>FR997822.1:9055075-9654239 GCA_905475355.2 Clostera curtula | reverse complement strand
GGGCCTTGGCCCGCTTCTACAAGTGGGCCCCACGCTTTGATGGGGAGCTGTGAATGCTCCCCGACCCACTGAAAGGCACGCGCGGGACAGTGCATGTGCCCCCGTCAGGTGCCGGATGGACTGGCGCCCGACCCTCGCGTTTGTGGCGACAGCCCGTCTTTGTATAAACCAGAGGCGCTATTGCTCTGACACAGGGACTCTCTCTAGAAATCTCAGAGGCTTTTGACGGGGTCGGGTATAAAAGTCTTATTAAATGGGTATATAGAAGCTCAAAGTCACTCAAAGGAAATGGAGAGGGCTATGCTTGGAGTCTCTCTGCAAAATCGAATCGCAAATCAGGAGACACGCAGACCAAAGGTTACCGATATGGCTCACAAGATAGCCAAACATTAGTGGCAGTAGGCACATAACTCGGCCGATGGGGCAAGGTCCTCCAGTGGTGATCTCGTACCACAAAGTGCAGTGCTGGTAGGCCTCCTACACGGACCCAGGACCAAGGTCGCCGGAAACCGATGGATGCGGGTGTCTCAGGACCGGCCATAGCGGATATCCTTGGAGAACGCCTATGTCTAGCAAGGGACTTCTTTTGGTTGAATTGATGACAATAATTTTAACCTCAAACTTTTTGATTTTTTATCACAAATCGATGTAACTATATTCCTTCCCATTCGTTTTGAGTTGATGATGCTCTTTAGCATAATGTCATCCAATGATTTCCGCTGAGTACAGAATAATCGATGTCTATAACATAATAAACATTATACTGTAATCATCGCTATTATTAACCCGAGGTAGGGTTCCGTGTGTCATTAATTGCCAATTATCCACAGATAATTTTAGAAAGTTTATTTCTATCAAATGCTTTGGGCATAAATAAACAGAATCAACTGATGACCAATTTAGTCTTAACATTTATTTAAAATTTGTTTGTGGGCCTTACAAATATTTTCCTGTATCCCAATCACATCCCAATTAACAAGTGTTTGACGGTCCGTTGTTCACTGACTTTAAAAGGGGGGAGGTTAAAAGGTTTAATACATACAATAAAAAGCATTGTTATTTCTTGCTACGTACCAGATAATTTACTTAATACAACATTTTTATATGTATTTTTTCTAAGATTATTATTATTATGGACTGCCTCGTTGGTCTAGTGGTTAGATGTGCCGCCTTTGGATCAACGGGCCCCGGGTTCGATTCCGGGGTCGGGCAAGTGTCTTTGTCTAAACTAGAGGCACTGGCTCGGAGTCTGGGTGTCACCTCTATCTATAATATGTATATATTTACAAAAAAAAAATGTATTTAAGTAGTTTATCATCCATCTCGTTACCATAACACAAGCATTAAGTTGCTTAGCTTGGGACGAGATGGCGTTGTGTGAAATGTCCAAGGATATTTATTTATTTAAACTGCACGTACCCCAGTGAAGGCCTACTCCAAAGAAAGGAGTGAAGGCCTTTTTAATCTGCCTTGAGCCTTCTGGCCATATTACTTTGTCTGATAGCATCCAATTTGTACCAGCAGTTTTGCAGATTTCACCCGCCCATCTTGTGAGCCTTCCACTGGGGCCTTTCCAGACTGTTGCTCTTTTTGTCCAACGCTCTTCCGCTAGACGAGCTAAATGCACAGCCCATCTCCATCATTGTTTCATAGCCATCTGTGTCTTCTTTTTACTTTTTAATATTAAGCATATACCATCTTCTTTTATAATAATGAGGAAACTTATGACTTAAATTTTGTATCATTATTTATTTCTATATCTAAAAATGGAGCTTTAAAATTACAAGTTGTTTGTCAGCTCTTCTCTGTACACCAGACTTTAGAACCCTTAGTAAATTATAAGCGAATTTTCAATGTACCAAAGCCTTAGAAAAATCGTTGTGATTAAAAAAGAAACCTTACTTTTTATTCGGTCTTAGCTCTATGGTCCGTCGGAAGTGATTGAGGTCATAGACACCGTATTTGTCGAAATAAATTAATCAACAAATACTTATCGAACAATTACAATAATACAGTGAGGTCGGGTGTAAATAGTGTATAATTATTGTATTAAAATTATTTGTATTGAACTATTGTGTGTGTAATTGAGGAATCGCTACCGACATTTTGTTAAAAGTATTTTTTTATTGAATTTTGTTTCGTTGTTATACTTGGTGGGTGTATGATATTTTTATCCGTATGGTGACGGATTGAGAATACATAGTGTCACCATCTCATTCCAGCGTGAGGGTTTCGTAAGAGCTGACAAAAGGAAATGAAAAGGCCGAAAGCCTAGCTGCGAGAGAAGGAAACTTGATACGAAAACCTGTGCCAACCCGACTGGCCAGCGTGGCATAGGAGGATAATTACCCTCCGTATAATAGGAGGCCATGATATTACTACTACACAGCCCGTAGATGACCCACGGCTGGGTGGGGCCACCTCCAAATTTATCATGGGAAATTAGTCTACTGTGCAACGCTGGCCAGACGGGTAGGCACAATGTCCCTACGCTTGTGGCTAGGTGTTGTGACTATTGCGTTTAGTCACCGCCTCCGACTGCCTCAGGATAGTGCTGGTAGGTGACAGTGTATAATCCATCACCACGCAGACATTATATATTATGAAAGATGATTAAAGGAAAACTTGAAACGAAGTCCTGTTCCAACCCATATTGCCAGTGTGCCACTTCGAGGGAAATTATCCCTCAAGAATTTGGAGGAGGCCTGACTCAGTGGTGGTCCATTTATGGGCTGAAAAGATGATGATGAAGTATATTTGCCTCCAAAAGCTTTTTTATCTGGCATTCTCGCACCTAACCTTGCTTGGAATTGGATGCAGATCTGAATGTAAAAAAGCGAGTGCAGTAGGATGTCTTAAGTGTTCTACACTGGCCTAATGTGCGTTAATAAACCTTGACGAAACTCACTTGAAGCACAGTGAATGCGCAGTAGTAACAATATGCACAAACTTTTACTGTCACACCTGCACACCCACATACGCACACACGTTGTGTGTGTGCGTTTGCGTTGTTCACTGGAAGAGTTGAGAGTTGCAAGCGATGCCTATGGATCAGGGACTCCGATTCCATTCCAGGCAAGTATCTTCGTGGAAGACAAGATGTTTGGGACGGGTGGCATTTTTTTTGCTGGAATTAAATGTTTGTGAAAAGCCTTGGCGATGAAGAGATACGCATTTGACATTCAAATTATGAAAAAAGAACATGAAAAGACGAAAGAAAAAATACTGTGTTGAACAGATAAAATATCCCTAAGTTTTATTTAAGCAAAATTGTCCTAACATATTTTTATTACATTAATCAGTTACTCTGTTCCATAAGTCATCACTTAACTTAAGGAACAGAGACGTGGTCGCTCACTATGGGCTCCATCAGAAGGCTCAAAGTCACCCAAAAGGCAATGGAGAGGGCTATGCTCGGAGTTTCCCTGCGAGATCGAATCAGAAATGAGGAGATACGCAGGAAAACCAGGGTCACCGACATAGCCCACAGGATTGCCAAACTTTAGTGGCAGTGGGCAGGGCACATAGCGCCCAGGACCGACGCCCGATGGGGCAGAAAAGTCCTGGAATGGCGACCGCGTTCCGGAAAGGGCAGTGCTGGTAGGCCTCCCACACGGTGGACCGATGACCTGATTAAGGTCGCCGGAAAACGATGGATGCGGGCGGCCCAGGACCGGCCTTTGTGGAAATCTTTGGGAGAGGCCTATGTCCAGCAGTGGCCGTTTTTGGCTGAAATGATGATGATGATCATGACTACTACTCAGCCCATACAGCCACTGCTGAGTCGGGCCTCCTCCAATTACCTACGCTGGCCAGACGAGTTATCACAGAGTTTTAAATCAATTTGTCTTCACTTGCCACTTATCATTTCCTTGTCGGCACTTACGACGCCCTCAGGATCGAATGGGGTGGCGACACTATATTTTCTAAATCCGTCACGATGTGGTAAGATCATCTACATAATGTATATCTATCTTTTTTTATAAATACGGTTCTCTCGGAAAACCCCATACCACATTGACTTGAGCTACTGCTTTTGAATATTTAATGTGTAAAATGTCAGCAAGATTAAAAATAACCATTCTGCCTCAGTAACTGCGAACAAACCGTTATTAGTGGTGATTGGACAAGGGTAATTGAGTTACTCATTAAAAAACTAAGTTAACATCATCATGGCAAATCTCGTGCTGACGGATTTCGAATACACAGTGTCACGACCCCATTAAATCTTGAGGGTGTCGTAAGGAAACGTCAAAGCAGGGTTTTCCCTCAGCTGCAAGGGAAGCAAGGGCAGTGGATTACCATTTACTCGGCTGGGGACGCACTTCCACCTTACAGAAATATAAGTTAGGATCTAATGGTCTGCCCGGCTAGTTACCACCCTCACATCTAAGTCACCAAGCAGTTTTACTGTGTTTCGTCGTGTGTATGCGAGAGCCGGTGCCCGACAGGGTATTTCCTCGAATTGGCTACTCCATTATAGACCCTGTCGTTACTTTCCATCACGCAAGCCTCGGTCAAAGGTATTCGAGTCACTGAAAAACAATATGTTTACAGTATATAAAAATTTTTTTTGATGGGTAGAAAAATCCTGAAAAGTAGTGACCGCGTTCCAGAAAGCACAGTGCTGGTAGGCCATTTACACGGTGGACCGACGACCTGGGTAAGATCGCCGGAAGATGATGGATGCTGGCGGCTCAGGCAGGACCGGCCGTTGTGGAAATCCTTGGGAGGGGGCCTGTGTGCAGTAGTGAACGTCTTTTAGCTGAATTGATGATGGCTCTACGTCCTCCGAAGCACGATGGACATATTACAAATGATCGACTCCCATCCAACAGGATGCAGAGGCAGACAGAGGCTCTCATCTTGCGAACTTGCTCTCACTATGCTGTTTTTGTTTTTGTAAACAAGACCAATAATTTAAAAAAAAAAGGAACTACGGAGTTTCTTGTCGGCTCTTCTCTGTAGAGCAGCCTTCCGAACCGGTGGTAGTTTCGGCATGAATGTGAGTGAACGCAGGGATTGTGAGTGATCAGGGGAGATGAAGGGATTGTAGGAGTGAAGAGTTGTGTGTGAAAGGTGTGAATGTAGGTATGACGACTGATAGGTGTGTGTGGAGACTACCACCTAGTGTGGGACAGGGGCCGTAAGATGATAATGGTGTTTATAAATATGACGATTTATAAGAGTTTTGTGATGAAACCTACGTAAATAAAGTTCCTTTTGATTTTGAGTTGGAGACGTTGCTAAACTAGCAGATCACCGTTCCCTTGGCTTCGACCTCACGAGATCACGACACATAGAAATATGATGATAACAGTAATTTACGTAGGCCAAACATCGTGAAGAGCAACTTCCATCAATCAACTTACTAATGATTTATTTGTGAAGTACAAGCCTAATGTTTGGATTATGATTCACATCTTGGAAATCTTAATGACTCGCTTGAGGCAAGAACAGATGCTGCGTTATCAGCCTACACGTTGACTAGGGCCAAACATGAGTCATACCAGCGCATTGACAACCCACCAAATCAAGGCAAAACCCATTAAATCAAGTTAACTCATTAGAAAAATCTGCATTTGCCAGGCATACAGATAGGGACCGCCAAAAAATGCTGTAGTTGCTTCTTTAAGTTCGCCATTTTTAGGTACAAGGCCGGGATAAGATAGATTTGTGACAGCAAGCTCGCGCAATAGTCACAATAGGCCCACCACCCCCGCTTCGCAGGACACCACATTTCTTTATTTTTCGCCAATACTAGTTAGTAATTTTCACGTAAATAGTAGTTCCAAAAATTCAGTTTTGGTTCTCACATAATGTGTATAAACATCATTGTATATCAGAAGCAAGCATGATCATTTCAAATACATTGACAGTATACTAAAAGTATCTCTGCTTCTGGTTTACACAAAGATACTACCCGACCCCGGAATCGAAACTGTGATACAAATCCAACCACTAGGTCAACAATTATTACGAAATAAACACTGTTTTTTTCTCTTTGCTCGTAAATCTCCCTCCATTTTGACAATGTGATTTTTTTATGTTTACGCCGAGGTTAAATAGGACAAGATTCAAACTGCCAAGCGAATTTTTCTGATTATATTATAATAATTTAAAAAGCATATACCAGAACTACTTACGCGGGAAAACCATTATGTAAATACCATAGTAAATATATCATTCAAAGTAAACTCATTCTAGACAAGACCTAGATGTCCCCGTTGGATTGCATTCTCACATACGGTGGGTTGATCATAGACAAAAATGAGTTTTCATTGTTAAATGCCATTAAATAGGTAGGCAGTATATTTCTTTTTAAATGACCTAACACTCACATCTTTCGAGATAAAACTCTATAAAGTCAAATTAAAAATCAAAAGGATAACATATCCTTACTCTCAAATCAGTAAATTCTACTCAAACTCAAACTCAAAAGGAACTTTATTTACGTAGGTTTCATCACAAAACTCTCATAAATCGTCATATTTATAAACACCATTATCATCTTACGGCCCCTGTCCCACACTAGGTGGTAGTCTCCACACACACACCTATCAGTCGTCATACCTACATTCACACCTCTCACACACACAACTCTTCACTCCTACAATCCCTTCATCTCCCCTGATCGCTCACAATCCCTGCGTTCACTCACATTCATGCCGAAACTACCAACGGTTCGGAAGGCTGCTCTACAGAGAAGAGCCGGCACGAAACTCTGTAGTTGCTTTTTAAAAGAATATTGGTCTGGTTTACAAAAAGCACTAAACAGCATAGTGAGAGCAAGTTCGCAAGATGAGAGAAACACGCTACACGTTTACACAATGAATGACGGAGATACTACTACTACTCATACATGACCCACTGCTGAGTCGGGCCTCCTCCAATTACACGGCGGGTTATTACTTTCACTTTTTTCTACAGTTTATTCTCATACTTCTCGACAAACCTCAAATAATTCACAAATTTCATTTGCGAACATCGTCTAGTCTCCCCCGTGACCTCGACTGCTGCAAAGCATTCGTAACACTAGGAATTAAATAATGTAATATACAAGTGATATATGCGGTTTTTAAATATCAATGTGTTATGATCATGAAAACCTAAGACATCATTACGCTTCTATACCGTTTGACACAATAACAACACAGTGTATGGTGCAATCACTCTTCATTTAAAATTTCAGAAAAGAAACTGTAAGATTTTTGTATGTAATCACAAATCAATACAATACGTACGTAGATAAGATACGGGACAAATGAAATTTACTGTGGCTATACTGTGCTTATGCTAAATAATTATGTTTATTTCAAGTTTCATTTAATACGATTATTGTAATATATTTATATTATACGGCAAATAGTTATTTATAGAATTCTTATATTTAATGAGGAAATGTATTTTCAAATGTGTTTGTTGTTTTATGCAACTTTTACTGTGTTTCTATAAATATATTTCGCCGTATTATAAACTAGTATAGACACCGGCTTTCCTCTTTTTTTTATCAAGAATGTTATACTCAAACCATTCAAACTCAAATATTTTATTTCAATTGAACCTATATACAGGTCTTTTTGAAAGGTCGAAAGTGAAGTTAGGAAGCTAGTTGCTTGTTCCAAAATCCAATTCTGTGGAGAAGAACAGGCAAGAAACTCCATGGACACTCTTTTTATCATATTTTCTGTTACAAACATTTGATGGGGTTACGTTGATTCCGTGTTTAAATAAAGTAAGCTAAGATGTGAGGACATTGTAACATTATGCACAACAGAAGTGTCCAGGAGATCAATGTAAAGCTATGTATGTCAATAGCAGTTAAGAGATGACCGGCCCCAACTGGCGGCATCCGATCACGAGCATGACGCATGTGTCAGCCATCCCCCAGCTCAACCATATTTTAGGGAGCCGAAGGACCCGACACACACGACACCACCAGTTAGGCTTTTAAGCGAGCTGCTCACCATGTTGCGGCTGTGTTGTGGCACCAAAATGATAATATTGTCCTACTACTACCAGCCTTTGTGGAGATCCTTGGGGGAGGCCTATGTCCAGCAGTGGACGGGTTCTGGCTGAAATGATGATGATGACACGAAATCAATGTAACCCAATCAGATGTTTGTAACAGAAAATATGATAAAAAGAGTGTCCATGGAGTTTCTTGCCTGTTCTTATCCATAGGATCTACTTTTTGGAACATGTAACTAGATTCCTAGCTTCACTTTAGACTTTTCAAAAACACCAGTAAATAGGTTCAATAGAAATAAATATCCTTGGACATTTCACACAATGCCATCTCGTCCCAAGTTAAGCAACTTAATGCTTGTGTTATGGTAACGAGATGGATGATAAACTACTTATATACATTTTTTTTGTAAATACATCCATATTATAGATAGAAATGACACCCAGACTCCGAGCCAGTGCCTCTGGTTTAGACAAAGACACTGGCCCGACCCCGGAATCGAACCCGGAACCCATTGATCCAAAGGCGGCACATCTGGCCACTAGACCAACGAGGCATATGAGTTTAAAAAATAATAATAAGGACGACTACTATTAAGCCCATAGATGACCCACTGCTGAGTCGGGCCTCCGCCAGATACATGGAGGGAAATTAGCCTACTGTGTCACACTGGCCAGACGGGCTATGGGTTTGGTATCAAGTTTTCCTTCTCTTGTGGCTAGGTTATCGTCTTCACGTTTTGTCGGGTCTTACGACACCCCAGGTTGGAATGGGGTGGTGACACTATTCGAACCCGTCACCACACGGATGGGCAATAATAATGGTATTATTATTCAAATGATCCATCTGATGAAAGACAATCATTGTTTTATTAATGTTTTTCATTACAAGTCATTGTGTTTTTAATTTCCTTAGCATCATTTTTGAATAGCGTATAATGGAATGGTTTTATCGCTTGAAAAGTGTGTCAATCATACAGTAGAGGTCGTTAATGTGGTTCTTAATACCGTCAATGTTTTTGGGGATATTGCACGATGAAAGCTAATCCACGAAGAAAGAGATACTCGGCCATTTTCGGCTGAAATCGACGCAGGCAGTTACCGGCCAACCAAAATTCACTTTATTTACTATATTTTTAACTAGCTGTATGCGCGTTAACCAGTAACTAAAATATTTTTTTAGGAGACATTAAGCAAATAATCTTTTTTTTTCAGAAACCTTTGTGGGTTTAAACACATCACTTTGCTGAAGATCAACACATGAGCACATGCATATTAGATTCTTTAGAGGACATACAGACAAACATATATTTTTTTACACATATATATAATTTGAGTTCGATTACTGATAGTTATTTCCATACGGTGACGGATTTAGAATACATTGTGTCACCACCCCATTCCATTCTAAGGGTGTCGTAAGAGCCGACGAAAGGAAATGACACGACCGAAAATCTAGCCGCCAGAGAATTAAAAGTTGATACGAAACCCTATGCCAACCTGTCTGGCCAGCGTGGCACATTAGGCTTATTACCCTCCCTGTGATGGGAGGAGGCCCGACTCAGCAGTGGGCTGAGAAGTAGTAGTTCTTGGAGAAGTTACATTGTTTTTAATGTAATTCACGAACATAAATGACACCTGGACTTGGAGCAAGTGCCTCTGGTTGCTACACATACTACATGGTACACAAATACACTTGCCCGACCTGGGAATCGAACCAAGGACCCGTGATCTAAAGGCGGTACATCCAAACCCCTTTTTTTTACCTTTTATAGGTCCCCAGCCGTGGGACGGGGCTGGGGGTGAGAATCCCGACCGCGACAAGATGGCGAATTGCGGTCGGTGTACCCACTAAAACCTAACCACTGCTTATCCAGACTCGAGCCAATTCATCTGCGGGAAAGCTTCTATTCTTCTCACTAGATGATTTCTGGGCGAGGGGAGGTCAGAACTCGACCCTCGGTTCTTTGGCTGTGTGTGGCGATATATGAGAAAGGCGCCACTCCCTCTCGGAGGTCTTTAGTTGAGCAGGGACCCGTCCCAAGTCCGCTGCCCAGACCTGTAGAAGAAGTCTCTGAGTAGAAGACTCTTCTCTTTCGTCAATCCAGGTACGTGCATCCATGACGAGCAGCGTGTCAAGTCCAGGAATGCGTCTAGTCCGGGTAAGTTCTCCTCGGGACCTCAGCTCCTGTGGGCGGGAGGTGGTCCTCTACCCCCCCACCCGGAGGCCCCAGTGTACATCCAAACCCTATACCAACAAGACAGACTAGCTTAGGCATGGCTTCAAAGGCTTTTGTGCAGTGGACATTCTCGTTAGCCATTCCTATAGTATAAAAACTGTAATTATATACTCCATGCTAGTGTTCCGTCTTTGAATTCGAAATTCGAACGAAATCTATCCTGACCTCAGTCATGACTTGACCGGACCGTGACCTATAGACCTATGCACGCATCGCACTAATTTCCAAAACAGCCTTTATTAAGAGGGATGAAAGTCGAAATTGTTTCAGCTCTTATCCGTGAGAGAGGCCAGAACAGTTTGGTCGTGTTACATTTTAATTAAATGTTTGGTTTAACGTAATTCACGTTATGTAATGGATAACAACTTTATCCCGCGGTTTAGCCTGTTATTTCCCGTGGGAACTTTCATTGCCTGTGCGACAGCCAGACAAATTAACTCTTTTTCATGCTATCGAAACCAGACGTAAAAGTTAATAAGAGAACGGCTAACTGGAGATAACCTGCAAATAATACAACTAAATATTGGTGACGTTTCCGTGTGGTGACAGATATAGAATACAGAGTGTGACCACCCCATTCCACCCTGAGGGTGTCGTTAGAGCAGACTAAACGAAATGATAAGGCTGAAAACCTAGCCACATGAGAAGGAAACCTTGACACGAAACCCGATTTGGCCAGCGTGGCATAGTAGGCTAATAACCCTCCATGTAACTGGAGGAGGCCCGATTCTACAGTGGGTCATGTTTGGCCTTAGTTGAGCCTAGGGATTCGTATCAAGTTTCCTTCTCTTGAGGCTAGGTAATTGCCATTATCATTTCTTTCTTTCGGTTCTTACGCCACCCTCCGGATGGCATGGGGTAGTTACACCACGTACTCTAAATTCCTCGCTACACGAAAATTGCGCTTAAATCGTTACAAAATAACGTTATAAGTCAGATAATTAATCAGCAAATATTACAATGAGGGCAGGTAATGTTGAATTATTTTTAAAACGGACGAGTTAACATAATGTGTTAACCGACAAGTTAAGACAATGGAACCTTTCACGCGACCTTGACATGACTTAACGGTTAAATAGATTATCTTGGTTTTAATAAGCATAGTAATATACTGCGGTGCGTATCATTCGCGAAGTATATATATTTATTAAAACGTGAAGGAAAACCTTTGTACCCCATTTTACAAAAATGCGCGGTCGTAGGATTATGAAATTTCACACACTTATGGTTTACTAGCTATTGCGCGCGGCTTCGCCCGCGTTGGCTTCGAAAACGAGCTTATCTCCGCTTCGCATATAGCATGTTACTTAGAGATAATATAAGATTTAAATTATGAATGTATTTAGAAAATAAAATTTTACACCAGTAGTTCCTGAGATCAGTGCGTTCAAACAAACAAACTCTGCAGCTTTATAATATTAGTATTATCAGCTCGGCCTGACTCGGCAGTAGCGTCGTGCGGCGGGTCGTTCTCTTCCCTGCAATATGGTTGAGGAGGGCGATGGCTGCCGTATGCGTCATGCTTGTGAACAGGTACCGTTGCTGGGGGTCGGTTGGCTCGGGCATTAGAAGGTTACTATTGTTGACTAGATCTGGCTGATGTTTGGCCCTTTGCAACTATGAGTTTGCTCTCACAAATATGTCTTGAATCCAGTGTTGTACCCAAAAATGGCGATCTAAAAAGAGCAACTACAGAGTTTCTTGCCGGCTCTTCTCTGTAGAGGTGCATTCCGAACCGGTGGTAGATGGTAAATAATTAATTTTAAATGGTAAATTTTTATATTTTTTATTGTTTGACTTGTCAAAAGAGCTCTAATGAGCCAACTTGATTAAATGAGTTTTGATTTTGATTGAGTGGGTCATGTATGGGCTGAATAGTAGTAATAGTGTATTTCTATACCATCTTCATCGTCAAACCTCCTCCAAATAATAGCATGGAAGGAAATTAAGCTACTGTTCAACGACCAGGTTTCATTATGAAGTTACCAATAACAAATTTCTCGTGGAACTTTAAACATATTCCATAATCCGCCATTACACTGAAAGCATCATTAAATAATAAATAAAAAAATATCCTTTTTTTTCACATTTCACATCACGCCATCTCGTCCCAAGCTAAGCAACTTAATGCTTGTGTTATGGTAACGAGATGGATGATAATCTACATAAATACATTTTTTTTTGTAAATATATGTATTTATAGATAGATAGAATATATATTATATTATAGATAGAAAACACCCAGACCCGGAACAAATACTTGTAGGTCGTACAAATATTTCTTCCGTGCGGGAATCGAACCCGCGACATGCTGCGCAGCAGTCGATCGCTCAACCACTGCGCCAACCGCTCAACCACTGCGCCAATAAATATGTAAATAACGAACTTAATCCGTCCGTCAATTGCTATCGTGTATTGCCATAATGTCAGATGCTATTGCTTTACCTAATGAAAGCATTACGCAACTCTTTTGTTGTGGAATTAGGATGGAAATGAATTGAAGCAAATTGTGTTATGTTGGTTGTTCTATTCTCCGAAACCGCTGGACCGGATAAGATTATTTTTTTCTCTTGTCCAGCGGTTGTGTTTTGAAATGTTTTGTTTCGTGCGGTAACGGATTTGGAATAAATACCACCCCATTCCATCCCGAAGGTGTCGCAAGAAATGACACGGCTAGCGGTAAGAGCGGGAAATCATGATACGATAATCTTCGCCAACCTGCCTTGCCAGCGTGGCACAGTAGGCTAATTTCCCTCCATGAATTTGGAGGAGGCCCGACTCAGTAGTGGGCTGAAACGACGATTTAGACTACATTGTGTCACCACCCCATTCCATCCTGAGGGTTTCGTAAGTGACGACAATCGGAAATGACAAAGTCGAAAAGCTAGCCGCAAGAGAAGGAAAACTTGAACCCTTCTGGCCAGCCACACTAGGGTAATTAATTACCCTCCATGTAATTGGAGGAGGCCGACTCAGTAGTGGGCCATGTATGGGCTGAGTGGTTGATTAATAAGCTTCCATCATCACTATCATCATCACTATCATCATCACTATCATCATTACTATTACTACATAGTATAAAACAAAGTCACTGTCGTCTGTCCGTCCCTACGACTTAAATTTGTCTTAAATCTTCAAAAATACGGAACGGATTTTGAAGCGGCTTCTCTTAATAGTTAGAGTGATTCAAGAGGAAGGTTTATATGTATAATACATGCATAATATTGTAGAGGAACACTGATAAATTTACATGTTAATCATTGTACCCGTGCGAAGCCGGGCGGGTCGCTAGTTAACACATAATCACGATCACTTATTAGTAACAGTTTGAAGAGGCGTGAAAAAGAAACAAATAAAAATTACATAATAACGATTCTGGGCCGAGAATCGAACCTTGAACGGCGTACACCTAATAGTTCTATGTACGGTGCGCCGTGTAATTTGCCTTACTTAAGGTCACCTTACAAATTATCGGATGGTTTTTTGAGCAAAGGTCAGGGTCTTTTCGGTCGTTTTTATTCGGTTGCATGAGAAGGGATGTGTTTTGCGAGTGTTATCAAATGTTAAATTCCGTTTTAATTTTTCTTTTTACAACCGACTTCAAAAGGGTTTCAAAAGGTTTCAATTCATTTTTGGTTTTCACCACAAATTGATTATTTGTGATCTATTTTTCGGGTATACACCGCTTGTAAACAGATTAAAAAAACTTTTTGAAGTTATAACTACATACTTCTTTTGGCGCGTAACGCCGTTTGTCCACCGCCGCCGTCACCCGAGAGCCGTCATCCCGGCCGTCGATTTTTCCAGTAAATCGGCGTGACCGCTAGAACTCGGCACGATTTTATGACGGACCGATGTGCCGGCAATACAATAGTAGATTGTATGACAAGGGAGTAAAGTAATATTTTGTGTGTATTTGTAGTTCGTGTTTTGGAGTGTGATGGCACCTTTTATGTGGTATAGGATATAATCGAACGTAGTCGTGGAAATTCCATAGTAGTTAAAAAACAGGCTGACTCCGGAATTCATAACAACACCAAAAACGTATTCTGCTGTATGTGCAGACGGCACATCGGCCTTGTCATTTCGTTTTGTTGGCACATACGACACCCTCAGGACGGAACGAGGTGAATTTGTATTCTAAATCCATCACAAAATCCTACAGATACTTTATAATATGTTATATAATACCTAAAATGTTGGTCACCAAATTTTCACATTATGTACGGTAAAGCTTGTTGGTCTAGAGGTTGGATGTACCGCCTTTGGATCACGAGTTCAATTTCCGGGTCGGGCTCCGAGTCTGGGTGTCATTTGTGCTCGTGAATTATGTTTGTAAACTGCCCCCGCGATACCGACTAAATCTAATTCGGAACTAACGTTTAAAAAAGAAGACAGAAGCATTGTGGAATACATATTATTGAGCTTGTATATCACTCAGATATTCCGTTATATAATCTAGAACGAACTGGAAATGGAACAGAGACGTGGTCGCTCACTATGGACTCCATCAGAAGGCTCAAAGTCACCCAAAGGGCAATGGAGAGGGCTATGCTCGGAGTTTCCCTGCGAGATCGAATCAGAAATGAGGAGATACGCAGGAAAACCAGGGTAACCGACATAGCCCACCGGATTGCCAAACTTAAGTGGCAGTGGGCAGGGCACATGGCTCGCAGGACCGACGCCCGATGGGGCAGAAAATTCCTCGGTTGGCGACCAGGTTCCGGAAAGCGCAGTGCTGGTAGGCCTCCAACACGGTGGACCGATGACCTAGTCAAGGTCGCCGAAAAACGATGCATGCGGGCGGCCCAGGACCGGCCTTTGTGGACATCCTTGGGGGAGGCGGTCCAGCAATAGGTCGTCAATTTTGGCTAAAAAGTTTGTTTTTTAATAATTCGAAACAATTAATCTCTTTTCTCTCGTATTAAATCGTATTCGTATTAAATCTCTTTTCAATACTAGAATAGATAATTTTGTTTCATTTACATTTAATTGCAATTTATATCATCAGGTTTTCAGAACATGTTATTCAACCGAGATTTATCATACAGATTCTATTGATTTATAGTGTAGAAGACATTGGATTTAATTAATTATTACTCTAAGAGAATCATCATCATTGTCAGTGTTATTTGTTGTAGTTATTTAGTGTCTAAGGTGTATATCAAAATTACTTTACATTCTATACGTTTAAACAAAATGTCTTAAATGTTTCATCAAGAATCACTATCATCATCACTATCACTACACACATATTATAAAACAAAGTCGCTGTCGTCTGTCCGTCCCTATGTATGCTTAAATCTTTAAAACTATGCAACGGATTTTGAACCGGTTTTTTAATAGATAGGGAGATTCAAGAGGAAGGTTTAAGTATAATACATGCCAAATATTGTAGAGAAACACTGATAAATTTAGATGTTCATCATTGCACCCGTGCGAAGCCGGGGTGGGTCGCTAGTATTAGATAACTCTCAAACTCTCAGGATGGTATGTGACCACCCCATACCATCCTGAGAGTGTCTCACGTGTCATGTATTGACTGAGTAGTAGGTATACAAAATATGTACATCAAATGGTCATATTTGTTAAAAAAAATATATTTTTAATCTAAGTTTATCAATATTTTAAAAGAAAATTTCTAGACATTTTTACAATGTTGGCCTGTCTGTTTCGGCTTATCAAAATCAAAAGTCATTTAATTAATACAACCGCTATTCACAGCTATGATATTATATGTTTTTTAACCTGTCTTTTTGCCTCTTAGAATACCTAGTGTCACCACCCCATTCCATCCTGAGGGTGTCGTAAGAGCCGACAAAAGGAAAAAATAACAAGGCCGATAAATTAGCCGCAAGATAAGGAAAACTTGAAACGAAACCCTGTGCCAAGTCGACTGGCCTTTTGACTCTTTTATGGGAGGAGGCCCGACTCAACAGTGGGTCATTTATGGGCTGAATAGTAGTAGTAGTTGACATGATGTATCTTGAATAAATATTTTGTTTTTAAAATGGTCGTCCGCTACCATAAAGCCAGAAATGAAGGCGTTAAAATTTCAATTGCATAATACTTGGCACCGCAAAGGTTAATAAAAAATAATACCTATCTGTTCACATGATGTATGGCGATATGGGTACGGTTACATTGTATAAGTGGAGCGGAAAATGCTCTACGCGAGAAAAATGCTCCCATCTCAAGATATAGCTTTTTTTTTAAAAACGAATCCCCTGTTTTAGCTAGGACTTGTTTACAAACATGAAATTCACGAATACACATGACACCCAGCCTCAGAGCAAGTGCCTCTGGTTTAAACAAAGACACTTGCCCGGCCCCGGTATCGAAACCGGGACCTCGTGACGCCTAGACCAAAAATTGCTATAATATGTACAAAAATAAGGGCATTCCACACGGACCACCGATCAATCTGAGTCCAATAAACGAACTCCGTTTTGTATGTACAATGGGAATATCATTATTTACAAATGATATTTACGGAAGGAGAATGGCAGACGAATTGTATTTTTACAATACATGCACAGAACCCTGACAATTAAAATCGTTATTCAATCATTTGGTTGCCATTGGACATAGCCGTAGGTTGTCCCAAAAATAGTGTCAGATTTGTTCAGAAAAAAAATCATAACACGAAGACTATGAAAAATCGCAGAGCATACATGGAGGTGATTCGGGTACCCAAGGGGTGCTCTATCTCTAGACTTCCGCTTGACACCATTTTTTGGGACATCCTGTAAATTATACTATATTAATTGTGCATGTTGTCGTTTGTCTATCTATAAAAATAATTAAATACACAAAATTATTACGACTTAAAATATACTCCACCTTACAGAATATCGCTGTAAATTCCTTGTTTAGTGCTGTGTTCCTGTGCGCCAGTACAAACCTCAGAGCTCCATCAAAGGAAACATGGCGCTGAAAGTTGAAGAATCTACTTACCCTAGCAGCGTATTATCCACTGGGTGCTTAAAACAATGTTGAATATTCAGCATCGGAACCTGCCTTTTCTCCCCGCTACACGCTCCGCGTAAGCCACTGTGCCCGCTCCCTTTCGCAGTGGGAGGTGTAAAGAATAGGCGTTTAGAAGGTACACATAACAGGTCGTGATATGGCAACCCATGGAAGATCTGACGAATTCATATCACGGTCCCGATGGAGCTTTGGTGAAAGCTTTGGGCACGGGGTACCAAGCTTCTACGCCATTGTCAGTCATTTTGTCGACTACTGGGCACTTTTATGTTCTGTGCAAATAAATAAAATTGGAGTGTCTGTTTGTGATATTTAAATAACCGCTTTTTACTTTTCAGTGCATTTGGATGTATACACGGTAAAAAATACCAAAACATGTTTTTTTACCATTTTTGTCTACCCACTAAAATCCCTGCGGTATACACGGTACACTTACACACCTCGTCTCGGTTCGGAAAGTCGTTCTACAGAGAAGAGCAGGCAAGAAACTCTGTAAAAGCACTAATCAGCATAGTGAGAGCAAGTTTAGCTCGTAGCATAGCGTGTTTCCCTCATCTGGCGATGAGAAAAACACGTTACGCGTACACTACAGAACTATTACAATTATGTTACATTAAAACCGTATCTTCTACTCTCCCTCAGGTCACGTCTCCTGACGCGAGTTTGACATTTTATACCCATCTAAGGAAAGTGCTCATAGCATAAAGACGTTTTCCCTTCAAAAATTTTATAAATACAGCCCTAAGTTTTTTTTTATTTGAATGCGTACGCGTCGCAAACATACATCCTTGGATATCCTTGGACATTGCACACAACGCCATCTCGTCCCAAGCTAAGCAATTTAATGCTTGTGTTGGTAATGGTAACGAGATGGATGATAAACTACATTTTTTTTTGTATATACGTGACATACATATTATAGATAGAAAACACACAGACCCGGAACAAATACTTGTAGGTCGTACAAATATTTCTTCCGTGCGGGGAATCGAACCCGCGACTAAGTTTTTAAAGATAAATGCTTATTAAATCTATTTCGTGATAATCACATAATTAAATCTTTTGTCGTGGTTCGTATTGTTATGAATCTAAACTCAGTACCGGTTTGAAAATGTAAGTAAACCGTTGTAGAACGTTTCTCATTCAAAAGTTTCTTTCCAACTCCTCTCTGGAGTGACCGTACCCGTAGTAAAGAAAAAAAGATGTAGCCATCACAAGGTTTCCATTAATAATAATAATTCTTTAATCACTCACAACAGATAACAAAATGACATTAGATACATGATCATAGTTCAAAATTGTGGAAGTCTGCCAAAAATAACCTGCCGCAGATCAGCTAGCCCCAAGAGAAGAAAAACTTGGTACAAACCCTGTACCAACCCGTCTTGCCAGCGTGGCACAGTAGGCTAATTTCCCTCTATGAATTTGGAGGAGGCCGGACCCAGTAGTGGGTCATTGATGGGCTGAAACTACTACAGCAATTCAAATTTAATATACTTAGGTAAGACAGGAAACATAAACCCAGATGAGGTTATTATCAGCAGAAATTATTATCTTACAATGTTTTTTTAAATCATTTTATCATCATCATTTCAGCCAAAAGATGTCCACTGCTGGACATAGGCCTCCCCCAAGGATCTCCACAAAGGCCGGTCCTGGGCCGCCCGCATCCACTGCTTTCCGGCGACCTTAACTAGGTCGTCGGTCCACCGTGTGGGAGGCCTACCAGCACTGCGCCTTCCGGAACGCGGTCGCCTGCGAGGACTTTTCTGCCCCATCGGGCGTCGGTCCTGCGAGCTATGTGCCCTGCCCACTGCCACTTAAGTTTGGCAATCCGGTGGGCTATATCGGTGACCCTGGTTTTCCTGCGTATCTCCTCATTTCTGATTCGATCTCGCAGGGAAACTCCGAGCATAGCCCTCTCCATTGCCCCTTTTTTAATAAAACACCTCAAACATAAAGGCTCAGTTGTTCGGGTGGTATGATGGAACATACAAAGTTGTCAAACATAACTTAACTAGTCATCGTAGTTCAAACGGAAATAGCTTTAATTAAACCTTTCAAATGTTAAAAATAATATAACGATCATAACATTGCAAATAACATCCCATAAAGCAAGGTTGACTGACGTCAGGCAACTGACAGCCGATTGACGTAATGACGGGTCGACATGATGAGTATATTAAGAAAATAATGATTCGGAAGTGGTAAGGTTTAAACAATATTTTTGCAATATCATCTTCATGGACTCAATTTAGAGATTCATCATCATCATCTCAACCTTAAAATTACCCACTGCTGGGTCGGGCCTCCTCTAACTAGATAAGAGACATTACCCTACTGTGCTACGCTGGTCCTTATTATTTATTTATTATGCGGCGAGCTTATAAGTCATGTAATTTCCTTTAATCAGCTCTTACGATAACCTCAGGATGGAATGGGGTGGTGACATTGTATGACTAAATCACCATAAGGACAACTAACAAAATGGTCGGTCACTGTCTGTCTGTCACATCAGTTATTTTTACCTTTATATTCAGAAGCGTAGTCTGAACAAACCCTTAATTTATTGCTAACTAGACAGAATTATGTGACATTTAGTTAAGTTATTCCTAAGTAAATTACACGTTGATCCAAATGTCAGGGACTTCTAGGAGTGAGATATTGTGGGAAGAGGATGCTGGGTGAATCTTCTACACCATAAAGAGTGCTACTACTAATACTTCTGAGCCCATAAATGACCCACTGTTGACATCCTTCAACTACTTGGAGGGCAGGGGCGTAGCATGCCTTGGTGGGGCCCCGTATAAAAATGTATTTGCATAGGGGCCCTATAACGGGTAAAGATTTCTGACAAAAGAAAAAAAAATGTGTGTAAAAAAAAATAACCGATGTAGGCCAACTTGCCAACTTTGGAACGCACGCTCCACACGAGAAAAAAGAGATTACTTTTGTTTACTTTTGTAATTTCTGAAATAATGAAAAAATTGGGAAGTTTTTAATAATTCTTCCCGCACGTCGGGGGCCGTATAATTGATACGGCAGATACGGCGGTAGCTACGCCCCTGTTGAAGGGTAATTAGCCTACTGTGCCAGACGGGTTGGCAGTTTAGTATCAAGTTCCTTTCTCTTGTGGCTAGGTTTTTGGCCTTGTCTTTTGCTATTGTCGACTCTTACGACAGCCTTAGGTTGAAAGGGGGTGATGACACAATGTATTCTAAATCCATCACCACACGGACCTTAAAGAATACCACGACCTTATAACATCACCAGTTTTACCAACCACTCAACATTGACTGTCTCGTTGGTCTAGGGCTTACACGTGCCTTTGGATCAACGGATCCTGATATCGATTCCGGGGTCGGGCAATACGTGTAACGACTGCTATAGATGGCAGAATAGCAGCTGGACCGACGGCTGTGTGTGCACTCCCGGAGAATGCCAGATGTTACATTATGATTGACAGTTATTTTGGACTTGCATGTATGTGCACCATTCTTGTTTGTTATTTCTCGTAGTGACGGATTTAGAATATAATATAGTGACCCGACTTAGCTTGGGTCTTCTATAGCCTGATAAGATGTTGATGGCATTTTTTTAAAACGCATAATGACTTGCTTTATTGAATTTCAATTAACAAAAAATAACAGACAGTAAAGACAGATAAAATGCTACTTAAATTTGATAAAACAAGTGTTTAATTCTGTGGTTGGAAATCCTCTGGTTACCGTTGGGGACTAAGGTATGAGGAATTAGCGCCCAGACCTTCCCACTAAAACCTACGGCATTCCTCGATTTCCCTCTCCAGACCCACGAGTTGCGCTCTCCAATAGTGGAACATTCTCCGCGACCTCACCGAGTCGGGTCTCCTCCAATCACATGGAGGGAAATTAGTTTACTGTGCCACTCTGGCCAGCCGGGTTGGCATAGTCGTATCAAGATTTCCTTTGATCAAGATTTTCTTGTCATTCGCTTTTGTCGGCTCTGACGACACCCTCAGGATGGATCGGTTGGTGACACTATGTTACTCCGCGATGTTGATAAACATGTCTATGAATTATCGCCAAAACATTATTTTAAATATATATTATCAATATTAAGTTAACAATTTGTATGTGTCCCATCGTCTCCTAAGCAAAATCAATGATTTGAATAGGAACTGCATCATTATCGGTCCATTAATTTAGGAGTTGCGGGTTGTTCGGTGACGTCACGTCGTCACCGCGAAGAAGCACTATCCACTTGAACCAAGTTACTCAAGCAAACGCACCGAGTTGACGACAGTTAGCAGTAATGCGTTTAACAGCCGTTATGCACTTCGGCGCCTCGGTTAAACTTAACCTTTAGAAAATGTTAGCCGGTCAAATACTTCGAACTTCGAGAACAAGAAAAACCGCGGAGTGCGCATTGTTTGCAAATAAATTTTGGACAAAACTTTACAAACGTTTTGGGAAGCTAAAACGTATTCCTAGTAGAAACCCCTTAACTACTCGATTGCGTTGTTGCATCATTTTTTGCGGGCGGCTCAGGACCGTGGAGATCCTTTGTGGAGATCCTTGGGCGAGGCCTATGTCCAACAGTGGACGTCTTTTGGCTGAAATGATGACAATCATCATTTAATTTTTTATGTTCCTTCCCAATTTTATATCAAGGTTTGCACCAGTCGAAAGTACCAGTTTTTTTTAAGGTAAAGACAATTCCCTGAGCTATGTATAACCTGTACCGCGGGTATATACAAACACATCTTTTATATAAAATTCTCGTGTCCCAATGTTCGTTCCCATACTTCTCCGAAACGGCTTGACCGATTCTCATGAAATTTTGTGAGCATATTGGGTAGGTCTGAGAATTGGCTACTATCTATCTTTCATCCCCCTAAATTTTAAGGGGGGGGGGTCGACACCAAAAATAATTGTTTATTTTTTAGACAATTTATTTTGCTTTTGGGGGTTAATTATTTGGCAAAACAACGTTTGCGGGATCAGCTAGTAATTTATATAAATTTCTAAATCTGTCACAAAATATTTTATCGCTAAACTTCTCCACGCACGGCTCTGTTCTGATGTATTGTGTGATAGAATGTGAGCATTACCTCTGGAGTTACCTTGATGGCAAGCGATGGGCGCGGCTTTCTTTGCACCATCACGACGTTTGCACTTGCGGTGTTGGCAGATAAGTATTTTATTTAGTTACCAAGCGGTATAAAACTGTCAAAATGTCCAAATGGAAATAATGCTTCATTTGTCGCAATGTTGATTGGGGTCGATACATATTTTACTAACTGTATTTACATCCCGATTTCGCTCTGATAAAATGTCTATAGAGTGTCCCAAAAATAGCACGCCCCAGCGACTCTGGAAGTAGGCTAACTGTAGGTCTTTTCCACAAAAAAAATGGCTGAATAAAAGTCTCATGTATTTCGGAGGTAGTAGAATATTTCGAATAACCTGTTTTTTTTTAAATTACCCGTATTCAAAAACCTACTTAATGTTTATTTTATATTTATTTTAATAATTAATTTTTTATTGTTATTCTGATTTTTATTTCTGCCTATTTATATATGTGTAAGTGTGGCGTGCTATTTTTGAGACATCCTGTATAGAGTTTCTGTTACAACCTGTAGATGTCGCTACTAGTATATGAAATCCCGACATTAATATCTACGAATAACTAAGATTTCTTTTTGTCTAATTCAAAATTTAACTGAATAGAAATAAGGATGATTCTTCCTTAAAGTCAACTTTATTGAAATCAAATTTTCTTCTTATTTAAGTACATTGCTTTGGTAAAAATTATCATAGTGCCCGAGTGTCGTAGTCGGTACCATAGTCTTACAATAGCAGAAAAAGTATAGATGTGGATGCTTCCCAAGTATGCAGTTGGGCTCCGAGCCGTATCTGAAAAAAAAATAGTCTAAAGACTACTCCACCGCACTCTGTATCCATGTACATACGTTTCATTATTCCGTATGGTGATGGATTTAAAATACCTAGTGTCACCACCCCATTCCATCCTGTGGGTATAAGTAACCTAGCCGTAAGAGAAGGAAACTTGATACCCGTCTGGCACAGTTGGCTTATTACCTTCCCTTTGATGGAAGGAGGCCCGACTCAGCAGTTTAAGTAGCTCTATCGGCCTTGTAATTTCGTCTTGTCAGTTCTTACGACACCCTCAGGATGGAATGGGGTGGTGACACCATAATATTCTAAATTCGTCACAACACGGACTAATCATTACTTCATAGTATCAAACAAAGTCGCTATCGTCTGTCCGTCCCTATGTACGCTTATATCTTTAAAACTACGCAACGGACTTTGAAGCAGTTTTTAATAGATAGAGTGATTCAAGAGGAAGGTTTTTAGGTATAATACATCCACAATATTGTAGAGAAACACTGATAGATTTAGAGGTTCATCATTGCACCCGTGCGAAGCCGGGGCGGGTCGCTAGTTGCATATAATTTAAAAAATATATATATTTCAGCTAGTGCCTTTAACACCAATGGCAGCACTGTACTTGTAGATTTTCTACCAATTTGTGACGGACTCACAATTAATTTTAAAAAAAGAATGAACTCTTTTTTTTTCTCATTGGTGCCCCGACCTAGCAACTAAATTTAACCGAGGTTCCTCCATTTTTTTTTACTAATTATTTGTATGCCTTGGACCCTAGGCTTGCGTGATGGAAAGCAACGCCAGGGTCTAAGATGGGGCAAGCAATTCAAGGAAATGCCCTGTCGGGCACCGGCTCTCACGTACACACGACGGAACACAGTAAAACTGCTTGGCGCCGGACTTAGATGTGTAGCTAGCCGGGCGGACCAGTCGGATCAGTCGTCATACCTACATTCACACCTTTCACACACAACTCCTCACTCCTACAATCCCTCCATCTCCCCTGATACGATAATGAGCGATACTGATCTTTTAAGTATGTAGTTTAAGTAAGCCAGTCCGGTGTGACTCGGCCCTTACTATCCTTGGAAACACTCACGGATTAGTCCTGGATACGTCTCTGGGGTTGATATGGAACTGGTTCTCCTTTACCAAGTAGGTCATCGATGCTTCGTATGTCGCTCGCCCAGGACCCACTATCACCTAGTCATACGATTATCCTTCATCAAAACCATCATTTCAGCCTATAAATGACCCACACGGACTGCCACTTCAAATTCATTGTTACAGCCCATGAATTACCCACTACTGAGTCGGGCCTCCTCCAAATTCATGGAGGGAAATCAGCCTACCGTGTTACGCTGGCAGGACGGGTTGGCACAGGGTTTGTGTCAAGTTTTCCTTTTCTTACGGCTAGATTATCGACCTTCTCTTTTTTTGTCGGCTCTTACGACACCCTCAGGAAGTAATAGGGTAGTGACACTATGTATTCTAAATCCGTCACCACAAGGTACATTTAGCCGTTTCTTTGTTTTTTTTTTTAAACCGAATCCCCTGCACTAGTTATATTCTGTATCGCAGCGGCAGTTTACAAACATGTAATTCATGAATACAACTGACACCTACCACCTACCTACCTACCACTCAGCGCAAGTGTCTCTGGTTTAGACAAAGACTTGCCTGACCCGAAAATGGAACCTGGGACCCCTTGATCCAAAGACACATACAACCCCTAAACTAATGTGCAGTCTATGGCGTGATGATGGTGGATACAGTTCTACCAGCTCCATTCTACTGAAAGAATAGAATAGAAAAATGCTTTATTGTAAAAACCAATTATATGGCGTTCACCATCGTCATCGGATACATCACTTTTCAAATACTACTACCAGGTCGGAAAGCGGCACCAACCGAGAAGACCTGGCGGAAGAAACTCGGTGGGCTTGTCTTTTTTTTTAAACGCCCTAGTACAATGACCGTTTTCTTATAACTAGTTTCTTTTGGTTCCGAAAGGCGCTCAACTGAAATATGAATTGTATACTAAAAAAGAAGAATAATTAAAAATGAAATTATAAAGTCCTCTCAAAACCCGTAATTACCTTAATTTGATACCTCTCACTCTGCAGTGAAGTCTTCCCCCCAAACTTGCCAATGTACCTGTTCTCATCATCCACCTTCTGGAACTCCAGAACCTTACTGTTGGCCTTCTGTCTCATCACCCATTCAATGGACGTCAGTGTCCTCGTGACACATTGGGACCTATCACAAATGTGATGTTTTTATTTATACAACACCATGTATATTGTATAATAGTCTATACAACAACACCCACACCATCCTGAGGGTGTCGTAGGAGGTTATTGATGGAACGCACGTGGTCGCTAGAGAAGAAAAACTTGATACAAACAAACCTTGTTCCAATCCATCATGCCAGCATGGCACAGTTGGCTAACTTGCCAAATAACTAGAAGAGTGTGGTGACAGATTTAGAATACGCAATGTCACCAACCCACACCGTCCTGAGGGTGTCTTAAGAGGCGACTAAAGGAACGCAAGAGGCATACCATCTAGACGCAAGAGATGGAAAACTAGATACAAACCCTGTGAACCGTCTTGCCAGCGTCGCACAGTAGGCTAATATCCCTCCATTTTGGCAGGAGGCCCGACTCAGTAGTGGGTTGTCTATGGGCTGAAATGATGATGATGATGATGATGAACTGGAAGAGGTCCGACACAACAGCGAGTCATCTATGGGATGCGTAGCAGTATTGCACTTCAGGCCCTGATCATCATCATCAGTATACGGACGGCCTCCTCCAATTACATGGAGTGAAATTAGCCAACTGTGCCACGCTGGCCAGACGGGCTGGCATTTCCTCTTCGGCTCTTCCGACACCCTCAGGATAGAATGGGGTGGTGACGGCAATGTTGTCATTAAATCCTACTTAGAAATACTTACGCAAGAGGACTGATGAGGGAATTGATGAAGTCAATAAAAGCTTTCGCAGTCCGCTCACATATTGGATCAGAAATTGGGACCGGCTGCCAGGAGATGCAGGAGCACCAATGAGGTTCTATACCAGCCTCGCCACATGACCGGTTCCGTGGGATCTAAAGTTTTTTTCATAAAACCACGTGTTGAAGAAAGTCCTGGGTCCAAAACTTGTTAATACAATACTGTCAACATTGTGAATCAGCGCGCTTTTGATGATCGATTTTGACACTTATGGTAACTACCTCAAGCTTGTGTTCGTTCGGGACGTAATTCACACACTTTTGCCACAAGCCCATAATAATATTTTAGGCGCAAGGGGATGATCATCAGCTCGGTACCCCGTGGAGATACAGTCAGGGCCCACGGGGCAGCAAGCGCGTGACGGTACACCCCGGGGACTCCGTATCCTCACAGAGGCGGAGGGGACCCCCACATACCCCCTGTTGGCCGTCCCTAGGCTGGCAGGGATAGTCCACAAAGGATTTTCCCCGGGTCAAAAAAATAAATAAGGAAGCTCGGTAGCTTTTATCATGCCCTGCTGAATGTACAGTCTAATGACAAAAATCTATTGTAAACTACCAAGCACTATTTCTGTCAGTTACGATTGCGTAAAGGAAACCTTTTTTCTTTCTTTCTTTGGTCGTAAATCCTCACGAATATCTGGCCACTGGGGCGGCCGGGTTACGTGGGATTCCGGGGCGCGTAGAGATGGTAAATTGCACCCCAACCTACTTTTTTGTACGCATAGCTATAATATTAAAGAAACATTTGCACAACAACATTTCACTTGTGAGAGATTGGTCTAGGGGTCAGATGTGCCGCCTTTGGCTCAACGGGTCCCGGGTTCGATTTCGGGGTCGGGCAACTGGCTTAGTCTAAACCAGCGGCACTTGCTCTGAATCTGGGTGTCATTTGTGTTTGTGAATTACATGTTTGTAAAGTGCCCCCGCGATACAGGTTATACCTAGTGAAGGGGAAGGAAAAAACATCTTTGGATGGCCCAGGGTCACGGAGCATGCTCCCGTAATGGGAGTGAATCCCGTGGCCCTGGTTTGGGCAGTCAAGGATCGCCGTCGGTTTTAGTGGGTAGGTCGATTCCTTTACAGAGCACATTCAATGAGACGCGATCTCGACTGCACAAACCAAGGCCATGGGATTCACTGGGAAATCATCCTCTGTGGCCCTGGAGGCCCGCCTGGTTTAGCACCCAAGCTCTGATGCCGGTCTATTCGGTTACGCGGGGGGACCTAAAACCGGGAGGCACCCGGAGGCTATAAGTCTGTGTACTAAATCCATGACTATCCAAATTAACTGACCGTTTTTAACAACGTCATAGCTCTAGGCAGGTCCGCCCCGGGTACACAATAGTCGTCTTGTACAAAGCCGAGCACATCCATCAAGGTAGCGTGGATGTCATGTGGCGTGGTCAAGGCATCCGCATTGCCTATCAGTGCGGCCTGTGCGTCCGGTCTGCGCCTGCGTAGAGCTTCCGGGAGACGGATGGCCATAAGTGGCAGACGTTCTTCCAGTTTCCCTTGTAGCGTTTGGCGAAGTTCAGTGCTGTACCTGCAATCCAACGCAAGAGGACATCTGGAGCAAAAGATTAGAAGGAAAACTTGATACGAAACCCTGTGCCAACCCGTCTGGTCAGCGTGGCACGGTAGGCTAATTACCCTTCATGTAACTGGAGGAAACCCGACTCAGCTATGCGTCATCTATAGGCTGGGTAGTAGAATGAACTATCATGATCATTTCAGCCAAAAGACAGCCGTCCACTGCTAGACATAGGCCTCGCCCAAGGATTTCTACAAAGGCCGGTCCTGGGCTGCCTGCATGCATCGTTTTCCGGCGACCTTAACCAGGTCATCGGTTCACCGTGTGGGAGCCCTACCAGCACTGCGGTTTCCGGAACGCGGTCGCCACTCGAGGACCTTTCTACCCCATCGGGCGCCAGTCCTGCGCGCTATGTGCCCTGCCCACTGCCACTTAAGTTTGGAAATCCTGAAGTAGTTGAGTCTGGACTATAACATCGACTAAATGTGACCTTGGTCCATGGTCTCCCATAACAATCAGCAGCGTATTCTCCCCTCTGCCTTTCTTTTGAAATGTCTTCAAAAACTCCACCATGTCGTCGTCAGCAGTAGATATCATGTTAAAGTCATCGTGCGAAACGTCCCCTATGAAGGTAAAGCAGAACCGCTTGCCGTCCTGGCTCAGGAACTGCAATAGATGAGAAGATATGATCAGATTGGACAGCATCTTCATCTATATATTTATCCTTTTTTATTCGTTAAGATCGGTATCGGAATAGGGCCTTAAACCTGCTCAGAGACGAGGATGCTCTAGTTGTCCCGCGCCGCTGACGGAGACCTTGGAGGAGTAGTTGACTCTACGCCCACCTCTTGCCCCCGCCATAGAGACCGGTGGCGGGTCGGGGACGTAAGCCTCATTGACTGAGACTATCGAGATAGTCGCTTGCACGCGTCACGGACAACTCATCGGTAGGTCATAGAAAACATACGGTAACTGTGCTGCATGGATTAGTCAATGACACGCAGGCAAACCAAATTCACCAGCATAACCCAGAGACTTAAATGGTGGTGGACTCATAGGTCGGGGCAGGACGGTCCTAGGAGCGGTTGTTGAGGAAAACGACGATGACGATGATATTACACGAGTCTGAGTGTGGATTTTGGGTGCATATCACCAATCACCATGAACAAGGAAAGCCTTAATCTTGAGGATATCATGCGTGTACGCCTGGAAAAATACTTTCGTTCCTTCCTTCCATTGAAAATGTTACCAGCATGACTCCATAGCGCCCGGTCTCTAGTTAGAAGCAGCAGCTATGTCTTACGGAAGCAGCGGCTCCTAAATTATGCTTACCAATTTGCAGTCTCCACTGAAGTCCGTCTACTCTACGGTGGCGGTTCTATACTATACGGAGACAAAATCTGTTAACTGGTACCTGATCAGTGATGTTCATCATCAACCAGTACCGTGGAGTATCCCCAACGCAGTACTTATTATTCCCGTTATGCGAAGACTGTTCCAAGAAGAATGAGTGCAGGTAGTGATCAGCCGGCTGGGTTTTGAACCCGTTGAACCGATACTGGAAAGTGCCTCGCCCTGGCAAATCTTCGAAGTAGGCGGTCCGGTATCTAGGAAGACAAGTCGTTTCAGCCCATAAATGACCCACTACTGAGTCGGGCCTCCTCCATATTCATGGAGGGAAATTAGCCTACAGTGCCACGCTGCCAAGACGGGTTTTCCTTCACTTCTGCCTCTTGCGTTATTTTAGTCACCTCTTACGACACCCTCAAGATGATATGGGTTGTTGACTAATGGACAACGCCTGGCTTGCAAGTCAGTTGGATAAAAATGGATGACTCCAATGTTTCTAATCGGAAAAAGCAAGATACATTCGAGTGCTCATTTAGGGTAGCTAAACGGTTCATGTCTAAAGTAACATGAATTGTGGGATAAAAATTGGAGCACAACAACATACTTCATCATCATCAGAAATTCAGCTCATAAATTACCCAGCAGTGGGTCAGGCATGGTCAGAATAGTAGTAGTAGTTTCGGTCTCTGTGGTCGTAGGACTGCAACGTTGCGTTGGGCTAAGAACTAGTTTAAAGGCCAACAACTTACCCATCATTCTTCAATCGCTTGAATATAAATGGAAAGGAGTCCAGGTTTCCCGAGTTGTTGACTGCAAGCCGCACGTCCGGCAGTTCCAGCTCAGTCCGACCGGTGAGGATTGGCAGGAGGGCTGCTATAGTGCCATCGCCTACAATATTGTACCTGGACGTTTGGGTAGAATAAAGTGAGTATACAAGCTGGTTTGCACGCCCTGTGTTGGCTCAGTGGTTGAGCGATGGACTGGAGCATGTCGCGGGTTCGATTCCCCGCACGGAAGAAATAATTGTACGACCTACAAGTATTTGTTCCGGGTCTGGGTGTTTTCTATCTATAATATGTATGAATTTACAAAAAAAAATATGTATTTAAGTAGTTTATCATCCATCTCGTCACCATAACACAAGCATTAAGTTGCTTAGCTGGGACGAGATGGCGTTGTGTGAAATGTCCAAGGATATTTATGATGATAATGATGATCATGATGACTCCGCAGTGGATCAAATGGGCCGAATAGTAGGTATTATTTTTAACGAGCTTCTTCTCGCGACTTCGTCTGCTCAGTATTCGTACATGGCCAATTTACACCTGTGTGCAATTCTGATGATGAGCCAACCCGTCTGGCCAGCGTGGCACAGTTGGCTAACTACAGCAGTGGGTCATTTACGGGCTGAGTATTAGTAGCTATTCTGGTATAGCTTCATTAAAATCAATTCAATAGTGTTTCCGTGAAAGAGTATTACACATTCATCCAAGCAAACTACACTAACCCGTTCAACACCACCATCTGCAAGGTTTTGGTGAGGTACTCGAATGTCTTCGGCATTTTTCGTAAAAACCCGATCCGGGACGCAGAATCGAATAAAAAGATCAGCACATCAAGGGTATACGCCCGATCTGGGGGAGGCTCCACTATTTCTACCTTGGTACGGAACCCTGCTGCGTACCCGGTCCACTTGGAGGGGAAAATGGAGAATCTGTAATATAGGTTTTAATACCACCAGATGGTTGCCCGCCCGGTGACGGATTTAGAATACAAGGTGTCACCACTCCATTCCATTCCGAGAGTGTCGTAAGATCCGAAAAAATTTAATGACAAGCCGAAAAAATGGCCAACTCGTCTGGCCAGCGTGGCACAGTAGGCTGATTAGTTGGATGGTAAGGGGTACCGCCGCCAGATTGAGTTTTTTTTATCAGTGACTTGAATGCCTATGACCCTAGGCTTGCGTGATGGAAAGTATAAAGCCAGCAATATACGTTGGCCTAGCATTGCCGAGTGAACGCCAATACCAACGTATAGACGGTATATCTGCATTGTCTGGCCATCGCTCGGTGTCGCTCGCCTAGTTGGTTTCGATACACTTGCCCAACGTGTATTAAATTGCCTACGCTCGCGTTGGCCTAAGCTCGGCCAGCGTGTATTGCTGGCATAAGATGAAGCAGGCAACTTAAGTAAATGCCCTGTCGGGCACCGGCTCTGACATACACACGACGAAACACAGTCAAACTGCTTGGCACCGGACGTTAATTCCCAGCGTGCGGTTGGGAAGTTTTATATACTCACTTCGCGATCTCCCTAGCCGTGCACTGAACTTTCACGTGGTCGCTGTTAGTAAGAGTATACACTTCCGCTCCATGCACTGTTAATGGGTCGCTCAACACATATTCGGCGTCAGATATATATAGAATGTCCTGGTATATGCAAACCAGGTTCTTCATCGAGTGCAGTAATTCTGGTATCACTCTACATTTGGACAACTGAAAGTAGAGAATTGGAGGCCTCGTTAGTGTAGGCGTTGGATGTATGTGCCGCCTTTGGATAAGCGGGTCCCGGGTTCAATTCCGGGGTCAAACAAGTGTCTTTGTAAATCAGAGGCATTTGCTCTGAGTCTGGGTGTCATTTGTGTTCGAGAGTTTCATGTTTGTAAACTGCCCCAGTGATATACACTGGGCTGCAAAACTAATTATCACACTTTTAAAATTGCAATAACTTTTTATGTACACAAAATTATACTTTTGAAACAAAAAGGCATCGAAAAAAAGTTTGTAGAGCTTGCTATAGTTATTTATAAAGCTGATAACAGTTGCTATATAACTTTTTTATTTTAAATCTCTAACTTCTATAGTTTAGAAAAAAATTATATTAAAAGTGTAGTACTTAGTATTGCAGGTCAGTGTATTTTAAAGTACTTACAGAATGGTGTTATTTTAAAAAAAAGTGAAAGTGGTGCGGCTGCGCATACTGGGGAAGGATTTCCACCTTACAGAATTCTGCAGTCAAATGACACCGCCCTCGGGGGATTTGAACTGGTAGCTGTTATAAACGAGTCAGGCCTCCCCCAAACTCGTGGAGGGAAATTTGTAAGCGCGGGGCTTGTGTCTTGTCTTTCTTCTCTTACGGCAAGGTTGTCTGCCTCTTCTGCTGCTTTAGTCACCTCTTATGACAGCTACAGAATGGTATAGATTGGTGACATTGTGTATTTTAACTCTGTCACCACACGGACAGAACTGGTAAACGACGTCAATCCAATCATATTGAGATACAGCTCAACTGAACTGGTTTTGATTACAAAAATGTAACATGGCGTAATCTTCGGGATTAAACCCTCTATAATCTAATATTACACATACGATATAACCCACTGTTGAGTCAGAACTCCTCCATTTACATGAAGAGTAATTTGCCTACTATGCCACGCTGGCCAGACGGGTTGGCACAAGGTTTCATTTCAAGTTTTCCTTCGCTTGCGGCAAGGTTATCAGCCTTGTCATTTCCTTACAACACCCTCAGGATGGAATAGGGTAGTAATAAAGACTATAAAACGGCACCAACCATTCTGGGGAGCATCTGGTAGCAGAAAATCAACACTCACATAACATCTGACCCAATCTTTGCCTTGGCACTCGACTTTGGGTTTGGTCTGGTAGAACTTCATGATCTCCTTTGCGAAGGGGTCCAGCTTTGGAATCTCGCAGCCACTCCCTTTGTTTCGTCTCACTTCTTCCACCAAAGCTTCTTCTATAAGTCTGTTACGAAAAGATTTTGTAGCGATTCATTACACAATTTCCCCGAAAAATCTGAACTATCAACACCAAGAAATATCGCCTATAAATGCAAGTACTACAAATAGTCCTACATCGCGATAGCGAAGTTTACAGAGCAATTCGCACGGTTAAGGGTCAGCGCCGACCTACGGAGTGGCGGCGAAGAGACTAATTGAGTAACAATTAAAACTCAATTAAAAAACGATGGATGCGGGCGGCCCAGGACCGGCCTTTGTGGAAATCCTTGGGGGAGGCCTATGTCCAGCAGTGGACGTCTTTTGGCTGAATTGATGATGATGATAACTACCCTAACTACTAAAATGATTGAGGTCAAACGTATGACTACTATTTTTTTTAAACTTACATTCTCGTCAAGTTAAAGTTTGGCTCAGAAATATCTTGTTCAACATGCGTAAATATGTATACAAGCGTAACCAACAAAATGATAGTGCAAGATAATATTATTTTATTCTTCCGTGAGCTCCGCCATCTTCTTATTTTTGTTATAGCCTGCCACAGAGTATACAGGGTTGATACGACATAGGGGCATTTTTTTTAACTGCCTATACTAGGTATCATTTCCAGGCTCTGTACCAAAAATCAATTTAATTAGAGCAACAGACTAGCCGCGAATGATTTTTAAAATTTTTGCTTCATTTGAACATGATGTATCTTTCATCAGATGTATCTTTCCTAACGCATCGTTTATTAACCTTAGGGGCTGTCCATTAATTTTGAACTGAACATAAATTGATGTTTTTTAACATCTTTTAACCCCTCCCTCCCCCTTGGTGATACCTGGTGAGGTTTAAGACTACCCCTCCACCCCCCATGAAAAATCACGTGTATTTTTTTTTGTACCGTTTCGAATTCATACAAATGACATATAGTATACGTAGTGTAATTTAAAGCCCCTCTGTCATATCAACTCTGTATAATATCTTAAAGATAGGAATTGCATCAGTACAAAGATAACATGAAAACTGAAATACCACTAATCAATGGTGTATCGCCACTCGGCCCATAAATGACCCACTGCTGAGTCAACCCTCCTCCAGTTACATGGAGGGTAAGTAGCCTGCTGGGCCACGCGGGTTCGCACATAGATTTGTATCAAGTTTTCCTTCTCTTGCGGCTAGGTTCTCGACCTTGTCATTTCCTTTTGTCGGCTGTTAAGGGCCTCGTCCACGATAGATTAAAATTACGGAGAGCGACTCTCTTAGGGCAATCTACGTGTACACATTAGCGGGACTACCCTAGCTAATGTGTCAACAACAGACTATGTAGACAGGCTCGGCTACTCTCGGTAGGCGTCGTGAACGCATTTACGAGAGCGAGACAAGCGATGCGAATGGAGAGCTCTCGAATTATCTACATGCCATATAGATCAGTCTAGCTATAGTTGTATTTTTAATTAGACGTAGCCAACTGACGTTTACTGTTTGTATATGAATATCTAGTCTACGATTAGTGTACGCAGGCCACAATGTCACTATGATAGAACTACCCTACGATTGGGCAAAAATCTGCAATAGGGCACTCTATTGATTTCTGCGTGTACGTAGAAATTAGAGTATAGATTAGATTAGTCGTCAAGCTGTCTAGCTCTATTCTCTCTGCGTGGACGACGCGCTTTACAACACCCTCGGGAACGGATGAAAGTCACATGCTGTGATTTTCCGTGTCAGTAAGATCGCCAGTGCTCAGTGAGGCTAATCTTGGCGATGGCAACTTAAAGAATACTCTTTACCTCTATAGCCAGCACTTGGGCTGATACCTCCAATATTCCAAGCGTCGACAGGCGACGGTACCCTCTGTTACTCATCCGATAGATGACCCACTGTTCAGTCACACCTCCTCCAGTTAAATGGAGGGTAATGAGCCTAGTGCGCTACGCTGGTAGTATATAAAAAGTAGTACAATTTGACACGGTTGGCGCAGTGGTTGAGCGATCGACTGCTGCGCAGCAGGTCGCGGGTTCGATCCCGCACGGAAGAAATATTTGTACGACCTACAAGTATTTGTTCCGGGTCTGGGTGTTTTCTATCTTTAATATGTATGTATTTACAAAAAATAATAATAATAGGAGTCGTTTTTTACCATAACACAAGCATTAAGTTGCTTAGCTTGGGACGAGATGGCGTTGTGTGAAATGTCCAAGGATATTTATTATTTATTTATTATTATCTAAACGATCCATACCTGCCTTAGCAACGTCATATTCAAAAACCTATTTAACGTATCACGTTAGGTTACTGGTAACTTAACAATATAGTGGTAACTTATGTTACTGCTTCATGCTTGAAACTAATACTTCAGCCGCCCTGAAAATTGGAAGTTAGATATTATAATATATCCTCTCTTACGACCTTTTCAGGACAGAATAGTGTCAAAACTTACCAGCTGTCTTCTAGAAATTGCGGTTTCCATGGAAAGACCATGTAAGGCCAGAAGACTTCTCCTAGTCTTCTCTTGCTATTCAATGGCGTTATTCGTGTTATTTCGCCAATTTAAAAATGACAATTATTATCCGTCTGAAATTCTTTTTGGTTTTGACAAATGTCAACTTCTATTTAAAAAGCTAACGTCATAGAGAGGTAAAACTACAGATATAATCTTCTACTACTACACAGCTCAATGACCATCTACTAAAACTTGTCATAAAGTCAACTTTTACGACACCCTCAGGATGGTGTGGGTTGGTGACAGTTTGTTTTATTAATGTGTCACCATACGGATGCTGTAAAATAAACCTATAAATAATAATATAGATACTCTATGACAAATAGCATGGGCATAGAGTCTATAGAAAATTGTAGATTTCCTTGCCTTGGACGATTGAAAAGTATTTTGTAAATAAGTACACTTGAAAAGAATATTTTGAATTTTGAATTGAATTTAAAAATGCATATATTGTTATATGGAGGGCCATAAAGAATTAAAACACCTGTGATTTGAGATACTTTCAAAAATATATTTTTTATTACATACTATTTATAACAACGTAGTTTTTATATCAACATAGTTCAAAGTCAGTATTAAGGACGTTACACACGAGCGGTTTAAACGCCGCGATTCTTTCGCAGTTTTAAGTACAATATTGTTAATGAAAAAATAAATGAAAATGTTATTAATTTTAATCTAGTTGTGTGTGCTTATCTCGGCTTTGGATATAAAATTGAATAGAATATTGTTTATTGTACATCAATACTTTAAAGGTTACCATCATGAAAAGGTTACTTAGGGGATAATATAGCATTTTAATGGTGAAAGTATTATTAAGTAAACCCTGGTTTCCTCTTGTTAGTTCTTTAGTTGTTAGTTATTTATTCAACAAATGCAAAAGACAAATAAAAGATACATCAAATGTTCTTCCGTCATTTTGTAAGCCAAAACGAACTGAACTCGGATTTTCGGTCACTGAAAATAGTATAAAGTTAAAATGCCATAGCAACCCCATTTTAAAAAATCTGGTATACTCATAAAAGTAGCAATATCTGGATATTTAATAGATAGGCTTGATGAAAAAATAAACATTTATCATAAACGAGGTTTTCCCAGTAAATTACAATAGGCGTAATTATTTATTACTGACATAAAAATTCATTATGCCAAAAAATAATAGAAGTAATAGAACGTGTGAAGTGTACATTTTAATTATTACATTTTTTAAATTACGAATCCCTGACTTCTTTGAAAATATAATATTTCCAACAGTGAAAGAATGTTACAAATCTGTACAGTCGTTTCGGAGCATATTCAATGCAAACAAACCAGTAAAATCTTTTCTTTTTATAATATTAGTATAAACAAAACGCGCAGTACCCGCCGAGTAAACGCCGTGTGCATATCCATAAAAAGACTGTACAAAAATATAATAGTAATAAATTGTTATAAAAATAATTATTCGGTAACTTGTATATTATTTGAACCAGCTTCCTAGTCAATTGAAGTCGGAAACAAAAGTCGGAACAAACACTAAGCTATACATTTTATGTACGATTAGCAATTGCAGTTAAACATTTTAAAGGAGTTTTCAAGATACAACACATTTACGGTTAAAATATAAACTTAAGTTAAACAGGAACATCCGTTTAAGTATACTTGACTCTTCGACCGCCCACTTAACTGGCCTGAAACAAAATAAAACTGTGGTTAAACCTAGAGATATTTAGAATCATCTGGATATCAGTGGATAGGAATGGTCCTAGAACTAGAAACTTGTACTATCAGCCCATAGATGGCCTACTGTTGTCGGGTGTTACAAGGAGACTGCCTCGTAGGTCCAGGGGTTAGATGTGCTTTGGATCAACGGGTCCCGGGTTCGATTACGGGGTTGAGCAAGTGTCTTTATCTAAGCCAGAGGCACTTGCTCTGAGTCTGGGTGTCATTTGTGTTCGTGAATTACATGTTTGTAATTACGCAATAAAGGTTATATACATAGTGCATAAAAAACTAGCCTTAGACCCAGTGGTGACGGATTAAGAATACACAGTGTCACCACCCCATTCCGCCCGCTACATACTTTACACAATTTACCCAAATATATGAACTATCAACATAAGAAACATCAACATACATAACATAAGAAATATCGCCCACAAGTGCGAGAATTACCAAAAAGTCCGACTACAGTTATCGGGGGATAGGTGCCGCGGCCACCTGCCAGGCATACCACCTCGTCTGGCTGGATGATCATCACCTTGCGCCTCAATTATTGTAATAGCTGATAAAAGGAAATGACAAGGCCCATAACCTAGCCGCAAGAGAAGGAAAACTTGATACAAATTGACGACACGGTTGGCGCAGTGGTTGAGCGATCGACTGCTGCGCAGCATGTCGCGGGTTCGATCCCCGCACGGAAGAAATATTTGTACGACCTACAAGTATTTGTTCCGGGTCTGGGTGTCTATCTATAATATGTACGTAGTTACAAAAAAACCATTTATATAGGTAGTATATTATTGAAAATGAAAGTAATGATATAGTAATCCATCTCGTTACCATAACACAAGCATTAAGTTGCTTAGCTTGGGACGAGATGGCGTTGGGTGAAATGTCAAAAAAAAAAAAACAAAAAAAAACCCTGTGCCAACCCGTGTGGCCAGCGTGGCGCAATAGGCTAATTACCCTCCATGTTGCCTCGTTGGTCTAGTGGTTAGATGTGCCGCCTTTGGATCAACGGGTCCCGGGTTCGATTCCGGGGTCGGGCAAGTGTCTTTGTCTAAACCAGAGTGTCATTTCTATCTATAATAAGTATGTATTTACAAAAAAAAATGTATATAAGTAGTTTATCATCCATCTCGTTACCATAACACAAGCATTAAGTTGCTTAGCTTGGGACGAGATGGCGTTGTGTGAAATGTCTAAGGATATTTATTATATTTATTTATTTATGTTATGGGAGGAGGCCCGAACAGTGGATAATCTATGGGCTGCGTAGTGAGGTCAAAGATTCCACTGCCCTGCTCCTCTTAAGACAACTTCAGTGAAGCCTCTTAGTAGTAGAAGTCTTTCTACTTACTTTGGCGGGGTAGAGGAAGGTGGTGGCTCTTGCTGTCCCGAATCCATTGACGGCGACGCAAGTGTACTCCCCCATATCCCCCCATCGGAGACCAGTGATCACCAGCTCGCCGGATCGAAGTACCTATAAAAGAAATTAAGAGTAAAACACCGAATTCTTAAAAAAAAAAGACTAACTAGTTGAAGATATAAATCGAGCTATAAATTACTGATGATGAGCTTCGTTAAAAGCCTCTAAATCACCAGAATCGTAATGGAGAGCGCTCTTCTTGGAGTATTTCGGCGAGAACCAACATCTTGACATTTGACATGACAATATGATAAAAAGAGTGTCCATTGAGTTTCTTGCCTGTTCTTCTCCATAGGATCTACTTTTTGGAACATGCAACTAGATTCCTAACTTCACTTTTGACTTTTTAAAAACACCAGTAAATAGGTTCAATTGAAATAAATGATTTGAGTTTGAGTTTGACATCCTTGCCAATACGCCTGGCCAGCGTGACACAGTAAACCACTCTTCCCAAAGGTAGATGTTGGAGTAGAAAAGGTCCCCTTCCCACTCTTCCCAAAGGTAGAAGGGGTGTGGGAGATCAAAAGAGATGGATGAATCTTAAGAATGAGGAACTGTGTACAAAAGGTATGAATGTAGATATGACGAATGATAGGTGTGTATGGAGACTACCACCTAGCGTGGTACAGGGGCTGTAAGATGACAATGGTAATTTTAAATATGACTATTTATAAAAGTTTTGTGATGAAACCTACGCAAATAAAGATCCTTTTGAGATGAAAAATAAATGGATCTTTCAATTCCTTCATCATCATCAGCCCACATTAGTCCATTGCCCTAAAGAGCGCCATAGCGCCCTGTCTTCAGCTTGACGCATCCAGCTGCTGCCCGCAACCTTTCTCAGATCGTCGCTCCATCTAGCAGAGGGCCGTCCCACACTACGCTTGCCGATTCGCGGTCTCCACTCAAGATCCCCTCTGCCTACTTCAATACCTTGGTATCACGAATATCCTTACCTTCATTCTGGCATCCTTCTTGATCGTGACCCCCTTATTGTCTTTCCAGATGATATGAGGCTTCGGGTGACCCTTGACCTTACAGGGCAGCATCACATTGTTCCCAATCACGTCCACAAACATCTCGTAGGTCACTACTATGTGGGGATCCAGTGGGTAGAGTTTGGTACGCTCTGATATGGCTGAATTTGCATCTGGAAAAGACAATACAACCATAGGACTTTAGTATACCATTGCGCTTCATGGCAGGAAGACGCCCAAGAGACATTGGTGAGGGAGATTCCCTGTAAGTTCGAGGAGATACGCAGAGACTAGAGAACCCGCGTCAGGGCTTGAGAGGAAGAGAAGGAAAACTTGATAGAAAACCCTGTGCCAACCCGTTTGGCCAGCGTGGCACAGTAGGCTAATTACCCTCCATGTAATTCTAAAAATATCCCAACTCAGCAGTGGGCATTTCATCATCATTGCAGCCCATAAATGACCCACTACTAAGTCGGGCCTCCTCTAAGTTCATAAAGGGAAATTAGCCCACTGTACCACGCTGGCAAGACGGGTAGGCGCAGGGTTTCCTATCAAGTTTTCCTTTTCTTCATATTATCGGCCTTGTCATTTCCTTTTGTCGGCTCTTACGACACCCTCAGGATGGAATGGGGTGGTGACTCTATCATTACTAGTTATCGTAGTAATACTTACTCTCGGCATATACAACGGTGGTAGCTCGCGCGGTGTTCATAAGGGACGTAGCCAGGCAGGTGTACACGTCATTGCCGCTGGAACTGGTCACCAGAAGTTTGGACACCACTCTCCCTAATGAGGTGGGGTTGTTGTCGATCAGTTCGGTGGACTCTGCATCAAACTGAAAGGGAGACATTTTGGTTAAAACCGAAAGTTTGGCTGAAGAGTCCGTGAAGGAACTGTTATATAGATAAAATCAAAATCAAAATGTTTTTTATTCGAATAAATTCTTGCGAATGCTTTCAAATAGTCAAAAAAGAAAGTATTAAGTTTAAGAGAAATATAAAAAAAAACTAATCATCTAGTTTTTACCACCGGTTCGGAACGCTATTCCACAGAGAAGAGCCGGCAAGAAACTCTGTGGTTGCTCTTTTAAATAAAAGGATTACAATGATGGTGGTACAAACAAGTCTTACACATTTGTGAAAGCAATAACACGCATAATCATGTAGCCTATTAAAAATTTAAAATAAAAAACAGTGAAATTACACACAAATTACATGGTTCGTGCTGAAACTGCACTCACATACTGTTTACAAACTTCACTAATAAAATGGCTGAAAGATCAATATATATATATATATATAGATTGACTCATCACGATATCTCTCGATAGTCCGGGATCCCCGGTACATTGTTTTCACTTGATTACTATCAAGCTAATTTTTCGTGAGTAGCTTCATTTTCATGAAACGCCCAACATTTTCTTGTCGACAACTCTTGATTGTGGTAGCTAACAGAGGTAGCAAGGGTGAAATATGTTGATTTTATGATTCAAAAAAATTTATTACTAACCGGGTGCTTTTTGGTATATCTGATGATAATTATCTAAATTATTCGAAAATGTATTTGTCCTACAAAATGTGTGGTTTGATCAAAGAGTCCTCCACCTCCAATATGTATGGATAACGAGGTCATAAAAAATGATTACTAACCAGCTGGTTTTTTTTTATTTACTTAATAAATATGTATATTATTTAACCGTCATATTGTCCTACAAGTTGCGTGGTACGTTATCCCGGTCCTACGCTCAAAAGTTGTTAAAACCACAAGACCCATTTTGTCATCACTAACTGTAGGACAATAATTTTACATGATAGTTTAGTGTATTCTCTGCCCAAATGATACAATGTCCTACAAGAAAACAGGTATGTAACGCGAGTCCGACAAAAATTGTAATTTTTCGTTTTCCTACTTATAACTTACTAGTGACCCGAACCGGCTTCGCACGGGTGCATGTATTATACATATAAACCTTTATCTTGAATCACTCTATCTATTAAAGAAAACCGCTTCAAAATCCGTTGCGTAGTTTTCAAGTTTTAAGCATACATAGGGACGGACAGACGACAGCGACTTTGTTTTATACTATGTAGTGATGATACAGTGAAAACGTCTTTTTTTTTTATTTAAATAAATTATTTTTCTTAAGCAGTACAAAAAAATAATTATTTACATATAAAAAAATATAATATTCATCAGATTCATCTGATAAATTTTCAGTATCATCACTGTCATTTTCATCTATTTCATTTTCCTCGTCTTCTGTCTCTGTAATGACGTAAAAAATTAAGTACTATTATTTAACATAAAATGAATCCACTTCGTTTTATAGTGTGCAAAACTTTTTATATAGTACACACATACGGATTCCGCTATACAACGACATTCACCGTTATGTTTAATGGATGAAAATTATTTTATTAGAAATTTAGTATGTTAAAAATAATTTTAAAAAATGGATTGCCTGAAAAAGTCCTAAATTTCTAATAAAATATTTTTCATCCATTAAACATATCGGTGGTCGTTGTATAGCGGGATCCGTATATGTACTATATAAAAAGTTTCGTACACTATAAAACGAAGTGGATTCATTTTATGTTAAATAATAGTACTTAATTTTTTACGTCATTACAGAGACGAGGAAAATGAAATAGATGAAAATGACAGTGATGATACTGAAAATTTATCAGATGAATCTGATGAATATACATTTTTTTTAAGTAAAAGTTATTTAAGTTAATAAAAAAGATGTTTTCACTGTATCATAAGTTATAAGTAGGAAAACGAAAAATGACAATTTCTGTCGGACTCATGATACATACCTGTTTTTTTGTAGGAAATTGTATCATTTGGGCAGAGAATACTAACCTATCATGTAAAATTGGTGTCCTACAGTTAGTGATGACAAAATGGGTCTTGTGGTATTACCAATTTCTGAGTGTAGGACCGGGATAACGTACCACGCAACTTGTAGTACAATATGACGGTTAAATAATATAAATATTTACTAAGTAAATAAAAAAAAACCAGCGGGTTAGTAATAATTTTTGATGACCTCATTATCGATACATATTGGAAGTGGAGGACTCTTTGATCAAACCATACATTTTGTAGGACAAATACATTTTCGAATAATTTAGATAGTTCTCATCAGATATACCAAAAATCACCCGGTTAGTAATAATTTTTTTAGAATCATTAAATCAACATATTTAACCTTTGCTACCTCTGTTAGCTACCACAATCAAGAGATGTCGACAAGAAAATGTTGGGCGTCTCATCAAAACAAAGCTATTCACAAAGATTCAGCTTGATAGTAATAATTTTTTTTCTATGATCTGTAGAACAACTTTTAAGTGTAGGACCGGGATAACGTACCACGCAACTTGTAGGACAATATGACGGTTAAATAATATACATATTTATTAAGTAAATAAAAAAAAACCAGCTGGTTAGTAATCATTTTTGATGACCTCGTTATCCATACATATTGGAGGTGGAGGACTCTTTGATCAAACCACACATTTTGTAGGACAAATACATTTTCGAATAATTTAGATAATTATCATCAGATATACCAAAAAGCACCCGGTTAGTAATAAATTTTTTTGAATCATAAAATCAACATATTTCACCCTTGCTACCTCTGTTAGCTACCACAGTCATGAGTTGTAGACAAGAAAATGTTGGGCGTCTCATGAAAATGAAGCTACTCACGAAAAATTAGCTTGATAGTAATCAAGTGAAATCAATGTACGGGGGACCCCGGACTAGAACCATAAGACCTAGAGACTTGAAATTTGGTAGGAATATTCTTTTCACCGATTAGAGATCAGCTAAGAAGAGGACGCATGGGCCAATGAAAATGGGAAACGGCAGGAGAGACTTACTTCATAAACAGGTGCGTCGTTCTTAAACCAGTGTATAGATGGCGCTGGAGCTCCGACGGCGTCGCAAGTCAATTCTAATACCGTTCCAGCAACATGTTCGTAGCTTGGTAGAGGGCGGTGTGCTATGGTCAGAAATTTGTGTACTTGCTTTGACGATGACTCTGGGGAAAAGAGACAAAACATATTATCTTAGGTCACCTAAAGTTGTATCGTGAAACGAAAAACGAAACCTGTAACGAAACGAAGACTCTGAAAATGGTTTTAATTTTATCGCAAATAAGTGTCACTACTCGTTCATAGATGGCACCACATTTTCCGAAGAAACAACTTTATATAGTTTGTAAAATATATGCAAAGTTGTGATCATAATTAAAGTTATAAAAGTGTCTGAAGTAAAGTGTACGTTTCGTTGAATGCAGCAATATTTTAGTTGTTATTTTAGAAATTGTATAAGTGACATCTATTGGTAACAAAAGAAACTAGTACGATTTAAATGTATGAATATCAATGCGAATGAATAGAAACTTAGAAAAGCCAAATGTACTACTAGTGGGGGTACTTCCCCCCACAAGGCCTTCCCCAGGGAACATTCGCACAAGTCATCAACCTATCGCTTGGCTTACGCCTCCCTTCTCTATGAAACACCGGCAAAGATTTATAAAAAAATCGACTATTGCACAGCACAGACTCTGGCTCAAAATGTTTGTTATCTACTGAACCAGCTATTTGAACTTATAGTTGGTCATCATTTCATCCCTTAAATTACACTACTGAATGGCGCCTCCTCCAAATTTTAGAGGGAAATTAGCGTACTGTGCCAAGCTGGCAATACAAGCAGGCACAGTACACACCAACCTGAGGGTGTCGTAAGAGCGATTAAAGGAACGCTAGAGGGAGACCACCCAGCAAGAGAGGGAAATCTTTATAGAAACCCTGTGCCAACCAGTGTGGCACATTGAGCTAAGTACCTCTGCGTGTGTATATTTTTTTGGTACCCCTTGTGGTAATAAATTTTCTCAAACATGCTATATAACACCATACACTTACCGTCATTCTGCACGCTATTGTCGAATTCGGTCAGCAGTTTCATGTGCTTGTTGACGTTAGCCGCCCTGCCCAAGCCGAGGAGGGTAGTAGCCGCAAAAAGTAGTACTAAATACATCCTGGATAACTACGAGTACTGTTAACTACTAATACTGAAGTAGTAACTACTAATACTGAAGAGATTCACTTGTTTAGAAGTATCTGAAACAAAAGATAAAGATAATAATAAATATCCGTGGACATTTCACACAACGCCATCTCGTCCCAAGCAAAGCAACTTAATGCTTGTGTTATGGTAACGAGATGGATGATAAACTACTTAAATATGTTTTTTTTGTAAATACATACATATTATAGATAGAAATGACACCCAGACTCCGAGCCAGTGCCTCTGGTTTAGACAAAGACACTGGCCCGACCCCGGAATCGAACCCGGGACCCGTTGATCCAAAGGCGGCACATCTGACCACTAGACCAACGAGGCAGTCAAAGACATATCTATATATTTTTTAAATTATGCAATCACTACATAGTATAAAACAAAGTCGCATTCTTCTGTCCGTCCCTATGTATGCATAAATCTTTAAAAGTACGCAACGGATTTTGAAGCGGTTTTTTTTAATAGATAGAGTGATTTAAGGGGAAGGTTTATATGTATAACCCACCCCCGCTTTGCACGGGCGAAGCCGGGGCGGGCCACTAGTATAAAATAAACGTTACACACGCATATATCCTTGTGTTGCAAATTGAATGTGTGAATTACTTTAACTTGAGAGTGTAGACCTACATATAAAGAGTCTAATTTAGTCTACTGATCATGTTTCAACATTATTAGAAAAAATAAGAAATAAAACTTTCTTCTATGCTTTTTGGTGAAACTGAAAACGTTTATATCCTTTTCTAAAAATATATTTAAAATTAAGAAAGTGATTTTATATACGAGCGGTATTACACACCCTGTCACTTGTATAATGTCAAAGACTGTGGCTAACTGAGAATCATCATCATCATTTCAGCCAAAAGTCGTCCACTGCTGGACATAGACCTCCCCCAAGGATCTCCACAAAGGCCGGTCCTGGGCCGCCCGCATCTATCGTTTTCCGGCGTCCTTAAGCAGGTCATCGGTCCACCGTGTGGGCCTACCAGCACTGCGCTTTCCGGAACACAGTCGCCACTCGAGGACGTTTCTGCCCCATCGGGCGTCGGTCCTGCGCCCTAATTGAGAATAATAAATATCATTGGACAGTTCACACAACGCCATCTCGTCCCAAGCTAAGCAACTTAATGCTTGTGTTATGGTAACGAGATGGATGATAAACTACATAAATACTTTTTTTTTTGTAAATAGAAACATGTTGTAGATAGAAAACACCCAGACCCGGAACAAATACTTGTAGGTCGTACAAAATATTTCTTCCGTGCGGGGATCGAACCCGCGACATGCTGCTATAGTTTTAAGGTCTTCGACCACTGGGTGACCACTAGTTTAAAAAAATACATTTGGGATCATAGAAGTGACTTCCGTCTACCTCGACAAAGATCAGGGTTCCGAGTCGAAACTTGAGCGTATACCAGTTCAAAAAAGGGTGTACATTTTGATGTAACTTTAACTTCTTTTACGGGTCATTTTCTTATCTATCGGGTTCCCCCTATAGCTTATCTGGATCGTACGATAGACACGCTATCGTAAATGCTACTCGGTGACAATGGCAATGCACGTGGGCGATAAGAAATGACACAGTAAATGTTTGTTTACCAGTAATCAAATTCTCAAATTTACAAGCAAAACGAAAACACGCACACAGATAAGTTACAATAATGGTGATGTTCTGTTGCTGTCGAGATAAAAGATAAAGTTTATGTGATTTTTATGTAGAGTACAGATTTTGGATGGCGAAATTTAAATAAATGGTTGTCTTTATGTTAGCTGCGTATTTTTAATTAGATTAAATCACTCCAAAATTAATATAGTACGGCTAATAATGCTATGAATTTATTGAACTATTTCTAACTACTTTGTCAAGTCATCCAGTAAAAATAATTCTATGAAATTGACTATACTAAACTACTTGCTAGTTTTAAAAGTCTTCCATAAAAACATAATACGATCTAATACATTGGGAAATTATATAGAACAATCCGTCACCACGCGGACAAACCACCACAATACATAGTGTCAATACCCCATTCCAACCTGAGGTTATCGTAAGAGCCGACAAAAGGAAATGACAAAACCTAGCCGCAACTTGAAAAGAAACCCAGGCTAGCGTAGTAGGCTTATTATCTTCCATGTAATGGGAGGATGCCTGACTTAGCAGTGGGTAATTTATAGGCTGTCTGGTAGAGGGTGGCGCTCAAGCATAGTATTAGCCTGATGGAAAGCGGTCAACGTCACCTATTGAAGTCTGACTTGAGTTAATAAATTACATTCGGACATGAAATTGCACTACTGCTAATGTAACATTTACTGTGTCTAAGTGGACAGTTCATGACAGGAAATCGAGGTGTAACTGATAAGAGATGACAAAAAATTGGGCTCAAGAATAAAAAAAATACATTCTTTATTTAAAAATTACTTCCGCTTGCAAGTTTTAACGTTGACAGTTAGTATCATTAGACCGTATGGTGACGTATATAGAATACATTGTGTCACCACCCCGTTCCATCCTGAGGGTGTTGTAACAGCCGACAAAAGGAAATTACAAGGCCGAAAACGTAGTCGCAAGAGAAGGAAAACTTGATACAAAACCCTGTGCCAACCCGTCTTGCCAGTGTGGCACAGCTGGGTAATTACCCTCCACGTAACTGGAGAAGGCCCGACACAGCACTGGATATAAGCAGCATTAACAAACAGACCTAATAGTTCCATTACATCGATACGACTGCCTCGTTGGTCTAGTGGTTAGATGTGCCGCCTTTGGATCAACGGGTCCCGGGTTCGATTCCGGGGTCGGGCGAGTGTCTTTGTCTCAACCAGAGGCACTGGCTCGGAGTCTAGGTGTCATTTCTATCTATAATATGTATGTATTTACAAAAAAAATGTATATAAGTAGTTTATCATCCATCTCGTTACCATAACACAAGCATTAAGTCATACCTAAATTCACACCTTTCACACACAACTCCTCACTCCTACAATCCCTCCATCTCCCCTGATCCTCTCCCTCCCTGATTTATAAAACACTAGCGACCCGCCCCGGCTTCGCACGGGTGCTATAAACCTTCCTCTTGAATCACTCTATCTATTCATAAAAACCGCTTCAAAATCCGTTGCGTAGTTTTAAAGATTTAAACATACATAGGGACGGACAGACGACAGTGACTTTGTTTTATACTATGTAGTGATAGTGTAACCACCCGCCATCCTGAGGGTGTGGTAGGAGCCGACAAAAGCAAATATCAAGGCCGAAGATCTGGTCCAAAAACCCGTCTGGCCAGTGCGGCACTGTAGGTTAATTATATTACGGTATTGTACGTTATTATGACTGTGTACGTAAGAATTTCAATAGATAATATTAATACAAAATATGTCACGTTGAATTAGATAAAATGCATTATGATTTATATGCAAGGCATTCTACAGGGTGAAACGAGAACCCTAAAGCCATTCGAAGTGAGCCAATCAAAAGAAGCAGTATCTATAGCCATCTCTATTTATCTAATACTAGCTTTTGTGCGCGGCTTCGCCCGCGTGGGCTTCGAACCTGCGCTTATCTCCGCTTCGCGTGTAGCCTATGTTACTAAGAGATTGATAAAGATTAATATTAGTTTCTTTCTTCAGACGATGTAATACTTATTATGAACATAAAAGCGGTCATTGTGACTAAAGTATGATAGTTAGATATGTGCTCTTGCCTTTTTTTACGAGACTTTTTTGTAGATCTTAATAAGACCTACAAACTCGTAGTACATGGTTTTGTTCTATTGTCAATAGTTTTTGCAGCGCACGCAGGTTTTCGATTTAACACCTTGGGTTACATAATCGCAATTATCATACGGATCCCTAATTCTTTTGAAAATAAAATATAGTCTATAACCTTCCTCGATAAATGGACTATTCAACACCGAACCAGTAGTTCCTGAGATTAGCGCGTTCAAACAAACAAACAAACACACGAACAAACAAACTCTGCAGCTTTATATATTAAGTATAGATATAAAATTCTCTATTCATTATAAATATTCTTTATTCATAGTTTTTTACATAATACATATTTACAAAATATATAATTACTTTATTTTTAAATAAGTACTATAGATAAATCATGACAGCCCTGGAAAATTTTTCAAGCCGCCTAGTGGTTGGTGCTGCAAAGAGAGGAACCGCCAAACAATGCGCGCCGTCTCAAGTAAAGGTCTGGGCAAACAGCGGACGGGGCGGGACGGCGACGCGACGCTGGCGGGACGTGAAGAGTTGTAATGTATTAGTTAATGTAGAACAGGTCACATAGAGCCGTCGCGCTCGGCGCGAGAGTAGCGGTCGCGTCGCGTCGGCTCTGTGTGACATATTCTACATTTTTTTTTTTTTTTTTTTTTTTTATTACTAACTGTCCGGCGGTTGACCTCTATCTCACCTGATGGTAAGTGATGATGAGGCCGACGGTGTAGCCCGCTGGGACAGTAAGAGCCTATTCACTCCAGACTTGAAGGCATCCAAGTCATATTTACTTGGAAATACAGACGTAGGAAGCGAATTCCACTCCTTAGCGGTCCGCATCAAGAAAGAGGAAGCGAAACGCTTAGTGCGAATATGTGGAATTTCAACCGCATAAGGATGAAGTCGCTCCCCACGCCTGGATGTCCGATGATGGAAAGGGGATGGTGGAATTAATTCGTGCAATTCCTGCGCACACTCACCGAAATGTATCCTATAAAACACGCAGAGGCAAGCAACTCGTCGTCGGTGCTCGAGGCTCTGCAATTTTGCCTGTACCAACCGCGTATCACCAATGAGCTTGTAGGCCCGGCGCTCCACAGAATCCAAGGCGGCTAACTGATACTTGGCTGAGCCATCCCAAAGGTGGGAACAGTACTCCATACCTGAGCGGACCTGAGCTTGGTAAAGAGTGAGAAGCTGTCCAGGTGTGAAGTAACGACGCACCTTAAATAGGATACCAAGTTTCTTTGCTGCAGTTTTCGCTTTGGACTCTATGGAACTCCCGAAGTTAAGGTCTGAACATAACTTCATGCCCAAAAGCTCGAGTCGACCCGCAATTGGTACGGACACATTTCGGAAAGTGGGAGTCAAGTTGAACGGACTCCGCTTTGCGGTGAATAGACACGCCTGTGTTTTGGTCGCATTGAACCTGACTAGATTGTCATCGCCCCAGTTGGACACTGACTTTAAAGTCAAGTTCAGACGTTCCACCATGGCCTCCCTAAGCGACTGAATCTCATTACTGGTGGTCCGGGCATCAGATACGTATCTCTCCGTGACCGTGCTGTCATCTGCATACCCAAAAATACCGGGTTTAAGCAGGTCGTTAATATGCAGCAAAAAGAGAGTCGCGGAGAGAACGGACCCTTGAGGTACACCGGCATTAATTGCCACTTGATCCGATGAGTAGCCATCAATGACTACTCGGATGTAACGGTTCCTCAGGAAGTCAGAGATCCAGAAGCACAGACTAGCTGGGATTCCGTAAGCTGGAAGTTTGCCCAAAAGACTTTCATGCCAAACCCTGTCGAAAGCCTTTGTAATATCAAGAGACACAGCAAGAGCTTCACCGTGTCTCTCGATGGCTTCACCCCAAAAGTGTGTTGCATACACAAGAAGGTCCCCAGTGGACCGGTTTCGGCGGAAACCGTACTGTCGGTCGCTGAGGAGATCGTTACCTTCAAGGTATGCAAGGAGTTTGGTGTTCAATACACGTTCCATAGTTTTACAAAGTATGGAGGTGATCGAAATGGGTCTAAAATTCGACGGGTCGGCACGATTGCCTTTTTTAAGGATTGGTTGGACGTTGGCAACCTTCCAGGACTTGGGGACTTGCCCCGTCTGCATGGAGAGGCGGAACAGGCGTGTAAGAATAGGAGACAACTCCGGGGCGCAGGTCTTTAGCACAATTGCTGGTATACCATCGGGGCCGCTAGATTTATTCACATCCAGACAACGTAGTGTTTTAAGCACCTCTTTCTGACGGATGCGTATCTCTGGCATCGACGTGTCGCAGCGAGGCATTGAACTAATACATTACAACTCTTCACGTCCCGCCAGCGTCGCGTCGCCGTCCCGCCCCGTCCGCTGTTTGCCCAGACCTTAAAACTGCCTTTCGCATCAGACGCTTCACCCAACCGGATATCGAGATTTGATTGAGACGTCCATCAAAACTTTTCGATATCAAACCATGCACTGATACAACAATCAGAACTAGTTGACACAACATTCCACATGGCGGTCACCTCGTCGTCGCCGTCGATTCAGCCCATGCATGACCCACTACTGATTTGGGCTTCCTCCGAATTCATGGAGGGAAATAGCCTACTGTGCCACGCTGGCAAGACGGGTTGGCACAGGGTTTTTTTTTTTTTTTTAACAACCTGAGGAGAGGAGGAGGGCCTCCTCGTCTGCGGCGGCGTGGTTCTGCATGAGATCCCACAATGCCGCCACAGGACGCGAGTTGGAGCACCCCGGGGAGGTTTATCCCCGTGGCCGGCGAGGAAGTCCATAAAGGACTTTATCCAGGGCAAAAAAAAAGAAAAGACAAAAAAAAAAAAGGGTTTTTAACAAGTTTTCCTTCTAATGCGGCTAGGTGATCCGTCTCTTCCGTTTCCGTAGTCGACTCTTACGACACCCTGGGGATAGTATAGGTTGGTGACACTGTGTATTCTAAATTCGTCGCGGAGGTATAACGGAGGTCATCTCATGGGCCACGAAACAAGACAAGACATCACTATCACTATCACTACATAGTATAAAACAAAGTCGCATTCTTCTGTCCGTCCCTATGCATGCATAAATTTTTAAAACTACGCAACGGATTTTGAAGCGGTTTTTTTTAATAGATAGAGTGATTCAATGGGAAGTTTTATATGTATAACCCACCCCCGCTTTGCACGGGCGAAGCCGGGGCGGGCGACTAGTTATTAATATGCTACATCATCACTACATAGTATAAAACAAAGTCGCATTCTTCTGTCCGTCCCTATGTATGCATAAATCTTTAAAACTACGCAACGGATTTTGAAGCGTTTTTTTTTAATAGATAGAGTGATTCAATGGGAAGGTTTATATGTGTAACCCACCCCCGCTTTGCACGGGCGAAGCCGGGGCGGGCGAGTAGTTATTAATATGCTACAATACAAGAAATACTCGTAACTTCAAAAAAAGCGTATCACCGCATTGCCAATTATGTGAACGACCCAGCTTCTTGGGACTAGGCTGTTAAGTGTCAATATTCTTTATTCTATAAGTTATTGATATACAAAATAGGACCGCAAAGAAGGAACGACCTCTGAGTTTCTTGCCAGTTCTTCTCAGCAGTGGTCGCGTTTCAAACTGGTGGTAGACGGTGGATCTTTTTTTATTGTATGAATTTTTTAATATGTTATGAATAATAAGACATAGCGCGCAGGACGACCGATGGGGCAGAAAAGTCCTCGAGTGGCGACCGCGTTCCGGAAGGCGCAGTGCTGGTAGGCATCCCACACGTTGGACCGATGACCTGGTTAAGGTCGCCGGAAAACGATGGAAGCGGGCGGCCCAGGACCGGCCTTTGTGGAAATCCTTGGGGGAGGCCTATGTACAGCAGTGGACGTCTTTCGGCTGAAATTATGATGATGATTATGAATATGTTGACTATTTGTAAGTGTCCATCGCGACCAAAACAAAATAAATGATTTAATTTGAATTGACAATTTAGTAGAACTAGTACTTTGTTCCTTTTGTCATGGGTATAGGGTTTTCATATGGATGTATACACCCTTTTTATAACGCTGTAATACGCTCAATGACTTCGCGATGTCAATTGAAAGCGACCTTCGTTAAAGGGCCTTTGCTTGAGTGTGGTCTTCAATTAATGACAATCAATAAGTATCAGCGACATCATGACGTGTGGCGGGTCGCTGACTTCCATGTGGGAGGTCGAGGGCTGTCATCGATTTTTATTACTACTACACAGCCCATGACCCACTGCTGAGTCGGGCCTCCTCCCGTCACAGGGAGGGTAATTAACCTACGCCACGCTGGGCAGACGGGTTGGTACAGGGTTTTGTTTCAAGTTTCCCCGATTACCGAATGGTGACGGATTTAGAATACATTGTGTCACCACTGCATTCCATCCAGAGGGCGTCGTAAGAGCCGACAAATTGAGAAAACGGCTGATAACCTATAAATAAATAAATAAATATCCTTGGACATTTCACACAACGCCATCTTGTCCCAAGCTAAGCAACTTAATGCTTGTGTTATGGTAACGAGATGGATGATAAACTACTTATATACTTTTTTTTGTTGTAAATACATACTATATTATATTATATATAGAAATGACACCCAGACTCCGAGCCAGTGCCTCTGGTTTAGACAAAGACACTTGCTCGACCCCGGAATCGAACCCGGGACCCGTTGATCCAAAGGCGGCACATCTAACCACTAGACCAACGAGGCCGACCAACTAGCCGCAAGACAAGGAAAACTTGATACGAAACCCTTCTTTTTTTTTTTTTTTTTTGTTCGCCCTGGGTAAAATCCTTTGGTGGCCAGCGAGGGGAGTGTGGGACTCTCCCCCATAGTGGGGGCCTACCCACTAAAACTCCACGGGGTGCTCCAACTCGCGTCCTGTTGCGGCATTGTGGGATCTGATGCAGAACCACGCCGCCGCAGACTGATACGAAACCCTGTGCCAACCAGCGTGGCACAGTAGGCTAATTAGGGCGTTTAGCGGTCGGGTATCCACGAGGATGTACAACGTAAAAAAAAAAAATGGGTTTCGTATCTAGATTTTCTTGTTACTTCCTATTATCAGCTTTAATGACACCCTCAGGACCTAATGGGATGTTATTTGGTATACTGAAGCCTTAGATATCTTGAGTAATGTTAATAATAATGACATTATTGGGATAAACTTGTAATTGGCCTTCGTCTACTATTATAAATAAATAAATAAATAAATATCCTTGGACATTTCACACAACGCCATCTCGTCCCAAGTTAAGCACGGCCCGACTCAGCAGTGGGTCCTTTATGAGCTGAGTAGAAGTATGAGTATTTAAAAATAAAGTTTTTGATGTGGTACGTTGGTCTAGTGGTTAGATGTGCCGCCTTTGGATCAACGGGTCCCGGGTTCGATTCCGGGGTCGGGCAAGTGTCTTTGTCTAAACCAGAGGCACTGGCTCGGAGTCTGGGTGTCATTTCTATCTATAATATGTATGTATTTACAAAAAAAAATGTATATATGTAGTTTATCATCCATCTCGTTACCATAACACAAGCATTAAGTTGCTTAGCTTGGGACGAGATGGCGTTGTGTGAAATGTCCAAGGATATTTATTTATTTTTGAAATAAATAAGTTTAAAAGTTAACAAATTTATTATCTATACTAATATAAACTATTGGAAAAATTAGTAGATTATACTTAAAAAATATTTCACCATTTGAATACTGACCGTTCTCTAAATAATTTTATTTGCAAGATAAAAATAAAATATAAATGCCCACCCGTGCGAAGCCGGGACGGGTCGCTATCTTTTATATTAATAGGAAGCAAATCAGTCCAAGATGTCTTAAATGGAGAATTGCATAAGATTAACGAGTAAGTAGCAATCTTATACATCGATGTTTAAAAAAATGTTATTTAAGTAAATACATAAAAGCGATATAAGCTGCATGTATTATTTTAATTCCTTACATTTGAAATGGTTATAATTAATGAAATATTGAAATTATAATAGAGATATTCTCTCTACAATTAAATTTTATTAATAAGTATCAATGTGTAATAATCGCAAAAATATCTAAAATTATTACAAAATATAACTATTAAATACCTGTATTTCTTCCCGCCTTTCAGCCTGTCAATGTCACTCTTTTAAAAAAATAACACCACAGATAAAGTTCAGCAAAATTTAAAAATGGAACGTTATAAATTTGATATTCACAGTTTTATTCCGGGCCAGGATGCGTCCTCGTCAGGATGTCGGGTGAAAATGACCGGGATAATGTGGTCCATCGTTTATATATGCACGCTGCCCCCGCGCAGTGGGGTTTTCGTGTAAAATTGAAAATCGCACGCAAGCTGGCGTGTTAGAAAGCTTTCGTTTCAGGTCGCTACATTGTATGCAATCTTGACTAAGACCTCTTTAATATTTTTAATAGGACATAACACGTTTTTAAATAGGTATACAGGGTGTCCCAAAAATAGTTTCAAGCGGAAGTCCAGAGATAGAGCATCCCTTGGGGTACCCGAATCACCCCCATGTATGTTCTGCTATTTTTCATAGTTTTCGTGTGCATGAGTCGACGAAGGTTTCTCAACAAAAAAATATTGAATATTTATGTAATGTCTTTCCTTCAAATTTATTTTAGGTAGTGGGGTATATAAATATTGAAGCAGAGAGAGAGCGGCTTCACGAGTTCACTCAGACAAGCCAAAGCCATATCATACAACAGAGCTTACTGTAAGCCGGAGTCGCCAGAATTGTCTGCATCATCTCCAATATCAATATTACATCTTATCTGCTCTATAATGGGGTAGGGAAAGTGTCTTTGTGTAAACCAGAGGCACTTACTTGCTCTGAGTCAGCGATACAGGTTTACAAAAAGTGTAGGGGTTCCGGATTTTTTTTTAAACATTTTGACCCACCGCCGAGTCTATTTGTACTCAGTTAAAATTTCAAACACAAGACAATTCAACATATTTTGGAGTGTTGCTAAAATAGTGTACTTATTAGGTTAGGTTCACGATATATAGTGATTTTGGACTTTGAACATTTTGCCACTTAGTACGAATTGTATGGGAACGGTGTTGGGTACATCAATACGTATGGCAGAGTTGGGTAACTGAATCTACTAAAATGTATGGTATTTATTCCAGATGAAGCCGGATGCCGATGATGGCTGAGTGGAGCGACTAGCTCTACTGCCAAAAAAAATTGCAAAAAAAAACTCAATTAAAAAAATAACACAAAGTTTGAGGAAAATTCCTGAAAAACTCAGTACTTACGTGTTATGGGAGGATGTAGTTATATAGATTTAAAATATTTAAATACATGCGGGCTATAGACATAAATAGCTATCGTAATATAGGAAGCTTTAAATCATTGACATGACAGTTATTAGAGGTGTATTAAACTATTACGATTATGGCCACGAACCTATACAGACGTAATATGTATAACAAAACAAGATATTTTTATTTGGTCTCCGGCTGTTGAAGAAAGTGTCATAACTCGAAAAATAACACACCCAGAACCTATTTCTATGCCTATTTCACGAGCTATGACACTTAAGGAGTTTCCAAGCCGGCTCGTTCCTTCCTAACCGGTGGTAAAAACTAAATGATTATTAATTTTTATATTTCTTTTAAATTTTAATTTTGTGTTAAGTAGGTATATGTTTTTACTATTTGAAAGCATTCGCAAGAATTTATTCGAATAAAAAAACTTTTATATTTAATTTGAATACGTGTCCCACATTTGTTAGAAAAAAAGTTCCTTCTTTTTTTTTTGCTGTAGTTTAACCTGACGCGGTGGCAGTTAACAAACATAAAATTCACGAACAAAAATGACACCCAGACTAGGGAGCAAGTGACTCTGGTTTACACAAAGATACTTGCCTGGCCTCGGAATCGAACCCGGGACCGCGTGATCCAAAGATGGCACACCCAACCCCTAGGCAAACGAGTTCATAACGTCTGCATCAACAGTTGTATCGATCTTTTCGTTATGGATATAGGGTTTTTGTTTCACCGTGAGATTTCCTTTATCCAGACCAAGGATTCACGTAGCACATGATATGACATGATCAGTGACAACCATTATTATAAAGAGATGAGCCATACATGATTAATAAGTATAAAGTTACTATGTGATCTAGAAAAAACACTAACGCTGACTTTACAAAAAACTCTAAATTAGGCGTAGTCATCTTTATACGTATAAACATTATGAAACATAAGGATTTCTTTGGTTTTCTAGTCTCTTCTATGACCACGACTGCTACATGCATTCTTAACGTCAACGTCTTGACTCCGCAACCGTTATAGATGATGGGAAAGCAATTGATGTATTTGATAGAACCATGAATACCGTATGCGATCAGTAGGCCTCTCCAATTTAGCTGCACATCATCTAATTAAAAGCAGCGTTAGGAGTGACGGTTCTCTGAGGTAGTTTCGGGTACAGCGTTTTCAAAGATGGTGTGGACAATTTCACGCGATGTACTGCGTTAGATTTTGCTGCGAGTGGGGTAAGTGTGAATTATATAACTAAATCCTGGTCCAGTTAAAACTGGTATTCAGGCGGCCAATGAAGCGTTGGAAGCAATAGTTAGCCTAGAAGAGTCTCTGAATCTGAAGAGGTTGATTTAATGCTGTTTTTGGCTAGTCATAAGGCTTGGTACTTCAGGACGAGATTTTAAGACAGCTAGAATGGTTAGGTTATTATAACTCAATGATGGAAATAACGACTGTTTAAAATATTAACTATCTGGTGTTCAATCTTTTAGTGATATTTTCATAGTATTTTTTCTTAAGTTCAAAGTGAAATTCTAACTGTGTGAGTGAGCATGATTGATTAACTTATTGTGCTAACCCCACTAGTGTTAACAAGTGTATAAATTAAGTTTATGTTTAACGGTTTATGTATATTCAGTGCATTACTTAACTAACATCCTATGGACACAAACTTCTGTTAAAATTTAAATTTTCAGATATTTTTATCAAAATGCATTTTGATACCTGCGACAGCAGTTAGAAGTCTTAGAACGAACGAGACACATAAAACGATATTAGTTATCATCATAATCATTTCAACCCACAAATTGACCCACTACTGAGTGAAATTGGGCTACTGTGCCGGTCTGACAAGACGGGTTGAAATTTGAGTGATTATTAAGTGACGCTACCCTTCTTTTTTTTCGTTCAAAGAATCAACATTTATGCTGTCCACAAACGACCCACTGGTGAGTGAAGCCTCCTCCAATCTCATAGAGGGAAATTACCTTAAGCCACGCTGGCCAGCCCGGTTGACACAAGGGTTTGTATCAAGATTTCCTTTTTTTTACCTAACCGGGTTTTTCCTTAGTAATTTCTATTTTTAACCCCCGACGCAAAAAGAGGGGTGTTATAAGTTTCACGTGTCTGTCTGTATGTGGCACCGTAGCTCACGAACGGATGAATCGATTTCAATATAGATCTTAGACATGTTTCATGAAAATCGGTTGAGCCGTTTAAAAGTTATGACGGGTGAAAGTGGGGAAGAATAACCGAATGTCTGCAAATATAATCGACTGGGGTCTCAAATGAAAGCGCATTACGTGCAATTTAACAAAATCTGCATTATATTAAGTGTGTACCTATAAAAAGTATAGAATAAAAATTAAATTAAAAATTTTAAAAAACCTCCTGCATCCTTTAAAAAGTAAAAAATAAATACATCGCGTTGGGGGACCAGGGCTCAGGTAATAAATAGGTGGGAGCGGTCCCCCAACGCGATGTATTTATTTTTTACTTTTTAGAGGTTATTGTGTCGGCGGTTTTTTTAAATTTTTAATTTATTTTTTTATAATTTAGCTATAAGACCGCCCATTGTACAAAGTGTTGTATTTTTTGGGTTCAATCTATTTTCACGTGTACAATAAAGAGTTTATCTATCTATATATCTATCTAATCGGTTCTTACTACACACTTAGTATGGAATAGGGAGGCGACGCTACTTTAAAGCGGTCACAATTTTCTACGTTAAAGTATAGTACCTAATGCATAATATATTAGAAATGGCCTGATCGAATTTACCGTTACACGATGTTTTTATTTCATGTAAATAGGACATTCTGAACGGGCAACAGAATTTTGATAATATTGAAAAAATCGGTCATTGATAATTTATATTTGAAATGTATGAATCGACAAATTGGTTTCTAATATAAAACGTAGTAACTATTGTTTATTTAAAACGAAACCCCTGCACTACTACCATTAGTATTACTAGTAGGCTAATTTCCCTCCATAAATTTGGAGGAGGCCCGACTCAGTAGTGGGTCGTTTATGGGCTGAAACGACGAATGTTAAGTATATGTATTTTAATGTTTTTTTAGTATCACAGACATCTTTTTTTGGTATGCCTGCCTCGTTGGTCTAGTGGTTAGATGTGCCGCCTTTGGATCAACGGGTCCCGGGTTCGATTCCGGGGTGGGGCAAGTGTCTTTGTCTAAACCAGAGGCACTGGCTCGGAGTCTGGGTGTCATTTCTATCTATAATATGTAGGTATTTACAAAAAAAAATTATGTAAGTAGTTTATCGTCCATCTCGTTACCATAACACAAGCATTAAGTTACTTAGCTTGGGACGAGATGGCGTTGTGTGAAATGTCCAAGGATATTTATTATTTATTATGAAATTTATGAACACAAATGACACCCAGACAGAGCAAGTGCCTCTGGTTTAAACAAAGACCGAACATAGCCCGACCCCAGAATCGAACCAGGACCCTTTGATCCAAAGGCGGCACATCCTAGACCAACGAGGCGGTCATCATTAATTAGATCAACGCGCATCTACTTCACGGAGCTGCACAAAAGATCTTTCTCGCATAAATTGCAAATTTACAGTTAATAGTTTGGAATTTCAAATGTACACATGGCCGCTTTGTCCTTGGCGACTAGGCAGCTGAGAAATCTTCTAGAATAAACAATCTTTCCACAACTTCTCATGGAAATACGGACGAATCGAGGTCAAAACCCTAAACTGTCTTTGGGGTAAAACAGACCTCGAGATTCAACTTTTTTAACTTGTAGCGACTAAGATTCTCTATCATCATCATTTCAGACTATAAATGACCCACTACTGAGTCGAGCCTCCTCCAAATTCATGGAGGGAGATTAGCCTACTGTGCCACGCTGGCAAGACGGGTTGGCACAGGGTGTGTATCAAGTTTTCCGTCTCTTGCGGCTAGGTGATATGCCTCTTACGTTCTTCTAGTCGCCTCTTACGACACCCTCAAGACGGTATGGGGTGGTGACATTGTGTATTCTTAATCCGTCACTACGCGAACTACAGTTTAAGTAAACCTAGTTAACTTAATACTTGTACGAGTAAATTAATCCTTCATTACCTACTGTGATAGGTATTTCGTGATGAGTTTGAAATTCAACATACTAAATTCCTACCGTAATTAATCTAGGCTTAAAGGCCTACGCAGACCGAGACGGCATACCGCGGCACTCCAGCGCCTTGCCACGGCGCGACATAATGGTAGATTGGGATTTGGTGTTAATATCGATTATTGCAGATGAAGACAGGGCGCTATAGCGCCCTTTAGGGGAGGCCTATGTCCAGCAGTGGACTAATGTGGGCTGATGATGATTGCAGGTGAAGAAGGTGCACAGGCTTATAATAGGTTAGAAGACGATTTTGGGTTGATAATCTAAATTAGTTAAAGTTAAAGCCTCACTCCGCGGTATGTCAGAACGAGCGCCGGAGTCCTTGGCATATCAAAGTAAATAAATAAAATATAAAAAATATATAAAATTATAAAAAATAAATGATTTGACTTTGCAAATCATTTATTTTGCATAAGACACAATGGACACTTACAAATTGTCAACATATTAATAAAATGTATACAAAGCAATATAGTTTACCACCAGCTTGGAACGCGACCACTGCTGAGAAGAACTGGCAAGAAACTCAGAGGACTTTTTTATTTTTTATTACTTTGCGGTCCTACCCGCAGTACGCCACGGCATCCCGCCGCGGGAGCTTGTGGCGCGTTTTTAAGTGCAATGGAATCCCTTTCTATGCCACGGCATCATTTTAAAGCATAGCAATTTATATAGTACAGGGGGTCTCAGAACAGTCCAACTATTTGGATTGTGAACTAAACGCAAAATATGCGGAGCTGAGGTGGGGGAGGGTTAGCTCTAGCAAGCTCAGTCCTTACATTTTTACTTGGCGCCATGCCTTACACGGGATAGCAACGCTCGTTTTGCGTGCGAGCGTATTTCGAGAACAATCGATTGCTCGATGAGATTGATTCCTCAACAACTTCTTAGAAAATTCTTCAATAACATCCGCACAAGATTTGAAGAGTGTAGTCAAAAAAATGGTCGTCATTTATCAAATGTAATATGTATTAAATAGTAAAATTACCTTATTTGTCTTTGTGTAGTAAAAAAAAGTAGAAGAACTAAAGTGACCGACATAGCTAGAAGGATTGCACAGTTAAAGTGGCAATGGGCAGACCATGTGGCCCGAAGAACGGATGGCCGCTGGGGCATAAAAGTCTTGGAGTGGCGTCCACGTATGGGAAGGAGAAGCGTGGGAAGACCCCCGACTAGGTGGACGGACGACCTTGTAAAGGTCGCTGGGAGTCGGTGGATGCGTTCTGCACGAGATCGTGCATTCGATGGAATGGAAATCTATGGGGGAGGCCTATGTTCAGCAGTGGGCTTCTGTGGCTGATAGATAGATAGATAGAAATAACTAATTACAAAGAGCATTTTATTTTTAACGGTTGTTTAAAATAGTTTGATCGTTCTTAGACATCCTGTATTTATACCCATAACGATACGTTTGAATGTCGACTAGTAAAAAAATAAATCCCTTGCCATGCCGTCCCGGTCTGCGTAGGCCTAAAGCTACCAATATTGGCTTCAGGGACTTAACCCTAAAGCCAATATTGGTTGACTCCCACCTGCCATTCTCCGCGGAATGTAATAACTTGTATTAGACTCATATTAATTTCGAACAACAATACATTATTAAAGTCGGTCGAGTAAGGATGAAAATGTATAACAAATATGAACTAACAGGGTACAGAATACATAGTGTCGCCACCTCATTCCATCCTGAGGGTGTCGTAAGACCGTAGGCCGATAACCTAGGCGTAGAAGAAGGAAAACTTGTTAGGAAAATCTGTGCCAACCCGTCTGGCCAGCGTGGCACATTAAGCTAATTACCCTCCATTTAGTAGGAGGAGGCCTAAATCAGCACTGGGTCATAGTCAAATAATTGATTTTTTAAAGGAAGTTTGTAAGTGACAAATATTCAATATTTTCTTAAAAAATATACTTACCACGCAAGGTAATATTAAATTACTTTACCAGCAGTTCGGAACTACTGTTAAGAACTGGGAAGGAACTCAGAGGGCATTGTAATATTTATTTTCCTCACAAATTCCAAATAACAAACTGTTCTATTGGATCCGGAAGGCGTCAACTGAAACGTGAATATTAAAACAATACAAAATAAACTTGACTAGAAACGTCCTTGGTTCAGTGACCCGACCAACACCAAACAGCAGCACCTGTTCACAAGTATAACGCATGTGACAGCCATCGATCTCTTCAACCATATTAAAGGGAAGTGACCGACCCGTCACACATCAATAAGGGCTGGTCGGCTGCCTGGATTAATACATTATCGTCCTCATGAGTTTAGACCCTAAATGACCCCTTACGGTCTTTCCCAATTACGTGGAGGTAGATTAGATTACTATGCCACGCTGGCCAGGCGAGTTGGCACAGGGTCTGTATCCTTCTCTTGTTACTAAACGACCTGCTTCTTGCGTTCCTTTAGTCGCCCCTTACGACACCCTCAGCGTGGTACCCGCTAAAAGATTGACGCCGGGATGTTGATAAAATTTAATAGGGAATATATAAGACTACTACCGCAGCGTTTGAAGACAAAAGTCTTCGACCAATGTGTGTTGACACTGGTGTTCTCATCCCCGTAATATCGGTGAGGAGAGCGATGGCTGCCACATGCGTCATGCTTTTGAACAGGTGCCGTTGCTGGGGGTCGGTTGGCTCGGGGATTAGAAGGTTACTATTGTCGACTAGATCTGGCTGATGTTTGGCCCTTTGCGGCTAATCCGCGAGTTTGCTCTCACTAATCTATCTAGCCTTGTACCTAAAAATGGCGATCTAAAAAGAGCAACTACAGAGTTTCTTTCCGGTTTTTCTCTGCAGAGCTGCATTCCGAACCGGTGGTAGATGGTAAATAATCAATTATAAGTGGTAAATATAACATTTTATTTTGTTGGCTTGTCAAAAAAGCTTTAATGAGCCATCTTGATTAAATGAGTTTTTATTTTTATTTTCAGAAGGCTCAAAGTCACCCAAAGGGCAGTTAAGAGGGCTATTCTCGGATTTACCCTGCGAGATCGAATTTGAAATGAGGAGATACGCAGGCAAACCGGAGTTACCGACACAGCCCACAGGATTGCCAAACTTAAGTGGCAGTGGGCAGGGCTATTTTGCGCCTATACTATTTGTATTTATAACTATATTACCTATACTATTTGCGTTGTAGCATGGTGCGGGTGACAGTTGCCATTATGACGTTACTAGGGATGTGACGTTATGCAATTCATTTTTATCGCTAACGATACTCGCAGCATATATCTGGTCCTCTTTAATATTTTTATAGAAATTAGTGTGTTATTCAGTTGTCTAGTGTAACTACGTGTATAAACTTGTCGATATAAATGTTTTATGGCTAAATAATTATGTTTGTCCTTTTATGCAACCTTACCCTATAAATGATAAGTTGTATAATTATAGACCAGCTTTAAAAATAAAAATTGACCTACGCACCATCGTAGCAGTACATTCCATCACTAGATACGTCTATGGCGTTACGTTATACACATAACACTTTGCTTAATTTTTCATTCAATTTGATTTTATTTGTAAACTAGAACTGGATTCTGATTCGGACTAGATTCTGGTTGGTTTCATTTAATTTTCTACAGTTATTAATGATTAACTAAATCACGAATACGAATGCGGTACAGCTGAAATACAAATGTCTAAATATGAAAGTCCTTATTTATAAATCGCGGCAACTCACAAGAGTGAAACGAAATGTTAGCGAAACTGTCACCCGCACCATGCTACAGCGCACAAACTATAGCTCGCAGGACCGAAGCCCGATGGGGCCGAAAAGTCCTTGGGTGGCGACCGCGTTCCGGTCAGCGCAGTGATGGTACACGGTGGACCGATGACCTGGTTAAGGTCGCCGGAAAACGATGGATGCAGCCGGCCCAGGACCGACCTTTGCAGAGGTCCTTAGGGCCATGTCCAGCAATGGACTGATGATAACGGATTGGAATGATGTTGATGATAGAAGACTCGGTTGTAAAGACCGAGTTCATAGTGCGGTAGTGTTAAACATAAATCGATTCTCGAACAACGTTCTTACGCCGGGCCTCGAGAATCGATTATTTAAAAATGAGTGTCGCATTGAATTTCAAACTTCGAACAGATGTTAATCGATTTGATATTCAAATCGATTGGCGCGACGGCTGGGCGAGTATTCTTTTTTAAATCATAACATTTTGCGAATATGTAATGAGGATTTTGACATTTGATCGATCGACTCCATCTTTGAGACTTTTGTTTTGGAGAATTATAAGTTCGTAGTTGCCTTTATTATTTAATGAAGCAAGTGACGATATTATATCTCTTTGGGGCTGTTATTTCAGCAAATATATTTACATATGTGTGTGTAAAATTTAGTTTATTAGTCCAAGGATATTCTAGCTGTGCCCTCGGTTTCGTCCGCGACGGATTAAAAAGAAGCGTACCCTTTGTCAGGCTCTAGATTATCTGTGTACCAAATTTCAATTAAATTGGTTCAATAGTTTTGGCGTGAAAGCACGACAGACAGATAGACAGAGCTACTTTCGCATTTGTATTATTAGTAATGAATAATTCGTATTTTTTTTTTTTTTTTTTTTTTTTTTATCTTAAGTTGGCTTTTATTCCATAAACACTAACTTAAGTAATATGTACTTACAAATCACTAACTTAAGTAATAAAACAAGACTAAAAATACCAAATAACCTAAAACTTAAATACTAAAATATATTATTTAAAGGAGTCCCTTTAGGCAAGGTTCCGAAGATACTGGCAGCGTTCCCCCTTTGAATCGCTAGACTGATTCTTTGTCCGAGGTAGCTACCAGCTCTTCGGTCTCCTGTGATGTCGACTAACCTTTTTGCTATTTCCTTAAAAAGGCTTATAGCGCTAGGACCCCACGGACCAAGGGTCTCGACACCGAATGGGACAAATTCATATTCGTAATTGCACATTATATTGTGAATATTATCCCATACATTAAAAAAAAATTGTTTCACGTGCCTATTTTTCTAGTTATGACACTTAAATCACCAGCTGACCAACATATTACGAGAAAATGAGTTCATTCTTAACCGACTTCATAAAAAGTAGGAGCAAAATCAAAATGTTTTGTATTCGAATATTTTTTTACAAATAGTTTCAAATAGTCCAAGATTATAACAGTAAACTTAAAAACTAAAAATATTTTAATCATTTAGTTTTTACCAATTTAAAATTAATTACCCATTTAACCATATTATAATACCAATAACCTATTTAAAATTTATCATTTAGGTTTGGAATGCCATTCCACAGAGAAGAGCCGGATAGAAACTCCATGGTTGCTCTTTTAAATGAAAGGGTTACAACGATGGTGGTACAAACAAGCCTTCGATTGATTTTTTTATGTTTGTTACCTCTGAACTTTCGACTAACCCGATGATAACTTAATTTGACACTACTTCAAATGGTCATTTACTTTTTAATATTTCGCAATTTATTTTTGTCATGACGATTTATGTTTTTTTGGGAAAAAGATTTTTCATTTATATTTTGCGCACATCATCTTAGACATATATTAGTACTACTGTGGATTCTTTCTCCAGCCGGGACTTTCACTGTCAGATAGCTGATGTAATAAATAAGGATAACAAACTTTGGTAACAGCTAGAAGGTATATTCGTAAATGGAATAAGTTCTGGCCAACGCATAAGTAGAAATTACAAAATATTCAAATTAATTGCCCCCAAACTTCCGGCTTGTTTTAACTTTCAAAAGAACTACCGACCCCAAGTGTCGCTTATCATATTCCGAACGATACATAAACATTTTAGAGTTGGCTTATTACAAGTCAGCGGCTTGCAGACGAAAAGAATATAAAAAAATTGAGAGTGCTTAAAACAAAAGGAAATGACGGCTGATAAACTAGCCGCAAGAGAAGGAAAACTTGATACGAAACCCTGTGCCAACCCGACTGGCCAGGGTGGCACAGTAGGCTAATTACCCTCCATGTAACTGGAGGAGGCCCGACTCAGCAGTGGGTCATATATGGGGTGATTAGTAGGTAGTGCTCATAAAACGCGATTCTTCCTATTTATGCGTATTTGTTGTCAGTGAATTGTTCTTTGTGATTTGCCTCCCTTTCTCTTCTCTATTCTTCCCTGCAATATGGTTGAGGAGGGCGATGGCTGCCACATGCATCATGCTTGTGAGCAAGTTTCGTTGCTCGGGGTCTGCCAGAACAATATCATAACATGATAACTATGAAAAATAGCAGAACATACATGGGGGTGATTCAGATACCCCAAGGGATGCTCTATCTCTGGACTTCCACTTGAAACTATTTTTGGGACAGCCCTGTATATTTAAAAGAAAAGAAAAGAGAAAGTGAGGCTAAACACTAAATAAATCTAAATTAGGTTAATTATTTAGTATGAAAGATGTGACTGTAGATATGACGACTGATAGGTGTGTATGGACTACCACCTAGCGTGGGACGGGGTTCGTGGGATGATAATGGTAATTTTAAATGTGACGATTTTTAACAGACTTGTGATAGAACTTACGAAAAAAATCTTTATTTCCGAGCCACCTTGAGCAGTATGTGCTCTTGGCTCGAGTAAGGACACAGCGTGGTATGTTTTAGTGGGTAAGCCGGCTTTACCGTCTTCGCGCGGCCGGGACTCCCACATACCCCAGGCATCCCCCGGCTGAGGACCTATAAAAGGCTAACCCCCAAGGCAAAAAATAAATAAAGTTTAGACTGAGAAAGAGCCATGAAAGAGGAAAAAGTCAGGGAGAATAGCCACACGACACCCACATCAAGAAACGGGGTGATGACAAAGTTTTTAAGTCATGCCGCACACGTGGAAACTTTTTAAACATACAAACAACTACAACTTTTTAAGCATATAGGCGTTTTGTGAACACGTGACTGTCTGTTTTTTCGTTACAATTTCCATTATTTTCACTTTCAATCAACTTAGTACATTATCGCAATATCTTTTTACATTAAACATTAATGTAGGAAAATTCAATTCAAATCCGAGACAGGAGGCCAATTTTGGGGAATTTCAGACAAAAGGGAGATGTTCTTACTTTCGTTGTATACTTCTAGTCAGCCCATAAATGACCCAGTGCTGGGTCGGGCCTCCTCCCATCATAGAGAGGTAATTTAGCCTACTGTGCGACACTGGGTTTCGTTTCAAGTTTTCCTCCTCTGGCGGCTAGGTTTTCGAACACCCTAAGGCTGGAATGGGGTGGTGACACTATTTATTCTAAATTCGTCGCCACGCGCAAAGCACAATACATAAGCTAAGTTTATTCTTCTGTCTTCTGAAAATAAATTTGACAAAAGTTCTTCTATGTGCTTGTGACATAAGTTTGTGACAATGACGTCACAATGATAGTAGGTTACCATTTTGACTCTGTAGCGCCCAGCATGTTACAAGCTTTACACAATTTACCCGAAAAATCTGAACTATCAACATAAAGAAAAATCGCCTTCAAAAGCGAGAATTACCAAAAATTCCTACACCGCGATAGCGAAGTTTACAGAGCAATTAGCACGGTTAAGAAATCCCCGACTACAGATATCGAGAGATATGACCCGCGGCCCCCCTGCTAGATAGATCACCTCGTCTGGCTGGATGATCATCCCTGTTCCGTATTCCGGCGTGTTTTTTAATATCACGTGATGCGGCATAGGCTTGATCCTGGACCAATGGGTGGCCAGTATTCGAAAGCGCGTCGGTGAAGAAAAAAGATTGAAAAGCGATTTAGGCCATTCGTATGTATGGCGTACTGCTCGGTCTGGCAAAATTATATTTCAATCTATTTCCGTGATATTTGTGTGTTGAACTGAAGTTAAGTGTACGCAGCGGCGGATCCAGGGGGGGGGTCATGGGGGTCATGACGTCTTACAGCCGCGAATCAAATGTTCATCAACATACAACCTAGCACTGCCCTGCAAATTGCAAAAACGTAAGAAAATTTGAATTTCGCGGACTACCCTGGAGCGTCCACCTTAACCACGGTTATGGAATATAAATAGGCTGCCTCATTCAGTGCGTGATAGTGGTTCTCTGGGTGTCTTCAAGAGGGCAATATGTACGTGGATATATACAAGTTATTATGTGTGGAGTTTTTCAAGTGTACATTAAAGAATAAATATTTTTAAGTACAGTACTTACGTACATTAATATAATACCAACTTTTTACTAGTAATTTAATTTTGATAACAATAGATGTTATCAAAATTAAATTATGAGTTCTTGACTTGACCACGACTATGTGACCCCCTCCTGGCGCCAAAGCTGGATCCGCCCTTGAGTGTACGTTGCCGACCGCCGTGCGATCCAAGTCGGACACCACTTGCTGCCGATGTTGGCCCACTCCAGAGCGAAGGTGAGTGAGTTCCGTGTTGCTCGCGTTCTGTTTTGCATGGAGACGTTCTTCAAGGAAAACCATCCGTACAAACAGTCCACTTCTTTCGTGCGAGTCCATGATTAACACACACAATCCCTTTGCGCCTAAAACCCTATTAGCAAGTTTGGAGATCGGAGGCCACGCGTGGCAAGCCAAGAGTATCTAGTCTAGACATAAATACTGTCTAAATATAGGCTGTGCTCATGAATACTGCGACTTATGCAGTACATTATCGAATGTTTCCTAGTCTCATACATTTTTCAATTCGCATAATGTATGTATAAAGAACATTTTTCCCCTGTATGTTTACACTAATGTGACATAATAATGGATTACACAATTACTAAACGTTCGGGGTTCAATTCTGGGGTTCATCAATATACGTACCTACTTTTGAGTTGGGCAGTCCAAAAATGCTTTTTTATTTTATTCATACTTACCTTAAATTTTGTTAGTGAAATAACGATATAATAAATAAGTACACAGAAAAACAAAAATGTATGAAATTAAAATACTTAAAAACACTAAAGACTAAGAACAAACTACGTCCAAAACTTGCTGCTGATGGATGCTGACGGTTTTAGTGGGATTGTTGGGGCGCTAATTTCAAACTTTTTGCACCTTAGAGTCCCGTATTATCCGGCCAGTCCACAATATCCTAGTTATAAATATCCTTGGACATTTCACACAACGCCATCTCGTCCCAAGCTAAGCAACTTAATGCTTGTGTTATGGTAACGAGATGGATGATAAACTACTTATATACATTTTTTTTTGTAAATACATACATATTATAGATAGACATGACACCCAGACTCCGAGCCATTGCCTATGGTTTAAACAAAGACACTTGCCCGACCCCGGAATCGAACCTGGGACCCGTTGATCCAAAGGCGACACATCTAACCAGTATCCATGAGAATTTCAAACAAAATAAAACATTATTTGATATTCCGCATGATCCACGTGTCTGCCAAAAATCACCACGTATCTATGTGCCCTGTGCCAACCTGTCTGGCCGTATCAGCAGTGGGTCATGTATGGTGAAAATAAAAAATAAACAGCCATTTTAAGTCGGTCATTAGGAAATAGGCATACTACTACTCAGCCCATAAATGACCCAATGCTGGGACGAGCCTCCTCCAGTTACAAGGATAATTAGCCTACTGTGCCACACTGGCCAGACGGGTTGGCACAGGGTTTCATATGAAGCCGGGTGCTCACGGCAGTCGACGTCGAGTGCTCGTAAAGAGCCTGAGGAGAGGAGGAGGGCCTCCTCGTCTGCGGCGGCGTGGTTCTGCATCAGATTCCACAATGCCGCAACAGGACGCGAGTTGGAGCACCCCGGGGAGGTTTAGTGGGTAGGCCCCCACTATGGGGGAGAGTCCCACACTCCCCTCGCTGGCCATCCCCGTGGCCGGCGAGGAAGTCGATAAAGGATTTCACACAGGGCAAAAAAAAAAAAAAAGGGTTTCGTATCAAGATTTCCTCCACTTGCAGCCATGTTTTCGGTCTTGTCATTACCTTTTGTCAGCTTTTACGACACCCTGAGGATGGATTGAGAATGTTCTATTATGGTTCATTAGCTTATACCAGGCTACATTTAGCGATTGAACCAAAATAGAACGGTTTTCGTAGTAAGTTCAAAGTGCTAGCCATATCCTAAACTATCAGTAACAAACACAAATAAAGAAGATAGATAACAGATCTTTCAACGCCGCGAGCGTATTGAGAGGTGAAACATAAACATTTTGAGGTAAACTAGAATAAATTATGGTGTTAAATACTTTAGTTAATGCGCACGCCTCGATGAAAGATTTAACCTAAACATACTTTTTTAACCGGATATGTTATACTGAAATTTTGTTATTTGATTAGACACAATGCAACACGTGATGTATTCCAAACGTTTTCCGTATGGTGACGGATTTAGGACACACAGTTTCACCAATGCATACCATTCCGAGGGTGTCGTAAGACTCGCAAGAGAAGGAAAACTCGCCTCGTTGGTCGAGGGGTGAAATGTGCCGTTTTTGGTTCAACGGGCCCGGGTTCGATTCTGGGGTCGGCCAAGAGTCTTTGTCTAAGCCAGAGGCACTTGCTATGAGTCGGGGTGTTATTTGTGTTCGAAAATTACATGTTTGTAAAAAATCTTGGTCCACCGTGTGGGAGGTCGGAACGCGGTCACCACTCAAGTAATAATAATAATAATAAATATCCTTGGATATTTCACACAACGTCATCTCGTCCCAAGCTAAGCAACTTAATGCTTGTGTTATGGTAACGAGATGGATAATAAACTACTTATATACATTTTTTTTGTAAATATATACATATTATAGATAGAAATGACACCCAGACTCCGAGCCAGTGCCTCTGGTTTAGACAAAGACACTTGCCCGACCCCGGAATCGAACCCGGGACCCGTTGATCCAAAGGCGGCACATCTAACCACTAGACCAACGAGGCAGTCATGTAGGAGTTTGCACTCGGCTAAAAACGTGTATAAACAGATATGCCGATAGTGTTACAAATTATTGAAGGCCCTCTATTCTATCAAACCATATAGACACACACACACACAGGTCATTTCTCAGAACTATGAATGTCGAATTAAAATTCTTGTCTAGTTGCAATACGGAAATTATGGCTTCAAGGAAAATCGTTTAGGCCTACGTGACATTACAAGCGTACAATCTATACCACATGATATCTTTAAAGACTATTTAGAATACACAATGTCAACAACTCATACCATCCTGAGGGTGTCGTAAGGAGGAAAATATGACAAGGCTAACCTAGCAAGGGAAGGAAAACTTGTCAAGAAACCCTGAGACAACCCATCTGGCCAGCGTGGCACTGTAGGCTAATTACCCTCTATGTAACTGGAGGAGGCCTGACTCAGCAGTGGGTCATTATGGGCTGAGTAGAATGATTGTTTTTTTTTTTCACCATAGAGGACACACTGCTGATTTGGGCCAGACGGCTAGGTTATCTGCCGTCATTTCCTTTGGACGGCCCTTACGAGACCCTCAGAATGGAATGGGATGGTGACACTATGTATTCTAAATCCGTCACCGCTCAGACTGCCAACTTAATTTATACCATTTTTAACCCCCGACGCAAAACGAGGGGTGTTATAAGTTTGACGTGTCTGTCTGTCTGTCTGTCTGTGGCCCCGTAGCTCGCGAACGGATGAAGCGATTTCAATACAGTTTTTTTTGTATGACAGGTGAGTTACGGGCGAGTGTTCTTAGACATGTTTGATGATCGTTTAAAACAAATCGGTTGAGTCGTTTAAAAGTTATGGGGGTGAAAGTGGGGAAGATCTGAAAATATAATCGAGTGGGGTCTCAAATGAAAGCGCATCACGTGCACATTACAAACATCATAATAAGCGTGTACCTATAAGAAGCAAAATATATAAATTAAATTAAAAAATTAAATAAACCCCCGACACAATGGCCTAAGTATCCTATAAAAAGTAAAAAATAAAAAAATACATCGCGTTAGGGGACCAGGGGTCAGGTAATAAATAAATAGGAGCGGTCCCCCAACGCGATGTATTTTTTACTCCAAAGGCGGCACATCTAACCACTAGACCAACGAGGCAGTGAACCAACTTTCCGCGCCCTGGAGACCCGGCTGGGGTTTAGCGGTCAGGTATCCATGAGGACTACCGACATAAAAAAGGGTGGTGTTCGTAATTTACACCTCCGATGGTACAAACCTCGCTTGGCATGCTTCAGCGCCTAAAAGCATTAAGTTCCAGAAGAACCAAATTGTATTCGAGAACAAACACAGTACCGTAATAGTTCTATGATACGTTCCGGAAGAATTTAGAAAGTGTTTCAATGGAATGCCTTGTTTTGAAAACTTGCCACTAATTTGGCGTCGTGAAACATTCAATCAATGCTATTTTAGATCCCAGGGACGGTTCGCGGAACTCTGTGTTTCGTATTGCGATATTAAGTGGGAAATTCATTTATTTGTTACTAGCGACCCGCCCCGGTTTCGCAAATTGAACAGTTGAATCTATATTTAAATAAAAGTTACGTTGGTTTGTGTACGATTTGAAATCTCAAAAAGTTTTGCATTGTTTGAGCTCAAATTTTGACACGTTATACAACCTGCTTCAAGTATTGTTTCGCGTCAGGTAAAAGTGAAAATGCAGCTTTTTCGCAAGTCGGCTGTATACCGACAACAGAGTCGTGAAAAATCACTGCAATTGGCTTTCTGGGTAGAACTCGCAAATATTTTCGGATTGTAATTAATTTCATTATTTTTTAAGTTGTCACCTCGAGACCACATATACTGCAAAGTGTCTGAAACGTTGAGAATCACTACATAGTATAAAAAGTCGATGGCGTCTGTCCGTCCCTATGTATGCTTAAAGTCTTTAAAACTACGCAACGGATTTTGAAGCGGTTTTTTTTAAATACATAGAGTGATTATAGAGGAATGTTTATATGTATAATACATGCATAATTTACCCCTTGCGAAGCCGGGGCGGGTCGCTACTTAAATATAATAAACACGATCAGAACCGTCAAGAAATTATTTCCTGCAATGTGCAAAGATTGTGAAAACCTAAGACATCATTAGTTTTAAAGTTTATTCGTTACAAACTTAAAACTCTTTCCTATTTATGATATTAATATACACACTAAACATACATAGACCATTACCAACGCAATTAAACTTTCCGTTATGCTACATCAGTAACCCAGAGTCACGACACATCAGTTCCCCCATCAGGGAGCGAACCCGGAAGACCCAAGCCGTGGATCCGGCAGGCGAGGATTACTGTTAGTTTTATTGGGTAGGACGGGGAGCCAATAATATATCGTTCGGCGTCCCGGCGCGTCCCGGCGTCCCACATTACCCGCCTAGCCCCCAGCGGCTGGATATCCATATTTTAATGTTGTTCTTGCATTTGTTTGATCCCATATTATCTTTTATGTGTGTGTGTATAATAAATTACGAATCAGAGAGTTGGAGCAAAGTTTAAATTGTAAAAATTCCTGGAAGGACTCATGAAACATTTATTGGCCGTTATATTTATTCAAAACCAAATGTGAGGGAGTCGCTTGGTTAAACATTATAAGGAAAACGGCATTTCTAGAATGTTCGGAAAAATATTCTGTGATCGACATTTAATCTCGGTCCAGGAGGGACTAAAGGATCTTATAGGCAGTTCATCTAGCCGTATGAGAAGGAAAACTTGATACAAACCCTGTGCCAACCCGTCTTGCCAGGGTGACACAGTAGGCTAACTTCCTTCCATGAATTTGGACAAGAGGAGAATTTAGTGGAGGCCCGACTCAGTAGTGGGTCATTTAAGGACTGAAACGACGACAGGAGGGAAATTAGCCTACTGTACCACGATGGTTCGGCTCAACTTCGCCCATGCCAGATGAAGAGCGGTCTTAGTTATCTATATTATTTTAGGGGGTCTTTTGTAGTATTAAGTTTTTAGTATTTTGGGGCGAAAGTCGGCTAATACTCAAGGGATACTAAATAATGATAGGATAATATTATAGGGAAATAGCGACCCGCCCCGGCTTCGCACCCGGGTGCAATAATGAACCTCTAAATGTATCAGTGTTTCTCAACAATATTATATTATCTCTATATATAAAAATGAATAGCTGTTCGTTAGTCTCGCTAAAACTCGAAAACGGCTGGAGCGATTTGGCTAATTTTGGTCTTGAAATATTCGTGTGAGTCCAGGGAAGGTTTAAGACTCTAGAGAAAACATTGATATTGTAAGTAAAATAATAAAAACAACAATTTTATTTTCCCATACAAACTGTTACCTGTCAAACATTTGACGTTCGTCCCGACCGACGGTTCGCTATTTTTGGCATAATTACTTTTTTAATTACAATAAGGGATTGGAATCGATAAGAAAAGGCGGTATATTAATTTATAATTAATTATTCCAATTCGAATTCAATATTCATAGTTCAGACAGGACAACGTCTGTCGGGTCAGCTAGTAACAAATAAATAAATATTATGGATGTTTTTATATATATAAAACTTCCTCTCGAATCACTCTGTCTATTAAAAAAGAACCGCTTCAAAATCCGTTGCCTAGTTTTAAAGATTTAAGCATACATAGGGTCGGACAGACGATAGCGACTTTGTTTTAAACTATGTAGTGATAGTGATAATAACATAACCACTTTTAACTAAATGCGTAAGTATTATATGTATACACAGTACATAAACCAAAATAACATGTTATTAATTACTGTCTGTCTGTCTCTCTGTTTGATCCGGCTAATCTCTAGAACGGCTGGACCGATTTTGACAGGACTTTCACTGATAGGTAGCTGATGATATAAGCAGTAACTTAGGCTACTTTTTTTTAGACTAGCTTCGCCTCGCGGCTTCTACATCTACATTTTTAGTACTATCGTTTGTGTTACACCCTATGTAAAAGTCGTCGAGAGGCGACCGCGTTCCGGAAAGCGCAGTGCTGGTAGGCATCCCACGCGTCCCACATAATTAAGGTCGCTGGAAAGCGAAGCAAGCGGGCGGTTCAGGGCCGGCCTTCGGGGAAATCCTTGGGGAAGGCCTATGTCCAGCAGTGGACGTCTTTTAGCCAAAATTATGATGATGATGCCACCCTGTATATGTAATTCCTTTGTTTCAAATGAAGCTATGTTAGAAATAGATGTAATAAAAATTGGTTTAACACAAACCCTAGCAATACGTTCAACTATCCTCAAGGATCGTCGAGAATCACGTAGCAACAGTTTGCGTCTAAGAAAACTTTGCAATGGAGACGCCTTGTTTAGCCAAGCAAAAAAGATAAGAGTTATAAATAAATAAATATCCTTGGACATTTCACACAACGCCATCTCGTCCCAAGCTAAGCAACTTTATGGTAACGAGATGGATGATAAACTACTTATATATTTTTTTTTTTGTAAATACATACATAATATATTATAGATAGAAATGACACCCGGACTCCGAGCCAGTGCCTCTGGTTTAGACAAAGACACTTGCCCGACCCCGGAATCGAACCCGGGACCCGTTGATCCAAAGGCGGTACATCTAACCACTAGACCAACGAGGCATGATTATCAAAGGCCTGTATTTTTAACCCCCGACGCAAAAAGAGGGGTGTTATAAGTTTCACGTGTCTGTCTGTCTGTCTGTCGGTCTGTCTGTCTGTCTGTCTGTCTGTCTGTGGCACCGTAGCTCGCGAACGGATGAAGCGATTTCAATAAAGTTTTTTTTGTATGAAAGGGGAGTTACGGGCGAGTGTTCTTAGACATGTTTGATGAAATCGGGTGAGCCGTTTAAAAGTTATGAGGGGTGAAAGTGGGGAAGAATAACCGAATGTCTGCAAATACAATCGAGTGGGGTCTCAAATGAAAGCGCATCACGTGGAATTTAACAAAATCTACATTATAATAAGTATGTACCTATAAAAAGTATAAAATAAATATTAAATTAAAAATTTAAATAAACCCCCGACACCATAACCTTTAAAAAGTAAAAAATAAAAATAAATACTTCGCGTTGGGGGACCAGGGGTCAGGTAATAAATAAGTGGGAGTGGTCCCCCAACGTGAAGTATTTATTTTTATTTTTTACTTTTTAAGGGTTATTGTGTCGGGGGTTTATTTAAATTTATAATTTAATATTTTATCATCTTTAATCGACTACCAATACATCTACTACTGAGCCTATAGATGACCCAATGTGGAGTCGGGTCAACTATATGGAGTGTAATTAGCGTACTGTACCATGCTGGCCAGGCGGGTATTTCGTATATTTAGTATTTCGTATCAAGTTTTCCTTCTGTTGCGGCTATGCTTTCGGCCTTATCATTTCCTTTTGTTTCTTGCTACACCCTTAGGATGAAATGGGGTGGCACGGAAGAAATATTTGTACGACCTACAAGTATTTGTTCCGGGTCTGGGTGTTTTCTATCTATAATATGTATGTATTTACAAAAAAAAAATGTATATAAGTAGTTTATCATCCATCTCGTTACCATAACACAAGCATTAAGTTGCTTAGCTTGGGACGAGATGGCGTTGTGTAAAATGTCCAAGGATATTTATTTATTATTATTTATTTATATACAACGTGTTATTGTGTCCCATAACTTGAGTGTTATATTCTATACTAGCGACCCGCCCCGGCATCGCACGGGTGCAATTATGCATGTATTATACATATAAAACTTCCTCTTGAATCACTCTATCTATTAAAAAAACTACTTCAAAATCCGTTGCGTAGTGTTTTAAAGATTTAAGCATACATAGGGACGTACAGACAACAGCGACTTTGTTTTATACTAAGTAGTGATAGTGATGATAGTGAAGCAAAAATAATACAAAAAGTCCATGGTGTGAAAGATATCTTCAATCATATAAAAATATATACGGGAGTGGAGTCCCTCCGCGCGGAAAAAATGAAACTTCGTAATGTGGAAATGAAAATAAGGGGTATAAATATGTTTTTAGTGAAATCATATTGTTTCTGTAAGACAACATTCATTAACATTGCTTACAATTCACAATTGATTGCATCTTTTTCATTTTCGAGTGGAGAAATATCCAATTCTTTCTCTCTCCTACATTTTACCCTTGTGTATGTTTCTTCCCCTCTCCCTCTTGCGCGTTACACGTTTAACGCAACCTTGTTGGAGGTCGCATTAGAAGTTTCACTTCAATTAAGTTCAAATCAAACCAATCATTCCTATTTAAAGCTAAGAAAATGATGCGTTTTAAAATATTTTTTCACGTAAGAGGGTTTCACATGAATAATGGTGGGTTTTTCAAATTATCACGCTAAATAAATAGCTAGATATTGTTCGATGTTGTCTCATGCATAACGTAGTGTTAAGAGATATAAAAAACAGGTATTTCATACAGTGTCAATTTCAGTATACATATTATGAGGCGACTCCTGCTATAGAATACTCTAAGACTTTCATAGATCAAAGGACAACGATTCGGAAAGCCTTTTTACGTCGTGATTCGAGGAAAAAACCACCTAGATAAGAATTATCGCGCGTTTCCATTGTCACATAGTAACCGAAGATTTTATATTTTTTTAATTAAAACCGTGCACTACGTACCTATAACCTATATTGCGGGGGTAATTTACAAACATGAAATTCACGAACACAAATGACATCCAGACTCAGAGCTTTTTTACTTTACAGACTTTTTTAGGCTTGCGTGATGAGAGCCGAGTTCAGATATGACCCGCACGATCACGGGTACACAATAGGACCAGAACACGGGTAGGGACAACCTGTTCTTACGCAAGGTCCTAGAGGGAAGCGCTTCCAAGCGCATTGGTCCAACATCTGAGGGTAGAGCAAGGCTCCCCTCGCTAAGCCACTGTCGAATGGATCGATTACGAAGTTTCCCAAACGACAGATGGCCCGCGCAGACAATTATTGGTAGGTTTTAGTGGGTAAACCGTTCGCAATCACCATCTCATCGCGACCGGGACTCCCACATACCCCAGCCCCGTCCCTGGACCTATAAAAGGTTTCCCCCACTATAAAAAAAAAAAGGCTTCTGTGATGAGAAGCAACGCCTGGGTCCTGTCGGGCATCTCACATACGCACGACGAAACACAGTAAAACTGCTTGGCGCCAGAGTTAGCTGTGAGAGTAGTAGCTAGCCGGGCGGACCATTAGATCCTAGTACCAAGCGTGCTGGGATTTGTTGACTTTTACTACACGCGTTATTTCCCAGTGTGCGGTGGGGAAGTTTTATATTCTGCCCAGTGGGGTGAAATATGTGAATTAGCATTACTATTACTACTAAACACCCCATAAATGACCCACTACTGAGTCGGGCCTCCTCCAGTTACATGGAGGGTAACTATCCTACTGCGCTACGCTTGCCAGACGGGTTAGCACAGGGTTTCGTATCGAGTTTTCCTTCTCTTGCCGCTAAGTTATCGGCCTTGTCATTTCATTTTGTCGGTTCTTACGACACCCTCAGGAAGGAATGGGGTGGTGACACTTTCTATTTAAAATCAGTCACCACAAAGACGGAAAAAAAGATTAACATAAAAAAGCAATAAACTAACTGTAAATAACTTATATTACTTATAAAAATGGAAGCCAGATCGCTGTCACCGGGTACGGTGCCAAGAAGGCTAGTAACATTGCTAAGTTGTATGGCAATGTTATCCGTGAGGTGACGGATTTAGTTTACACAGAGTCACCATCCCATTCAACCTGAGGATGTCGTAAGAACCAACAAAAGGAAATGACAAGGCTGAAACCCTAGCCACAAGAGAAGGAAAACTTGAAACGAAACCCTGTGCCAACCCGTCTGGCAAGCGTGGCACAGTAGGATAGTTACCCTCCATGTAACTGGAGGAAGCCCGACTCAGTAGTGGGTCATTTATGGGCTGAGTAGTTATATTATTCGATCAATGGAAACGCACTCGTTTTGGATACGTGACCCGTCGCACGAAATACAGACCTACAGACAGCTCAATAATTAACACATACGAGAAAGTTAATACAGACTACATAACACCTTAACACTCCAGTGTAAAGTTCAAAATTGAAACACAAACAAAACACTCACGTGACGTAAACCGTTGCAACTGTAAACCTGCTCTTATTAAAGTAGACTGTATGCAAATCACGATAAGGTTCAATTTTCCAAGCAGTCTTGCAGTGTAAATTTCTGGAATGCAGCCACTTTCTAATAGTGACTTTATGACAGTGAGATAAGGTTGATATTTTATTGGTAAGATAAAATGTAATTCACAAGACATTATGCATTTGGGATTTTTCCTACAAGTGCATAAGGATTGACAATTTACAGAATGGAGAGATTCCGTGTGGTGAGTGGTGACGGATTTAGAAAACATAGTGTCAGTGCCCCATTCCCCTGTGAGGGTGTCTTATGAGCCGACAATGGACATGACAAGGCCGATAACCCAGCCTAAAAGGGAAAACTTGACGCGAATTCCTGTGCCAATCCCTTCATGTAATTAGAGGAGGCCTGAGCTTTGTGTGTCATTACCTTTTGTCGTCTCTTACGACACCCTCAGGATGGAATAGGGTGGTGAGTCTATGTATTCTAAATCCGACAAAACCTACTAATTTAGTACATTAACAATCTACAACCAAAGGAACGGTGATGGTAAATTTTGACAGTTGGAGAGACAAAGACTGGATATGCCAACTTACGGGTTTTCGGTTCAATTCCGGGGTCGGGCAAATATCTGTGTAAACTAGGGGCACTTGCTCTGATTACGGGTATGAATTGTGTTACTAAATTTCGTGTTTTTAAACTACCCCCGCGATACAAGTTATTATATGGAATGGCATTCCGAACCGATGGTAAAACTAAATGATTTTTTTTTTAAATTATGATTTAGTTTTTTTTTGACTATTTCAAAGCATTCGCAAGAATTTATTCGAATAAAAAGCATTTTGATTTTGATACGTACATAGTCGAAACCCCTGCACTAGGTACCTACAACTTGTATGCGGGGGCAGTTTACAAACATTAAAAACATGTTATCTCCGCCTTGCCTAAATAAACATTTACTTTGAATTGTAGTGTTCCAAAAATAACTCAAGCCAAAAGGATTTCTGTAACCTTTCCGCGAAGATTTTGAGACGAGACCTTTTCGTTGTAATACAATACGTCTTTAGTAGCAGATATAGATTTACACAGAGGTTTGATAAAAATAAGCACAGCTTTATTTCGTGTGGACACGGATTAAGAATACATATATTGTATGTGTCGTAAGAGGCGTCTTAGGGGCTGTCCATTAATCACGTGAGGTTCGAAAGAGGGGGAGGGGTTCGGAAAAAATCACGAAATATCACAAGTGGTTAGGGGGGGGTAATAAAATATCACGTGTATTTATTTTTTCGTCAAACGCGTGATTTCTAAACCGATAAGCGTTTGAGTGTAAGATTCTTTGTAGGTACTAAAAAATACACATGATTTGAATGGGGATGGGGGGGACTTGTAGTCTTAAACCTCACCACGTATCACCAAGGGGGAGGGAGAGGTTAAAAATTGTTAAAAAACCATCACGTGATTGATGGACAGCCCCTTAAGGAAACGATAAGGCCGCACAAGAAGGAAAACTTGTTACAAATTGTTTGCCAACCCGTTTTGTCAACGTTGCATAGTAGGCATATATTGGTCTAGTGGTTAGATGTGCCGCCTTTGGATCAACGGGTCCCGGGTTCGGGCAAGTGTCTTTGTCTAAACCAGAGGCACTGGCTTGGAGTCTGGGTGTCATTTCTATCTATAATATGTATGTATTTACAAAAAAAAAAATGTATTTAAGTAGTTTATCATCCATCTCGTTACCATAACACAAGCATTAAGTTGCTTAGCTTGGGACGAGATGGCGTTGTGTGAAATGTCCGAGGATATTTATATTATATTTATTTAAAAATGCCAAAAAAGTAAAAAAAGCCTCTAAAAAGTCACTCGATTAAGAGAAGCTAACAATCTATTGATTACGAAAAATAAGACGACAAACTTTAAGGGAAGTTTCAAGTACACAGCAGCAAAAATATGAAATGAGTTCTTCTTTATTTTTGGATTACTTTCTTCGTAAATTTTTGTGTGTTATTTCAAGCTTTAGTCATAATTTTGATATATTTATTTAACTGTGTGTATGTAATAGAGCAAAATACGGTTATTACGCTCAACTGTAACAGGGGTTAGCTGAAAATCAGTGTTGTGCCGATGGCACAGCTTATACTGGGCTAATGTCCTGCCGCACATGCTAACATTATATAACTACTTCACTATAAATTGACCAATAGTTTTAAGAAAATGTATGGAAAATAAATGGATGGTTTAAATGGTTTAAAATTTTGAGGAGGCGCGTCAATGTCATGGGTAATTTATGGGCTTAGATGATATTCCACCTTTAGCCATGCACATTTTTAAAAGACAATGGAACAGAGACTTGGTCGCTCACTATGGGCTCCATCAGAAGGCTCAAAGTCACCCAAAGGGCAATGGAGAGGGCTATGCTCGGGCAGAAAAGTCCTCGAGTGGCGACCGCGTTCCGGAAGGCGCAGTGCCGGTAGGCCTCCCACACGGTGGACCGACGACCTGGTTAAGGTCCCCGGAAAACGCTGTATGTGGGCAGCCCAGGACCGGTCTTTGTGGAGGTCCTTGAGGGAGGCCTATGTCCAGCAGTGGACGTCTTTTGGCTAAAATAACGATGATGATGATTTATAAATGGGTACAAGAAAATATTATTAAATGCTTAATTTATTGTTATAAACGAATCACCTGCATTTGCCTATTTAAAAACATGTAATTCAAGAACACGAAGACACTTGCCCGACCCCGGAATCGAACCGAGGACCAGTCCAAAGGCACATACAACCTCTACAATAACAAGGCAGACAAATTAATTTATTTATTTCTTTATTTAAATGCTATAAGTAACGTGATACATAGGCGGACTTAATGCCATTAGGCATTTTCTACCAGTCAACCTTTGGGTGATGCAGAGAGGTATTAGACGGCAAATTCAAAGTCATTAATCTATGTATATACAAACTAGCGGCCCGTCCCGGCTTCGCACGGGCGTAAATTTACTTTTTTCTTGCAACTAAAATAGCCTACATTAATCAGTGATAACGTATGCTACATTGGAGAAAGAATTTTTAAAATCGGTCCAGTACATTTTGTGCCAATTCATTACAAACATACATACAAATCTTTCCTCTTTGCAATATTAGTTTATATGAATGTTTGGCTATATGCAGTAGAAGTAACATTCAAATAAAATGCAGTAGTTAGCTGATTTGCCAAATGAAAGTATTGCATCAGTATTTGACCAGCAGTGCGCGTGCGCGTTTGTATTGCATCAGACTTCACACCTACATTCCTATAATGACACTAGCACACGCGGGTTTTCTCGATTTATATTTTAGAATCGAATTACCGGTCGTCCCAATGGATATGTCTTGGTGGTCAAACTGCAATCATTATTTCAACGTTTAAATGACCCACTGCTGGGTTGGGCCTCCTCCAATCACGTGGTGAGAAAATAGCTTGTTGTACAACGCTGTATTCTAAATCCATCCTGCCTCTTGCGTTCCCTTAGTCGCCTCTTACGACACCCTCAGGATGATATGGGTTGGTGACACTACGTATTCTAAATACTTCACCACACGGACATAGCGTAGCTAGTATCAGAATAATTTGGGTCGTTACAATGAACAAGATACGACATGAATCAACTGATCAGCTGACTGCTGACGTCATCCGCTGACGTCTCGCGCATTCTTCGCTAACAAGGAATGAAGGCGTGACGCCTAAACGAGAATTAATTCGGCAAATGTTTGGACAGTTGGCGGGCGCTGAGAAATCACGTACATTGAGAGGTATAGATTATCGTCGTTCAATTAAAATGCAACTTTATTTACGTAGGTTTTATCACAAAGCCGCGTCCGCGTGGAATACATTGTGTCACCTAGTCTAGTGGTTAGATGTGCCGCCTTTGGATCAACGGGTCCCGGGTTCGATTCCTTGGTCGGGCAAGTGTCTTTGTCTAAACCAGGGACACTTGCTCCGAGGTTGGGTGTCATTTCGTGAATTACATGTTTGTAAACTGCCCCCGCGATACACGGGTAATATAACTAGTTCTAGGAATTCAATTTTTTTTTTAAAAAAAAGAGCCGGCAAATGGAAACGGCAAGGCTGATACCCTAGCCGCAAGAGCCCTGTGCCAACCCGTCTGGCCAGCGCCACGTGCCATTGACAATATCGTGGCGTGGAGATCAAAAGAGATGGAAGAATGAGGAAATGTGTATAAAAGGCGCGAAACAGAACGATATGACGACGTGTATGGAGACTACCACCTAGCATGGGATAAGGGCCGTAAGATAATAATTTTTGTGATGAAACCTACGTAAATAAAGTTCCTTTTGAGTTTGAGTTTGAATTAAGTTTTGTGATAAAACCTACGCAAATAAACTTCCTTTTGTAATGATTTCTTAGGTTTTCACGATTATTACACATTGAAATTAAACACTTTTTAACGGATTTATCGCGTGTATATTACATTATTTAATTCCCGACGTTTCGAATGCTTTGCAGCAGTCGTGGTCGTGGTCGCGGGAGAGACTAGATCACAGTTGTCTTCAAAAGTACAAAGACACAGTTAAAATCTACCGTCTATAATTTTGTTTTATTGATAACGTTCCATGTGCACGCAGTAATCGCTCACGGTGTCCAGAGGTCTTGCAGATGAGTATTTTACTTGAGATTTGATTTTGTGTTTGAGTTTGACATCCGTAGTTAAAGTTATTTTGAATTTTGCTGTTATATGATATATACCTATTTATGTAGAACCGAAGTAGGTAAAAATTGGGGTTTCCAGATCAGATAAGATCTGAAAACCCCAATTTTCAATAAATGTGTATTCAAATATACGAAATCTTGTTTTTGTAATAATGACCTACTATTTGAATATACTATTTATTGCATACTCATTCAATAATAATAATAATAATAATAATAATAGTTTATTGTCAATAAGGTTTACAAATAATTATTACCAGTGGGACCCAAACTAAGTTAAACTTGTATTTTGGGCCCATCTAAAAGACAATAAGAATTAAAGAAAAAGTTGTGTGTGTGTGTGTGTGTGTGTGTGTGTGTGTGTGTGTGAGCGTGTGTGTGTTTGAGTGTATATGTGTGTGTGTGTGATAAAGAGAGCGTGACTGGTTATAAAAGCATTTCTGTGTCTTCGTAATTCAAATTCGGGAAATTCTTTTTTAATGTTTTGACCATATCATGTAAAGATAAATCTTTAACATGGAATCTTTCTGAAATTTTATTGTATGTATGGATGTGTGAGTATGAGGGACAGCGTCTGGCTAGTTCTGAAGTGTGATTTGGTAAAGGGAGATGAAACATGCGTTTTTGTGAGAGGGTTTCAAAATTTGGATGATTAGTTATCTGTCGATGTACTCTTATAGAGGCATTTAAAATAAATAGTTGACGAACCCGTGGAACTTTAAATTCACTATATAGTGAGTTAGTTGGATATCTGAAGGATTTTTGTAACGTAACTTTTATGAGTGCACGCTGTGCTCTTTCAAGCGTAATGAGGTAAGTTTTGTCAGAGCAACCCCAAACTCCTATGCAATAGCGCAGTATAGATTCACATAGTGATATATAAATAAGACGCAGTATATCAATTGGTGTGAAGTCTCTTAATTTTTTCATTATGTATATGAATTTCCGAACACGACCAGATAGAAACAATATATGCTCTTTAAATGTGACATTTTTATCAATTATTACTCCTAGGTATTTTATTGATGTTGTACGTGTTAAAATTTCACAGGTGCAGTTTTGATGAGAATTGAAATTTAGATTGCAAGAGTGTATTTTAAGAGAAATATTGTTTGGGGGACTATTGTGATTAGTTTTGGAGAAAGTTATATATTTAGTTTTTTCTATATTCAACGTTAGTAAATTATTATTAAGTATATCAGCGAATTGACGAAGTCCATTTTCCGCTATATGGAAGACCTTATCCCAGGTTTTATCATGAAAGAGTAGAGCTGTATCATCGGCATAGGCTATGATATCCGTGTTGAAAATCGGTGAGTTTATTATATCGTTTATATATAGTGTAAATAAGGTGGGTGCTAGAATGCTGCCCTGTGGGACGCCAAACGAGACAGGTAGAGAGTTACTTTTAAGGTTACCTATTTTGACCGATTGATTGCGGTTGGTAAGGTAGCTTGTAAACCATTTTTTATTTACTCCCCTAATTCCAACAGATTCAAGTTTTTTAAGGAGAAGTTTCGGAGAAACAGTGTCAAAAGCACGAGCTAAGTCTATGAATACTCCTATACAACACTCTTTATTTTCTGTATAGAAAGCCACCTGATTTGTAAAAAAAGTAACTGCATCTTCAGTCGATTTCCCACGTTGGAATCCGAATTGTTTATTTGAAATTATCTGAAATTTGTCAAAGAATTGTACCAGTCTGTTATTAACTATTTTCTCCAATATTTTTGAGATATTGCTTAGTAATGCAATTGGTCTATAGTTGGATGGACTGTCATAAGGACCATTTTTGTAGATTGGAGAGATAGTGGCGGTTTTCCAAATGTCTGGAAAAACTCCTGTTTCTAAACTAATGTTGAAAATATGTTCAAGAGGTCTGAGGATAGAAGTGAGGGTGTGTTTAATTAATCTTATAGTTATAAGGTCAAATCCAGGAGAACTGTCTTGATTAAGTTCATTGACTATCCTCTTAATTTCTTCTGAGTCAGTAGGGTGGAAGAAAATTGATTCGGAGTTAATTAGCGGAGCTCTATATGAGTTAACTAAAGAATCATGTGTTGTGGAGAGGTAGCTAAGTATTTTATTTGAGTATTTTTCACCAACCATTGAGAAGTGTTTGTTGCATTCATTAAGTGAGATTGTTGGATTGGAAGATATTGAAAGTAATTTGTTTGAATTAGGTATTGCGGGTGTTAGGCCGCAGATTGATTTTATTGTCTTCCATAGTTGCCTAGGATTATTTTTATTTTCTGTGATTTCTTTACGATTATAGTCTGCTTTAATATTTCGCAACAGTTCGTTGCATTTGTTTCTATACCTGGTGTAAATTAGTCGTTTTATGCTACTATTGGGATTTTTCTTGGTGTCCAGATGAAGTTTATCACGGTGTTTTATACATCTCAATATCCCTGGGGTGATCCATGGTTTTAAAATAGTCGTTTTAGAATTCGATTTTATACTTCGAGTGTTTTTAACTATTGCATTGACTATTTTGTCATTAAAAATGTTTGCCGCAACGTTAGCACATTTTAAATTAAGAACTTCACTCCAATCAGTATTATTGATTTCTTCTGTTACGGCATTCCAATCAGTTCTTTTTCTTAATTGCTTATTATTATTCCCTCTACGTGTGTCAATTGGAAAATAAGCTGCTGCAAGAAGATGGTCTGAGATAGATAAGTTACATACTATACCTTTTGGTTTATACTGTGACTTTATGAAAATATGATCTATACAAGCGCTTTCTCTTGTTGCTTCAGTTATTGCTGGCACCAGACCATGGTGTGCCATGAGACAAAGATATTGTGAAACATGAGTTTTGCTGTGGTCCTTAATATCAATATTGATATCGCCTGCAATGATAATTGACGGTGATTGTTTAATATCAGTTAAGATAGTGTCAATTGAGTCGAGGAATCTTTGTGGGTTTATTGTAGATGGGGAACGATATAGACCTAAAAGTGTTATAATCCCATTTATGTTTAAGATTACTCCATCTACATCATATAGTTTTTCTTCTAATGGGATTATGTCGCAGTTCCAGGTAGATTTTATGTAAACAATAACCCCTCCATTTTTATTTAACTGTTTATTTGATTTGTGTATATTATATCCTGGGATGGTTTCAATTATAAGGTTTTCTGATAACCAACATTCTGTTAGTATAATTATATCTATTACAGATTCTAATCGAGTAAGTGCTAGGACAAAATCATCAAAATTTTTTTGGTAGCTTCTAATATTAAGGGTTAAAATTTTAATGTTATTAGTTGCAGAGGAAAGAACTCTCTTACAATTTTCTAGGGAATCTAATGATTGACAATCACAGTGGGCGAATTCGTCTATATCTTCTGCTAAATTAAGTAATGCCATTATGATAGAATATATTTATGATAAAAAAATAAAAATTAGTTAGATTCTTCAGAGTTGTAAGAGAGGCCGGTCGTCTCTGCTCATAATTATGTCTGTAGTGTATCAGGTATGAAATAATTGTTGTGTAATATTGTGTGTATTTTTGTGTGTGAGTTTTTAGTGTGTGTGTATTAATATAAGGTAATAAAATATATAAAATTAGATTAGTTAAGTGCAATGAAAATTGATTTGCAACAAGTGAATAATGCAACTGGTTATGCCGAAGATTCGTTCGGAAAAAAGTGTAACAGGTCTTCTGTAGCTTTAATTGGGAAAGACGGGCTGCCTTCTTGTTTGCGGATGAAAATAGTGCCATTTTTAATCCAACAGAACTTAAATTCATAGTCTTTACATTTTTTCCTTGTGTTTTGAAATAAGATACGATTTTGTTTTGTAAGGCGTTCATTGAGGTATATCTTCCTGTTTTGTCCAGATATATCAATATCTGAAGTTGATAGGCCTTTTCTTATCTTTGCTGCTTTAAGAAACTCGTCCCTTTTATTATGACGAAGAAAACGAACAACCAGTGGACGTGGTAAGATTTCAGTAGATTCTGATCTTGGACTAGGACGCCGCGGGCCAACTCTGGCTACGAAATCGATATCATGCTCTTTAATTTCTAATCCAAATTTCAGGGCTGTTGTACAAATAATGTGAAGTGGACTTTCGTTCGAGCTTTCATTAATTCCAATAATTTCCAAGTCGTTTTTTAGGTTGGCTTGAGCTTGGCGGTTTAGTTCATCACGAAACTCCGATTCCCGTTCCTCAAAAAATTGTATTTTGCTTTCTAGGTTTTTTATTTTTGTAATAGATTGTGATCTGTGTGATTGGTCATAGTTTTCAATCAATGTGTATTCAAATATCATAGTTTTCAATCAATGTGTATTCAAATATACGAAATCTTGTTTGTCTTAATGGCCTACTATTAGATACTATTAGACAGATCAGATAAGATCTGAAAACCCCAATTTTCAATAAACACCTAATTTACATCATAGTATTCAAATACCTACTATTATAATAAACCGTTCATTGAATTAAAAAACACCTATTCAAATAGATTCTTATCTGCATTACATTCAAATTGAATAATGATCAAAGGTAAAACTATGTGATTGGTCTTAGAATGTCACAAGGTTTAATTCTGATAATTGAATGCGCTCACACATTCTCCGATGTTATCTTATATCGGATTTTTGATATACTTACGTCATTGCGTTCTTCTATCTCACGAAGCGATGTATGTGCATTATTCGATGCGACTTTCAACCTTACTCTCATAAACTTTAAAACCACATGTCATCGCTTCGTGACGTAAAATAACAATTAGATGAGAGTATGTAAGTGAAAGGTTAAATAAAAATACTTTATCATTTATTAAGTACTATGATTTATTTTACGACATATTATTCGATACCTTTACAGCAATTTCTTTAACCGATTTATAAATGTCATCCATAAATATGTTTTTAACTACATGCTGCACGCACAATTCAGCATCACAATTACATAGCGAACTTATGATATCAGGGTAACTTTTCACATCATAAACTTCGATCCTGATCACTTTAGCACCACGCGTTAGTTTTTTTATACAGGTGAATGCAGCTGTTGAACTTCTCTTGAGCTGTTTGCTGCTGGGACCCTCCAGATTCAATTGTTTTTCATTTTTCTGTCCTACTACAGTATTCATAGGAATGAAGTTGAAGTAGTCGTTTTCGGAGTCCTGAAAAAAAAAAAAAAAAAAAAAAAAACAGAATGCAATTAGTCATGTTGAACTAAGTGTATACATACTTACATACGTTTTTATTCAAAAACTCTAATGTCAAGGGCTTATAATTATGTTATATTTTAATTGATAGATAAAATACTGTTAAAGAAAATATTACCACTTACCGACATTACGCGATGATATCCCCCGTTTTTAGCCAGTCAGGACTCAGCAAGGGTACAAATTGAAATGATTGATTTAATATATTTTTTTCAATTTATATAATAATCGATTTTTTATCTATAGAGTTCAAAATCGTACAATTTTGTTAGATTTCGATAAGTACTCCGACAGTAGGACAAAAATGGCATGGTGAAATTGAAACCTCAAGACATCACGGCGCCAAACATTTTATTGTTTACTATAAATCTATATTGATAAAACAAACACTTACTGTACGTTTGTTCACTGTAATTTTTTCATACATTTTTATTGAGAAGATCAATATCATAATGGCATGCGAAACCATCGCATGTAAGTAGTACGTCTAATTTGCAACGTAAGTTCTAATTCTATTTAAGGAGATGGATCAAAACAATAATATTGTATTGCAATATCGACATACTATTATTACTCCGGGTTCTTATTAGTGTACACTTTAGGTATCATAATTTAAGGTTGAGATTTATACATTTGGTTATGATTGCAAAGCATTTGTCGCGTGAAGAAGTCCTGACTCAGGATTTTAGGTTAACGCATGCATTACATATATGGAAAAAGCTCACGTGAATCCCGGCTATATAAATATTGGACGGTGATTTAGGGGACATCACTTCAGCTACCAGAAGCTCCAGATAAACATCAAGTACCTACCTACTTACCAAGAATCAACCTACTCTACGAAAAATGTAAGTATTCCAAGTTCTTTAATAATACATAAATTAATAGACCTGCTCTTGTATTTATATTTTATAGTTTTATCTAGCGTGTTATAGTATCATGGTTTAATAGAGTAATGTTTCTGTGATAGTTATGTTTCAGTATTCTAAAAAGATGTACTTATTTCAATATTAGATGAACATAGATAGATAGATACATAGACAATAATAAAATAATAATAATAAATTAGAGTAGTGTACCTATCTGTGACATTTCAATGTGGTATGTACGCTTGAATAATGATTTGATTGTATTAATATGTTTCACTCTATTTCAGGTCGCACGAAAACGCCGAGACCCTTTTTCCCTCTGACGTCGACGAGGAACCTCAGGTTCAAAAAAAGAAGCACGACGGGCGAAAAAGGAAGCACGCATCGTCACGTACGTCTTCACCATCGAGAGCAAGTCCGGTGCCCCTACGAAAAATGTAAGTATTCCAAGTTCTTTAATAAAACATAAATTAATAGACCTGCTCTTGTATTTATATTTTATAGTTTTATCTAGCGTGTTATAGTATCGTGGTTTAATAGAGTAATGTTTCTGTGATAGTTATGCGTCGTCGGCGAAACCGTCTGTGTCGCCCCATCCATCGGCTTCAAAGAAGCTGCATATCAAACCCATTCCCCCGAGGAAGTGCACGGCATACGATCTGTTTGGAGACGATAGCGAGGACGACGAGAAAGAGCCCCCTGCAGTTACTGGTAAAACACCATTAGCTTCATATATATCACGACGTCTTGCAAATGGTCATTCGCGCCAAACCTTTGAAAAAAAGCCGGGAACGCACTATATTGATTTAAAAATATACCGGTGCGATGAAATAGAAAAAGTTCAGCCAATGAATAGATGGCGCCAAGCAATTGTCACGCTTAAAAATCAAACTTTTGACAATACAGATGCTTGGCAACATTTGTCTAATTTTATTATAGCTACACGAAAAGAGTACGTGAAGTGCCCACCAACATTTATTAGTAACTACTATTAAAATAGTAGGTACTGTATTAAACAAGTACTATAATTCAGTAGTACCTACTATATTACTTAGTGGACTATTATTAAGCTAATCTTGTATTCATTTATTCAAATATTAGGTATTATTATCTTTATATTTCAAGTTTATACTATTGCTATACCTACTAGCTTAGTTTATAAATGTTTTTTTTATTTTTGTAATCTACATTATGAATAAATATGTAGATGTAAATCTACTATTATGTTATATACCTTAGGCGGTACTTAGTTATTACATAGGCATATAAATAAATCATGTAATCAGTTATAGAAATTAAGTTGTATAATCATTTATCATATTACATTTGATTTAATGCTCATGGTTTTTTTCCTTTCTTTATTACAGTTTCAACTAGATCCGGAATCAGAACAAATAACAACGATATAATAATATGTCAAAAATGTCACATTGAAGTACCTAAAATTGAATATCAGTATCATTTAAGAACGAATTTGCATAAATCTAATTGCATACTAAAAACTGAAATTGAAAATATCGATATAATAGCCACGGCTTTTAAAAAGAGAATAATAAGTTTCAAACTGAATCCATTAATGGAATACCTAACACCTGAGGAATTCCTAATGGATAATCGACTTAAGGTTATAAAACTAATTAATGATTGTTTGATAAAACATAATTGTGTTAAATTAAACTTTGAACTTTTTGCTTATTTCATTCTACCAACATCTGATGAGCAACAGCTTAAATCATTTAACACAAAATATGAAATCGTATATAATAATAATACAGATATTAATGAATTATATTTGAAAACAATAAATACATTTGACAGAAAGCTCTCAGAGTTCCAACATTGTGGATCTGGCTGGACTTGTTTCTCTATAAGTCATCTAGAAATTAACATTAACAAATACTCTCCTTTGAAAGGCGGCACCTATATAGATTTGCCACAAGTAATAAAAAAAACTAAAAGTTGTTTAAATATTAAAAACAGCGATAACAACTGCTTTTTATGGAGTATTGTCGCAGCATTATATCCCTGCCAAATGAATGTTTGCAGAACAAGTTCATATCCGCATTTTTCAAAAGTTTTAAATACAGATGGGCTATCATTTCCCCCATCATACAAAGATGTTAAAATATTTGAAAATTTAAATCCCCACATAAGTATTAATATATATGGATTAGATAACAAAAACATGGTCACTGGACCTTTATATGTGGCAAGTTTAAGAAAAAGTCAGCACATCAATTTATTGTACTTTGAACAGAAAGGTAACGGGCATTATTGCTTAATAAAAAATCTATTGAGATTAATCAAACGTCAGATAAGTAAACATAAAGGTAAAATGTACCTATGTGAGACATGCTTACAAGTTTTCACGAGTGAAACGAAATATAATGACCATAATAAATGTCCTAAGGTTTTGACTGTTTTACCTGAAAAAAATAGTATTCTTCAATTTAAGAACTTCGAAAGACGACAAAAGATTAATTTCGTTATATACGCCGATTTTGAAAGTCTTTTACTGAACTGCAACATAAATGTAACTGAGAATACTCGTACCTATAAGGTTCACGAACCTTCATGTTTTGGTTACTATATTTGTTGTTCACACAATACAGATCTGAATAAGTTTGTTACTTATAGAGGAGCTGATTGTGTAGAAGTATTTATAAAATATTTAATAAGAGATTTGGAGTACATTCACAGTATCTTATTAAATAAAATACCTATGGCACCTTTAACTAAGGACCAAGAAAACGATTACAAAAATGCCACTACATGTCATATCTGTAATTATTTGCTCTTTGACGATAAAGTAATGGATCATGATCACATTACATCACAATACCGAGGCGCAGCACACTCTCATTGTAATTTAATGTTAAGAGTTTGTCCATTTGTGCCTGTTATTTTTCATAACCTATCTGGCTATGACTCTCACCTATTTATAAAAGAACTATCGAAGTATGAAGGTGCTTTTAAAATTATACCAAAAACCAAAGAAAGGTATATGTCATTCACAAAAGTACTTCATACTAAGAATACATTAAAATCAAAGCCTATTCAAGTTAAGTTCATAGATTCTTATCAATTTCTTCATTCAAGTTTAAGCACATTAGTAAATAACTTGAATGAACCTGACTTTGTTAATTTATTAAAAGAATTTCCAACTATTAGTAATAATCAGTTAAAGTTGTTACGACAAAAAGGAATTTATCCCTATGATTATATGGACGCATACTCAAAATATTACGAGACTCAACTTCCATCGAAAGTTTGTTTCTATAACAGTTTGAATTGTCAGCATATAAGCGATGATGAATACGTACACGCTCAATCTATTTGGCAGTCATTTAATATTAAAACACTTGGAGAATATACAGATTTATATTTAAAGACCGACGTATTACTTCTTGCTGACGTATTCGAAAAATTTAGACAGACTTGTCTGGATCATTATCAACTTGATCCAGCGTATTACATTACTGCACCTAGTTTAAGCTGGGATGCGATGCTTCTGTACACAGGCGTTAAATTAGAGTTAATTCATAGTTTAGAAATGTATGAATTTTTGGAAAAGGGAATACGTGGAGGCTTGGCACAATGTTCTCTTCGCCATGCTCAAGCGAATAATAAATATTTACCAAATTACGATGCTTCTCAAAAATCAACATATTTGATTTATCTTGACTGTAACAATTTATATGGTTACGCAATGACAAAGAAAATGCCTATTTCAGATTTCCGTTTTATGACAATCGATGAGATTAAAACAGTAAATGTGTTATCAATACCAGATGATTCTGAATATGGGTTTATTTTAGAAGTTGATTTACTATATCCTGAGAGTTTACATAATACTCATAGTGATTTACCTTTTGCGCCCGAGAGGTTCACACCTCCTGGAGGCAAAACACCAAAATTAATTGCTAATTTATACGACAAATTCAACTATGTCATACATTACATTCATTTAAAGGCATGTTTATTAAATGGACTAATTTTGAAAAAAATTCACCGTATTTTAATATTTAGACAAGAAAATTATTTACAAAAATATATTGACTTGAATACTACTTTACGTCAAGCTTCAACAAACGTATTTGAAAAAGACTTTTTCAAACTACTTAATAATGCTATATTTGGAAAAACTATTGAAAATAGACGCAAACAGGTTAACGTCAAATTAGTTACCATGTGGGATGATTACAATAATAAAACTAACAAGCACCACGGTGCTGAAAAATTAATTGCAAAACCAAATCTGAAAAGTATTGCTATCTTTTCTGAAAGTTTTGTTGCTATTCAATTAACTCCTGAAAAAATAATTTTAGATCGCCCTATTTACATTGGGTTTACAGTTCTAGAATTAGCAAAGGAACATTTGTATAAATTTCACTATAACTTTATTAAAAATAAATATAATACTCGCGCAAGACTGTGTTATACAGACACAGACAGCCTTCTTTATTTTATAAATACAGGGGATGTTTATGAAGACATAAAAAATGATATCGCAAATTTTGATACAAGTAATTTCCAGGCTGATAGTTGTTACAGCATGCCAAGAGTAAATACTAAAATTCCAGGACTGTTTAAAGATGAACTCGGGGGTGACATCATAAGTGAATTTGTAGGACTGAGAGCCAAACTATATTGTATAATCAGTTCAAAAACTCGCATCGCAAAAGCAAAAGGTATATCTAAAGCTGTTACTAATCGATTGAAATTATCTCACTATAGTAAAGCTTTAACAAATAATGTCAATTTTAAATGTAAAATGAATATAATTAAATCACTTAAGCATGTACTGTACTCGCAAGAAATTCATAAAGTAGTTTTAAATAGAAATGATGATAAGAGACAAATACAAACGAACTTTATTGAAACTTTACCTTGGGGTCATTGTGAAACTTTATTCTAAGAACTTATTTATAAAATTAAATACAAATCTGTTTATGTGAATAAATTGTCATATTATTATTATTATGTTTGTTTATAATTCGTATTAGTAAGTAGTAAGTAGTATAGCAGTATATATTAGTAAGTAGGTATAGCATATACATGTTTAATTTAGTGAGTGGTAATCTGAATAAAAAATGTATAACTGATGTATGATTTTTATTTTTGCTATGACCTTCATTCTATTAATCTATAACATCACTAATCACGAATATAAATACTTTACTAACTTATTTATTTATTTACAGCAGGTTTAAACATAAAATGGATGCACTATGTAGGTATTCTGAATATTACCTACGTTCGCTTTACATTTGACGAGACAACTTTATATCTCAATCATTTGTTTTTATTATATTTAGGCTTTATATATCTATGTATGCGTAAAATTGAATTAATAGTCAAAATGAAGTTGATCAAACAACACACATCACTTAATGTTAATCATATAAATCTTGGTGACTCCGATAACCACATTAGGCATAGCGTTCTGTTACCAAATACGATTCGTTGTATTATATGTGGTCCATCGAATTGTGGAAAAACAAACGTAGTTCTTAGTTTATTATTGCATGAGAATGGTCTTAAATTTCAAAATCTTTATCTTTACTCGAAAACTAACTTTCAACGAAAATACAGGTTCTTACGAGAAGTTATAAAGAGGGTGCATCAGGTTAAGTTTCATGAATTTAATGATAATAAAGAAGTCATAGCCCCAGATGAAGCACTACCTAATTCTGTATTTATTTTCGATGATGTTGCATGTGAAAATCAAATAAACATTCGTAATTACTTTTCTATGGGTAGACATAAACAAATCGATTGCTTTTATTTATGTCAAACATACTCTAAAATTCCGAAACAGCTGCTGCGTGATAATGCTAACTTTCTTATAATATTTAAACAAGACGATGTGAACTTGAAACATATTTATGAAGAGCATGTTAGTTCTGATATGTCCTGGAATCAATTCAAGAACCTTTGTAATAAAGCTTGGAGAGAGCCATATAACTTTGTTAGTATTTGCAAAGATTCTTCATTAAACAATGGAAGGTACAGACAGAATTTAGATAGTTTTTTTAAATTTTGATCTAAAAATGTATACCTATATATAAATCAATAACGTATAAATCTGATTTAGTATTATATCTTCTTTAGCTGAGTACACTTGTAACAGTACAATATGGAGAAGAATATTAAAATAGAATTAATGAAGTCTGTAGACTCCATAAAGAATAAAATAAAACAAATGAAAAACCAGGAACACTCAATGAACTTGTCACTTGATAAAATATTAAAACCTGTCACAGATCCCCTTAAAACCCTAGTTGATTCGAATAAGACAATAGAGAAAATACAAACTAATGAAAATACACACTCTAATTTTGAAGACATGGAATTGGATGACATTAATACTAGTTCATCTACAAAGTTCGAAGAATGTTACGAACCAGAACCGAATTCTGTACAGATCGTTAAAAAGTCTCCCCAGACGGAATTACTGGATGATTTAGAAATATCATTAGAGGGTCGTGATATACATGATATTTATGATGGTGTAAATATACCATTTGGAATAAGGAGTGCAAACAAAAAATTACTAATGGGTAATTCAAACGTTTCATTTTCTAAAATAGATAGTGTGAATGATGATAATGTCATTTTAATTAAAATTGGGGACAAAAGCTACAATTTAACCCCAGGTTTAAAAGAACTTTTACTTCGAAGAAAACCTGATTTGAAACTAATATCGAGCAAAGATAAACTTGTCTATAAAGATATGTTGCATTATACAAATGCCCATAAGAAAAATTTCAATCCTAATGGGCAAATAAGAGGCGATAAAGGTATAAAATATCGTGAAATAATCAAACCATTGTTTTCTGAAGCGTTAAACAATAATATTGTCACTAAATTTGGAAGAAGCTTACCAACACTAAAGAAATACAAAAATAACACTGACTTGGTATATTGGGACGATCCTAACGAACTGGTTGACAGATTGAAACTATTGATTGCTTCCCGAGATGCCGGTAATTCAAACCATGATAATGAAATTTTATCAATAATCGAAGAATTAAAAGAAGCTAGCATAATTAAATAATAAATAGTCATAATAATATGCTTTTTATTCAGTATTATAGCTGAATTCAAGACAAATATACTAAATTGTGAATATGAGTAAAGCTGACGTGGTAAACGAAATTCATAAAAATGCGAGGGTGAACTATCCACGAAGACGTGTTATCATGAAAGATATAGATGACTTGTGGCAAGCAGACTTAATTGATATGCAATCAATTTCAAAAGAAAATAAAAGTTACAGATATATTCTTGCCGTCATTGATACATTTTCGAAATATGCTTGGGCCTTTCCTATGAGAAGTAAAACCAAAGAAGATGTGTGTAAGACTTTCAAAACTTTGTTGGACAAAGGGCGTGTTCCTAAAAATCTGCAAACGGATAATGGAGCAGAATTTTATAATAACAAATTTCAGAAGCTTATGAAATCGTATCATATTAACCATTATTCAACTTTCTCAACTAAAAAGGCTTCAATAGTTGAACGATTTATCAGAACATTGAAATCTAAAGTTTATAAGGAATTTAGTTTAAAAGGCAATTACAATTGGGTAAATAATACCCTCAATGATGTTATTTACAAATACAATCACACTCACCATCGCACTATTAATGAAATCCCTGCTAATGTGGACAATATTAATAAAAAACTGATATTAGAAAGGTATTTAAAATTGCAAAAAAATGATAATTTAAAAAGTAAGTACAAAGAAGGTGATTATGTGCGTATCAGTAAATACAAAGGAACATTTGAAAAAGGTTATACTCCCAACTGGTCAACAGAAATATTTAAAATTCGTAAAATACAAAATACAACTCCTATAACTTACTTAATCGAAGATACTATCAGAGGTCAACCTATTTTAGGTGCATTTTATACACAAGAACTTCAAAAAACAAAACATCCCAATGTATATCTAGTCGAGAAAGTTCTTAGAAGAAAAGGTAACAGGGTTTTAGTAAAATGGTTAGGTTTATCTTCAGCTGAAAGCAGTTGGATTGATAAATCGAATGTAATATTATAAATAAAATAACATTAACAACAAACTCGAATCACATAACTATTTATTAAAGTATTCAAACCGGAATCATCAGTCTTATAATGTGTTTTGGAGAGAGTAGTCTTCTTAATTGGCTTATTAATAATTTACTATTTGAATTACATTTACCAGGATATAATTACTGTGGCCCTGGTACTAAATTAATAAAAAGACTTACACAAGGAGATAACGGTGTAAATAAGTTGGACGAATATTGCAAAGATCACGATATTGCATATCACAAGTCAAACTTAAAGGATCGACATAAAGCTGATTTAATTTTGTTAAAAATGGCGAAAGAGCGAGCGGTTGCTTCCGATGCTAGTATAGGCGAAAAAGTCGCGGCACGTTTAGTAAGTAAGGCTATGTCAACAAAAATTAAAACTGGGTCTGGTTTGAGAAAAAAGCCTTCTCCAAAAGTTACATCTGGAAAAGGATTAAAAAGTAAATTAAAAACTGTTATTACAAAAGCAAAAAGACATATAAAAAAATTAAAACCTAAGAGCAAGAAAATGGCTATAGAATTAGCTATTGCCGCTGCCAGGGAATTAGCTGATGACTCATCGATTAAGCTTCCTCGTATTATTCCTATTCCAAAAACTGGGGGAGTATTACCTTTGATTCCTATTTTTGCGGGATTATCAGCGGCGGGAGCTTTAGCAGGCGGTGCAGCTGGTATTGCTAAAACCATAAATGAATTCAAAATGGCTAAAAAGCTGTATGAAGAATCGAAGAGACACAATGAAAAAATGGAAGCTCTATGTATTGGGAAAGGACTACACCTTAAACCACATAAAGGCGGTCTTGGAATTTTCGTATCAAAAGAAAAAAACTAAGATATCGGCTACCCAAACGGGCCTTAACTAACTTTGACATTTTAAAGTACGGGAATAGAATTCCTTATTTTAGAGGTGTCTTTATGAGAGATGAGCTCCCTAAATGTCCTTATAAAAAAGAATGTGGAGTTATTAATTTAGATAGTTCTAAAAATCCTGGTTCTCATTGGGTAGCCTATGCAAAATATAATGATTATGTTGAGTATTTTGACAGTTATGGAAATCTTAAACCTCCAAAGGAATTTATAAAATATGTAGGTTCTAATATTCAATATAATTATGAAAATATACAACGTGATCACCCCTTCAATTGTGGACATCTATGTTTAAATTTCTTAAAGAATTTTTGGTATAATCAAGAAATAAAATAAACAGGATCATTTAAAAGAGTTCAGTATGCAAGCATGCCTACTACGGTTACCATCTCTGGAAATAAATCAGAACTGGTCTCGTATTTTCAACCACCTCTTCATTTATCTGATCAATACGAGTGCGGTTTACTATACTTTTCAGTATTAAAAAAAAGATCGAATGTGCCAGTTAATAGCAGCAGTTTAGCAGCTGTAATCAGAATCGAATGTGATCTTGTGCACGGTTCATATTACAACGGATTACCGACTCATTTTATTCACGAATTCATATCTGATACTGCTCCAAGTCACGGGTACACAGAAATACCCCAGAACGTTATTTACTTCCCAGTAAACAAAAACATAATTTCATCCATATCTGTCAGGATTGTAGATCAGTTTGGTTACTGTATTGACTTTGGTGAAGAACATATTCAATTACGTCTTCATTTAAGAAAAGCAAAATGATTGTGTATGATAAAAACCCTACAGTGAAAATAAAACGTCCTATTCCGTCAACAACCGTTAAGGTGCACAGACGTAAGAAAAACGTGATGAAATTGACTAAATCAAATAAAGATTTTCTTAAAGCTTTAGGGTTTAAAGTATGAGTATACTACAGATTACTGATTTACCACACTTTGATAGTTCAATCGAAAGTTATGAAGTCCATTCATACAATCCCTACAATAACAGCTTTAGAGAAAACGATGAAATCAGAATCCCCATCCACCAGCAAGACATATATGTACTACCATCAGCCAGTTCAATCTACATCGAAGGTCAGGCAAAGCTGTTCGGCAAGGATGGGCATCCAATCAAGAAAACTGTTACGTTCACTAATAACCCTGTTATGCATTTGTTTCAAGACATCAGATACGAAATGAATGGAATTGAAATAGATCGTATAAAAAATTCCGGAATAACATCAACAATAAAGTCATACATCTCATTAAATGAAGCAGAAAGTAAAGTTGCTGCATTATGGGGTTGGAATTTAAACGGGTTCGAAAGTTATGGGCATTTTAGCGTTGTGGTACCTTTAAATAAGATTTTAGGGTTTGCAGAGGATTACAATAAAATTGTGATAAATTGTAAACACGAACTTATATTGAATAGGAGTAATTCTAACTTGAATAGTATTATTCTTACTGATGAAGTCGTTCAGCTTCAAATAGATATACAAAGGGTTCAGTGGAGAGTACCACATGTAAAAGTTTCAGATAGAGAACGTTTAACACTTTTAAAGCATTTAGAAAGAGATAAACCTATTCAGATGGCATTTAGAAATTGGGATTTATATGAGTATCCTTTACTACCTAAAACCACAAAGCATTCTTGGTCAGTAAAAACTGCTTCTCAATTAGAAAAGCCCCGGTATGTAATTTTTTGCTTGCAGACTAATAGAAAAAGTAATAAATCGAAAGACAGCTCAGTATTTGATCATTGCGATGTGACAAACGTAACGCTATTTTTGAATTCTCAATATGTATTACCCTTATGAGCCTTTAGGCTTAAAGTTTTCTGAAAACAAGTACAGTATATTATATGAAATGTATGTGAAATTTCGTCAGTCGTATTATAACAGCCCTGTCGATCCCTTGCTTGATCTGAAAGATTTTAAAGAAAAAGCACCACTTTTTATCATAGATTGTTCAAGGCAAAATGACTGTTTAAAAACAGGCCCGGTAGACGTAAGGTTGGAATTTGAATGTTCAACATTGATACCAGATAACACAACTGCTTATTGTTTAATTATTAACGATCGACTTGTGGAATACAAACCGTTAAGTAACATTGTGCGCAGGCTATCATGACTGCAATTGTAGATGTTCAAGGTTTCAAATCAGAAGCTAACGAATTTATAGTAAAGGAAATTGCGATATTATGCGATAAAAAAATACAGGTATTTTTAATAAAACCTCCATTCCCATTTTACGACTTGACTAAACAAGAACGGCGACAAGTAAGTTGGATTGAGCGCAATAGAAAGATATACTGGAAGGAAGGAATTGTGCCCTACTCAAATTATCAGAATTTGGTCTTAAATATTTTAAGAGATAAATGTGTTTATGTCAAAGGTTCAGAAAAAGTGTCATGGTTAAGGAAAATTGTAAATAGTGCTAATGTTAATAACTTAGAAGATAAAGGTTGTCCTAGTTTATTAAACTTATATAAACAATATGAAAACTCTCATGATGTGTATAGTTGTATTTATCATGATTCAGTATGTGCCTTGAAAAACGTTCTCTGTTTAAATAAATGGTGTATAAACAATGTAGTATAAACACTCTAAGTAACTAATAAATTTTTGAAATAAATATTTTCTTGTTTTATTCCATAAATGGACCCTCCATTTATGGAAGTAGGTAAAAATAGGGGTTTCCAGTTTCCAGTTTATTGAAAATTGGGGTTTTCAGATCTTATCTGATCTGTCTAATAGTATCTAATAGTAGGCCATTAAGACAAACAAGATTTCGTATATTTGAATACACATTGATTGAAAACTATGATATTTGAATACACATTGATTGAAAACTATGACCAATCACACAGATCACAATCTATTGAATGAGTATGCAATAAATAGTATATTCAAATAGTAGGTCATTATTACAAAAACAAGATTTCGTATATTTGAATACACATTTATTGAAAATTGGGGTTTTCAGATCTTATCTGATCTGGAAACCCCAATTTTTACCTACTAACCGACTTAAAAAAATCCGTCAAAATAGGCAATCAAAGGCGACTTTGGCGCTATATAAATACCATGTTTGGTCAAATGTTACCTATCATAAAGATACAGTCCGCGCCAATCTTTATGACAGCTCTGAATGTAGCCGTGACGAACTTGCGCATCGTACATTTCATAAACAATACGAACGTAGCTCACTCACACTAACACGCGGGTGGCGAGGGCGCTTGCGGGTGGAAGACGTGCCCTGCGTCCCCGCCCCGCTGATACCTGATTTTGTGTTGTGCCCAGCGTAATGCGGCTACATTCAGACCGGCCATGAAGATTGACGCCAACTGTACAGTGATGACATATGGAACAGAGGCGTGGTCGCTCACTATGGGCTCCATCAGAAGGCTCAAAGTCACCCAAAAGGCAATGGAGAGGGCTATGCTCGGAGTTTCCCTGCGAGATCGAATCAGAAATGAGGAGATACGCAGGAAAACCAGGGTCACCGACATAGCCCACCGGATTGCCAAACTTAAGTGGCAGTGGGCAGGGCACATAGCTCGCAGGACCGACGCCCGATGGGGCAGAAAAGTCCTCGAGTGGCGACCGCGTTCCGGCAGGCGCAGTGCTGGTAGGCCTCCCACACGGTGGACCGACGACCTGGTTAAGGTCGCCGGAAAGCAGTGGATGCGGGCGGCCCAGGACCGGCCTTTGTGGAGATCCTTGGGGGAGGCCTATGTCCAGCAGTGGACGTCTTTTGGCTGAAATGATGATGATGATGATGTACAGTGTATTATGCCAGCAATACACGTTGGCCGAACAGGCCAACGCGAGCGTAGGCAATTTAATACAAGGCAAGTGCTACTAGCTACACGTTCGGCAAGTGTATCGAAACCAACTAGGCGAGCGATACCGAGCGATGGCCAGACAATGCAAATATACCGTCTATACGTTGGTATTGGCGTTCACTCGGCAATGCTAGGCCAACGTATATTGCTGGCTTTACGCATAGTCCGCTAGGTTACTCCTATCAATAGAACTCAATCGTCCGGTTTACTGACGTCATAAGAAAAACGAGTGACATGACATACCACGCCATTGTCACGTGATACAACACGTGGTGCCACGCCCCCGTCATGCGAGTTTTATCGCTTTTTTATATTTCCTTGTAGTAAGGTATTGAATTGATATGAATTGGGGTTAAACAGAATGCTGTTTTCACGGATTGGGATAGAGTATGATTTCCTGTGACTGTTTTAGCAAACATTTACCTATTCTATAATGAGGATGTCGACTATAAGAAATGAGATTCAAAATGTCTTTTATTCGAATAAAATCTTGCCAATGCTTTCTATAAGTTCAAAGTTATACCACAAATATTAAAATTAAAAAGAAGATAAAAATAAATAATCATTTAGTTTTTACCATCGTTCGCAATGCCAAGAGCCGGAAAGAAACTCCATGGTTGATCTTTAAAATAAAAGGGTTACAAGAAGATAGAAAACTTAACAAGAGAAGGAAATCTTAAAACTGTGCCAACTCGTCTGGCTAAGGTGGCACAGTAGATTAAATCCTGCTGATTCAATAGAGTCGATTTTGACAATTATTGTAACCTACTGATTTTGACCATATCGGTACATTCCGTGTGGTGACCGATTTAGAATAAATAGAGTCACCACCCTGTTTCATCCTGAGAGTGTCATAAGTGCCGACAAAAGGAAATGCCAAGGCCGAAAACCAAGCCGCAAGAGACAGAAATCTTGACACGAAACGCTTTCAACCCACCAACGTGGCACATTAGGCTAATTTACCCTCCATTATAGTTGGTGGAGGCATCTACACTGCAGTGGGTTATTTATGGGCTAAGTAAATAGGTAACCTATCGGATACCCGGATCGAACCCGAATTGAAACCGGGACCCGTTGATCCAAAGGCGGCAATTGCATTGTGTTGGGGCGTTAGAGAGAACACGCGTGCCAAGCCGCGGGGTATAGGTGGCTAATGTTGAAGTTAAGCTATCTTATCACTGATATCTACACAAATACTGCAAGTGGGTGTGACGATATTGCCTTATGATTGCCGAGTGATCTTTTATCAGCTACGTATGGGAATCAAAGTTGGAACTTCTTATCAAGAAACTAAGCGTATCAGCCACGCACGCGTAATAGAGGATGCCTATAAAATCTCCGAGAATTATTTTGTAACGGTTTTTACGGAAATTGCGCCCGTGCACGAAAATGAAATTACCCACTCTTATAGTTTATACATATCTTTTTTTACCAATTACTTGAATGCCTTTGACCTTAGGCTTGCGTGATGGAAAGCAACGCCAGGGTCTATGATGGGGCAGACAATTCAAGGAAATGCCCTGTCGGGCACCGGGTCTCACATACACACGACGAAACACAGAAAAGCCCGATCCACGCTACAACGGGCCGGGCCGTGGTCTTAGATTAGATCCTATTCCCCCATATTCTATTCAGCTTTTATAAATCACTACATAGTATAAAACAAAGTCGCTGTCGTCTGTCCGTCCCTATATATGCTTAAATCTTTAAAACTACGCAACGGAATGTGAAGCGGTTTCTTTTAATAGATAGAGTGATTCAAGAGGAAGGTTTTTAAGTTTAATGCATCCATAATATTGCAGAGAAACACTGATACATTTAGAGGTTCATCATTGCACCCGTGCGAAGACGGGGCGGATCGCTAGTTATTGTTATATATCCGAAAATAGATTTCTCATAAACGGATAAAGCGATTTTCTGCTTACACAAATACGACTATAATTGGACCTCGAATGATCTGGCGCGTTAATTAATGTTATCACATCTAAAGCTATTTTCGTCATGCTTGCTTTTGGATTGATAAGGCTAATCTTATAACTAGCTTTGCGTCGCGGCTCCACGTGCGGGGCAAAGATATATCCATGTCTGTATGTAGGAATAAATAATCACTACATAGTATAAAACAAAGTCGCATTCTTCTGTCCGTCCTTATGTATGCTTAAATCTTTAAAACTACGCAACGGATTTTGAAGCGGTTTCTTTTTATAGATAGAGTGATTCAAGAGGAAGGTTTTTAAGTTTAATGCATCCATAATATTGCAGAGAAACACTGATACATTTAGAGGTTCATCATTGCACCTGTGCGAAGCCGGGGCGGGTCGCTAGTTATTCTTATATATCCGAAAATAGGTTTCTTATAAACGGATAAAGCGATTTTCTGCTTACACAATTACGACTCTAATTGAACCTCGAATGATTTGGCGCGTTAATTAATGGTATCACATCTAAAGCTATTTTCGTCATGCTTGCTTTTGGATTGATAAGGCTAATCTTATAAATAGCTTTGCGTCGCGGCTCCACGTGCGGGCCAAAGATATATCCATGTCTGTATGTAGGAATAAATAAATATCCTTGGACATTTCACACAACGCCATCTTGTCCCAAGATAAGCAACTTAATGCTTGTGTTATGGTAACGAGATGGATGATAAACTACTTATATAATTTTTTTTTTGTAAATACATACATAATTATAGATAGAAATGACACCCAGACTCCGAGCCAGTGCCTCTGGTTTAGACAAAGACACTGGCCCGACCCCGGAATCGAACCCGGGACCCGTTGATCCAAAGGCGGCACATCTGACCACTAGACCAACGAGGCAAACTTGATATGAAACCTTGTGCCAACCCGTCTTGCCAGTGTGGCACAGCTGGGTAAATACCCTCCACCTTGTGCTAACACGTCATAGCCAGCGGGGAACAGTAGGCTAAGTACCCTTCTTGTTACTGGTGGAAACCCGCCTCAGCAGTGTGGGCTGGGAACTGAGTTATAGAAGTCGTCGTAATTTCAGCCCATAAATGACCCACTACTGAACTCAAACTCAAACTCAAAATTAACTTTATTTACGTAGGTTTTATCACAAAACTCTTATAAATCGTCATATTTACAGTTACCATTATCATCATCTTACGACCCCTGTCCCACGCCAGGTGGCAGTCAAAAATACTTAATTAACACTTACCATAAATAAATCACCGATTCATTAGGCCGATTACACACTGAATGCGAGATAAGGCGCAATACACACTCGTTTCCATCGCGAAATTGGCACTAAACTCGCGAGCAAGCTGAAACATTACTTTTATATGTGCACTAATACCTAAGAACGTCCCTATCTGGTTTGAAAACAATGAAAATTTAACCTTATACTGTTAAAGCTAGAATTCAATTTACCATGTCACGTTTGACAGTTTGACAGATTATTGCTTAACAGATAAGACTCGCGATATGAGTCACTCAGTCAATGGTTGTCAAATTTGTGTTTTCTTGTCCGCAGATTGATTTATTCTTTTTTAATGACTGCAAGGACTTTTTTATCGGTTGCGTCAAAGCGAACTAATTAATTGTGTGATTACATAAATATGGCAATGATACTAATGAAGTTTTGCGCGTATGGAGCACAAAGAACCGCGAATTTAATAATGTATTTTTCCGGCTTGCCTTCATTGGGTTTGGGTCAAATCTTTGCAGTTTGTATCTGTCCCAAATACTCGAGGACAGCTGAACTGATGTAACTCATTTTTATTTTGAAATATTTTTAAAAGTCCAAGGAAGGTTTAAAAACATTACAAATTACAGAAAATGCACTTAAAGTTGTAAAAAATACCTTTTTTATTTCCCCATACAAACTATTCTTATTTGTCAAATAGGATGCGTTCAGAATTTTTATTTGTATGTCTGCCATAAAAACTATTCGCATCTGTCAAATACAATGCGTTCAGAATTTTTATTGGCGGTACGTTTGCCGAATCAGGTGTCACAAAATTGAGTTTTTTAAATAAGGACACCGTGATATGTAAAGTTAAGTGGTCGAGATTACTTTTTGTGATGAAGTCACAAGATAAAAAAGGGGCTAAACTTATAAAGTCAATGATGTCTTCAGAATGGCAATGTCACTCATCAAGACACTGTGCACACTGTGCGTGATAATTGAGAATAGAACTATCGTCGCCGCCGTTTCAGCCCTTAAATGACCCACTACTGACTCGGCACTCCTCCAAATTCATGGAGGGAAATTAGCCAACCACGCTGGCAAAACGGGTTGGCACAGGGTTTGTATCAAGAAATCCTTGTCTTGTGGCTAAGTGATCTGCCTCTTGCGTTCCTGTAGGCTCCTCTTACCATACTCTCCGGCTGGTGTGGGTTGGTGTCGTTGTTTAAGCCTCTGTACGCACTACCGGCTGGCCGCCGCTAGTGCGTACGGGGGCTAATAGAACTATAATTTAAACGAATTATTGCCGAATTTTAACCGCCAGGCGACTTCTAGTATATTTAAAAACGCAATACAGTAACCCAATTTCCGTACATGACGTATCTCATTAGTTGAAATGATTTTATCTGGATAGATACGGTTCATCACTAATGAGCACTTGAACTTCTTCACGACGAAATTACGCCGTCATAAACGACTGATAATTTAAAACGAACTATATACTGACTTGTTCTAATATATATCATAAATATATAACTTACGTGTCACGTTTTATGTCTGTGATGGACTCCTAAGCTACATATCCAATTTTAATCAAAATATCTGGATGACCGATGGATGATTTATAAATTGTGTTTTTTGGAAATTATATTTAAGTACGAATTACGCAAACACTCATTGACTTCGTGTTACTTAACAACGCCATCTGCTGTTGTGCTCACAAAAAAGGTAGTATTATTATTCTCCAATAGATGTCAGGAATTAAGTCTAACCTCAAAGCAAACACTCATTGACTTAGTGTTACTTAACAACGCCATTGTTGTGCTCACAAAAAAGGAGTATTATTATTCGCCAATAGATGTTAGGATTCCTAGCTAGATCGATTTATCGCCCCCGAAACCCCCTTTAAACTAAATTTCATGAAAATCGTTGGAGCCGATTTCGAGATTCCAATTATATATATATGTCGTGGATAACGATATCGTTTTATTAAGTTTCTCAATTGATTGTTAACACAGTAGTGCGGCAAACGCGGTGACGTCAGTTGTTTTGCAATGGCGGCACGTGGACAGAGTCGTAATGGAAAGTGAGGTTGGCTCGATCAGTCAGTCGACGTTGGGACACGGACCGAGACACTTCTCCGTTGCGAACCTGTCGGTTTGTCTATCTAAGTGTGTTAACTGAACATTGTTATTTATACTGTGGTTAATATTGTGAATTATAAAGTTACAAGTAATAAACCTCGTACCAAGTCAAGATGATGACGACTCTATCGCTCAGCCGTCGCTATCTCCGACATCAGAAGTGGTATGTAACTCATTCAGCCCACGTGGAGAAAACAGTGTAGTGATAATGTGTGTGCTTCTGTACGCGATGGAAATAACCGATAATGGCGATTCATTGTCACTATAAAGGAGACATTAAGCTACATGAAGATTGTTCTAAACTGAAGATCACAAGCTGCAGTCATAGTGCGGCGATTAACCAAGTGGGGATCACTTGCTTTCATTGTGATGGACAAGGACACTATGCGTCTAACTGCCCTGAGCGGAGCAGCAGGAAGGCGAGCAACAGTACTGCGGTCAGCCAGGTCAAAGAATAGTGAGTGGATCTGTAGTAAGCGCACCAGCTGCAATTTTACGTCACTCCGGTGAGCAGTTTCCATTTTATTACTCTGGTATATTGTATGGTATACGACTTTACGATAGTGTGGCTTTGACCGGTGTAAGAAAATATTATTTGAAATTCTTTTACATGTTTACCTGTTAATTACTTGCGATACGAAGTTTAGATTGCTGTGCTTGTTTAGCTTGACAGTTCATCGGTCTAGCGTCATATTTTCGGCAGGTTATATCAGTTTTCCAAGATTATGGCACCATTATATGCCTTGATTTGCATCGGTGAGGTAGATTGAGCATAAACATAAGGCGATAGGACAGCAGATCCAGACTTCAGGCGATCGAAGTTTCAGTCGGCAACGGTGAAATTTCACAACTGCGGTAAAATAGGTCACCGACCGTCCGATTGCCGTTCCAAAGGCGAGGTGAAAGGCAAGGCAGCCAGTGCTGTCACTTCAGCGTCAAGCTCTGCGGGACCGAGGCCGCGGTCGGACTTAATCTGTTTCAGGTGCGGCACCGCCGGACATTTGGCAACGAAGTGTCCACGTGGCAACAGCGGAGGAGCTGGCGCGGCAGTAGGCGCAAGCAGTTCGGAGCAGCGCCTGCAGCAGCGGCGAGTAACGAGAGGCATGTGGAAGTTTGCTATGTTAGCAATCCCAGCAGTACGCTGATGAACACTTGTGAGTCGTATCCATTTTATTCTGATTCTGGTGCCGAATGCTCTCTCATCAAACATTGTGTTGCGTCAAAGCTTAGTGGAAAGAGTTGTGAGTGCCCTCAAAAATGTGTTGACTGTTGTAGAAGTTGGTCATGGCAGGGTGCGTTGGATGATGTCCAACTTGCTATAAATGGCACGATTCATAGGGTAACTAAGGCAAGTCCATTAGGATTGCTAATAGGTAGAGTAGCTAGGCCACTAAATTTATTAACTATTGACGATCATGAGGTTGAGATAAATTTAAGAGATTAGGGAACAAGCTGACAAATTAATGAAAAATAATGCACAGCTTGATAAAGTAAGATTCGATAAAAATAAGGCAAATGTGATTAGATTTTCGGTGGGAGATTATGTTTTAGTCTAAAATCATGAACGGAATCAAACCAAATTGGATCCTAAATATAAAGGACCTTATGAAGTCATTGAGGTACTTGACGGTGACAGATATCATCTTAAGAGTTTGAACGCTAATCGCACTTACAAATACTCGAGAGAACGCCTACGTCCACTCCCCCAATCATATGTCCCTATTGAGCTGGATCCATGCTTATCAGATAATAATGACGGTATGATCTTTTGAATAGTTTCTTTAATTAAAACATCATATGGCTATGTGCTTATGTAACTTCACGCCTTTAATACCTGAGGGTGTGGTCAGCGGCAATAATGCCTCGACACGCTGGATTAATTTTCCAGTCCCAAATGTAATAGGTGGCAAAACCTTTTGTCATACATGGGGTACAACTTTGTTAGTCATCGATGCTCATCACACATAACTTCCGGAAAGTTGCATTGGTTGAGCCAGGGTTCGAACTCAGAACTTCTGAACTAGAAGTCGGAGTACTGAACCACTAGGTCATCGAGACTTATGATACGAAAGATGGTCTGTATCGAGTCTAGTCCCTTCTGAGAGTGAGAGTCGCCGAGGGAGTACGACGCCCACGTGAAAAGATGGGGTGGCACTATTCTCTGGAGTGGTATGTTTGAAGTATGGTGGGTCGTTGTAACAGCGTGGTGGCTTGTGGGCCATATGCAAAACATCTTAACAGTGCTGCGGTAAACGTATGTAAATGGCGAGGTGGCCATCTAGATATTTAAACAGGATTTATGTGAAGGGCGAGGTGGCCTAATATACAGTCAAGGGCGAGGTGGCTCTCTGAAATATAAACGGCGAGGTGGCCAAGTGGACAACAAATGGCAAGGTGGCCCAATGAACTATGAAAGGCGAGGTAGCCATTTTTTAATATGGAATCTGTTTACTAAACGGCGTGAAGGCACACACAGATTGGACGCTCGTTGAGATTGAGAAATTGACGTTTGATATCTGGTTATATTTGAGAAAATAAAAAAAAAAATAAAAAAAAAATAAAAAAAAACTTGGTCAGGAGTGGCCGAAGCATGTTACTCAAACCGCACTGTTTATCGCTACCCTATAGGCTTAGCCCAGACGAAAGGTTATTAGTGCGTTCTAAGGTTAGTGCACTAATGGAAACTAATATCATTCGTCATAGTCAGTCTCCATTTAATAGTCTTATTTTATTAGTGAAGAAGCGTGACGGTTCTGATCGTATAGTGGTCGACTATCGAAAGTTAGATTCCACCACTGTCCCCTATAGGTTTAATTTGCCCCTCATAGCAGATTCCAAATACCACTCTTACGAGTTGGAGACTCTAGATGTAGTAAATGCTGTAAAACACTTTAGACATTACTTGCAGGTTATATTTTGAGATTATTACCGACTGTAATTCACTAAAAGCTTCACGCAATAAAATCGATATCACGCCACGTGTGCATCTTAGGTGGGTCTTGGTGCAGGCCTTTGATTTTCAAATCAGTTATCGTGAGGGACGTCGTATGGCTCATGTTGATTTCTTCTCTCGTAATACTTTACCATGACCAGATGCCCGTAGTCTCACAAAAGTTGAACAAATGCGCGTTAACCTCGCTGGCGTCAAGAGAACTGGCTTTTGGTAAAGCAGATGCATGATCAAGAAATTCAATCCATAGTAGGTAAACTTAAAGATCATCTGTTACCACTCGACATTTCCAACATGCGCTCAGGTGTCCTACATCGCAAGGTACAGAGAAATAATCGGACCCGGTGTCTTCCAATTGTTCCCCGGGCCGTCCGCTGGTCAGTAATTAACCACGTGCACGAATCACGTATGCACCTTGAATTTGAGAAGACTTGAAAGGGTTGATCACTATTGGTTCGAGCACATGCTAAGAGCTAAGTGCGTTCGTAAGTTTGTCTATGGTTGTATTACTTGTAAACTATCTCAATCGCAATCAGGTCGCCCACAAGCGGGACTTCATCCAATTCCTAACATAAGTATCCCGTGGCATACTGTGCACGTTGACTTAACTGGCAAATTAAGTGGAAAAAGCGATTGCAAGGAGTACGTCATAGTTTTAATTGATGCGGTCACAAAATTTGTTCCCTTATATCATACCCTGAGAATAGATTTGGCTAGAACAATTAAATCCCTTAAATCAAGCGTCTTTAGTTGGAGCTCCAGTTAGTTATTGCAGATCTGGGACGATGCTTTTCCAACAAAGAATTCAAAGTTTTTTTGTCAGTTTCACGGTGTTTCTTTACGTTTGATAGCTAGTCAAGTCGCGCTAATTGCCAAGTAGAAAGAACAATGAGCGCGTTAAAAAGTATGCTGACCGCGGTAGAAGCGTCTGATAGGTCCCGGCATGAAGCGTTAGAAGACGTGCAATTAGTTTTGAATTCCTCTGTCCACCGTGTAATACAAGCGAGTCCACTCGAGTTTCTGATAGGACGTTTAGCTAGACCATTTAACCTATTAACTTTGAATGATTCCGGACCGGCAGTAGACATTAGTAAGACAAGAGAGCAAGCGGCCACGTACATAGAAAAGAGTGCCAGTTACGAAAAAGTAAAATTTGATAAAACTACAAGTTAAAGTGGTAAAGTTTGATGTTGGTAATTTAGTTTAAATTCAGAACGAAGAGAAACCAAACTAAATTAGACGCGAAATACAAGGGACCTTTAAAAAAATGTGGAGTTACTTGACGGTGATCGTTATTTCCTGAAATCTTTGACCGGTAATAGAACATAAAAATACGCTCAGGACTGTATAAGGAGGATTCCTCTAAGCAGTGTGTCCGTTGAGTTAAATTTGTCTGATGAAGATGGTGAGGAGGATGGCTCCAACAGTAAATAAGAACACATACCTTGGCTAGGTCGCACTACACGCACTAGTCTGTAGTCGTAACTGCAACTCTCGGGAGTTGTACAGAGCGCGATGGGCAGCTAGTGGTGTGGCGGGGACCCGGGTTTCGAGAGATACTATTTGTATGGTCCTGTGTGGCCTGGGAGTCGTGGACTCTAGTTAAAGTGTTGGTCGTATCGCTTGGAGCGATGACGATATGGGTGACACGTGAATTGTCACTAGCTGCTGGGACAGCTGGGCCATGTGTTGTGTACTTTTTGTTTTAAACTTACTGTTTTAAAGTATCAGTATTGAGATTTAAAGATTATGGGCTTAGAGGAACCTTTCGTGTTAAAGTTGTTGAAATTATTTGTATGCTAACGTGATCTCTGTTAACTTTATTCTTAAGATACGATTACGGACCATTACCATCAGGTTGGCCGAACGTGAAAATGTGCCTCAGTTGGTTATTTTGTTACAAGTACACACGAGGACGTGTGCTTCGTCAGAATGGCCGTGTCGTGGATAACGATATCGTTTTATTAAGTTTCTCAATTGATTGTTAACACAGTAGTGCGGCAAACGCGGTGACGTCAGTTGTTTTGCAATGGCGGCACGTGGACAGAGTCGTAATGGAAAGTGAGGTTGGCTCGATCAGTCAGTCGACGTTGGGACACGGACCGAGACACTTCTCCGTTGCGAACCTGTCGGTTTGTCTATCTAAGTGTGTTAACTGAACATTGTTATTTATACTGTGGTTAATATTGTGAATTATAAAGTTACAAGTAATAAACCTCGTACCAAGTCAAGATGATGACGACTCTATCGCTCAGCCGTCGCTATCTCCGACATATACAAAAATTACTCATATAAAGATATAAGATAAGATTTGCAAATAGCTTGCAGATTTATCCAACCTAAAACAAAAACAGCTACTTATACAATTAGCTATAAAACCAGTTAAATTATTTAAATAGTAAGTGTACTACAATATGGCATTTGGTCTAGCCTGTAAGGATATTTGTATGTATAGATTAAGAAATAAAAGAAAAAGTAGAAGAAAGGTTTAAATAAATGTAAATTTATAGTCGCAATATTATGTTAATGCTAATTATTTGTTTGTCTATTATTTGACAGTCATAATTATCTGTAAGTTCCAAACGATTCTAACAGATGGGTATGTATGGGTAAGTATTCAATAGATGGCGCTATGTTAAAAGCCACATCAACGCGTGGCCGTGTCTGCTAATATACATAAATACTTAAAAATAAATATAATTGGAATAACTGTTTGTAATATTAAAATAACCACTTTTAACTAAATGCGTAAGTATTCATACACAGTACATATACCAAAATAACTTTACTTTTTTATTTTTGTCTGTCTGTTCCGGCTAATCTCTGGAACGGCTGGACCGATTTTGACGGGACTTTTACTGATAGGTAGCTAATGATATAAGGAGTAGCAGCTGAAGCTAAGTAGCGTCTTTTTTTTACTAGCTTCGCCCCGCGGCATAACCCTCGGGTAACATCGCACGCGTGCGGAGCCGGGACGGGCCGCTAGTAAACAATATTATGTTAAAAACTGTCCGTGAATAGTCACTGTAATAATACTCTCTGGGAAAACCCAACCACGTGCAGTTTCGGTTAACGAAAATAAAAATATTTTTTTTATTAAAATGTGATCCACGTTTAAAGTTTATTGGAATACTCTATTCTCAGATGTCTCCACCTCATTTGTATCCATGCCCTAGTCGCTTCGGAGAAGAGGGGACAGTATGAAGAGGAAGCTGAGAAAGTGGCAACAGAGAAGGAAGAGACAGAGAGTACATGAATACCTAGTCCACTGCTGAATCGGGCATCCTCCAGTTACATGGAGGGTAATAATTAGCCTACAGTGCCTATTCAGTAACCCGGTTTTTTTTTATAAAACGATACCCCTGGCACTAGCTATAACCTGTATCGCACGGGCAGTTCACAACCATGTAATTCACGAACACAAATGACAACTAGACTCGGAGCAAGTGCTTCTGGTTTAGACAAAAACACTTGCCCGATCCCGGAATCGAACCCGGGATCCATTGATCCAAAGGCGGCACATCTAACCCCTAGGCCAACCAGGCAGACCAAATGACATTTTAATAAAGATTTTTTTAAATCTTTTTTCAACAAAGAATAGCACACTACGCTTACGTGACACACCCAGCGTACTTAAAGGTCTTACGTCAGGCAATAAATTAAAAAATCGTCGGCATCCCTTACTGGCGTTGTGACCTAATGAACGGTGACGTGAACCGTCAACCGTAACCTTGACCGTGGGCACGAGGGGTCAGAATTAACTGGATAAGTACTGGAATGGCGAAATTGCAAGGGCCGTGTTTCCTGCGTAATCATTTCATCATTTTAAGAGAGCTTTTAAGAGTCGATTATCATCCATTCAGACTGCTGTGAAACTGGGAAAGGATCTCCATCTTAAATAACCTCATTTTAACCCATGAATAACCCAGTGCTCAAAGCAAAATCAAAATGTTTTTTATTCGAATAAAGTCTTGCGAATGCTTTCCAATATACCCCGTACAACATAGCTTGATCGATTTGACAGACAGGCTAGTGATGGGAAAAGGAAAATATCTAGTAGTCCAAAAAATTGAGTTTTAAAATACTTGTAACTGTGACATGTTGGCGTGGGTGTATTATGTGTGAAATTCTTTATTGCACTAGACATATAAAACATTGGGTAGATAAGCGATGGTGGGTCAATATTCATAATAAGTTCCTATTTAATATTACAGGGTTATTTTTTAACCTCCCGTCAAATTTAAATAGGTCAACCACCTATGACCATGAAAGTAAGCAAAAAAAAAAAGAAAATAATACTTGTAAATATGTTAAATTTTATTTCAAAATGTTATATCACAATAAAATAAAATATTTATTCGAATATTGTCTTTTAAAGTGATAAAGAATTTCCCACATCCACACCATCTCGTCACAGTTAAACGTTATTTTTTGGACTAATAGATATTATCAGTTTCCCATCACTGTTTGTCATTGCAAAGTAAAGGTATGATTCCGAACTACGCTGCACGCAGCAGCGCTACCGCAGCAGTGCTATCGCGGCACTGTTGGTCCCCATACTATATTTTTAAAAGCTTATATGAGATTACATTCCGAGCCAGGCAGCAATATACCGGTTGTATGGGAACCAGTTGTGCCGCAACAGTACTGCTGCGGCAGCACTACTGCGTGCAGCGTAGTTCGGAATCATACCTTTATGTCGATCAGATAAATTGACATGGGTCAAATCGATCAAGCTATCGTGAACAGGGTATAGTAAAAAATATAACACAAACATTAAAATAAAAAATGATAATTAATCATTTAGTTTATACCACCGGTTCGGAATGCCATTCCACAGGGACGAGCCGGCAAGAAAATCCATGGTTGCTCTTATAAATATAGAGGTTACAATTATGGTGGTACAAACAAGTCTGACAGATTAGTGAAAGTAATAACACGCATAAACATGTAACATACTAAAAAAATAGAAAATTAAATCATCATCATCATCAAATCAGTAAATGCTGAGTTGAGCTTCCTTCAATTGCCACTAGGTAGCCCCCTCTCGACCGTGCTGCCACCTTGCTGTGGTAAGGGGGATTACCGCCTTAGGGATACCCATGCCGGGTGGACCGACGGGGAGAGGCGACGAAGAGCGGCACACAGAGGCGTGGTGGTTTTTGGCTCCGAGGACTCCTCTGTCCTCAGAGTTGCCTCGAGAGCCTTAAACTGCCGCAACACAGTCGGGCCAGGACTGCCGCCGCTAGAAGCGGTGGGGTGGACAGACAGGTGTGCAATGTTCGGTACGTGCCTCTCGATGGGTTGGGAAGCGTCCAGAGCTCAGGGCCACGGAGCTGGCTCCCTAATGGGGAGTGAAACCCGTGGCCATGTTTAGGGCAGTCGAGGGACACCGTTGGTTTAAGTGGGTAGATTGTGGCACAACTACCATCTTTCCACGCCTCGGAGTCCCACATAACCCGTCCCCAGCGGCCGGGTATCCATGAGAATCTCCGGCGTAAAAAAAAGGCCGAAATTTTCTTTTATCGGCTCTTACGACACCTCGTTGGTCTAGTGGTTAGATGTGCCGCCTTTGGATCGGGTCCCGGGTTCGATTCCGGGGTCGGGCAAGTATCTTTGTCTAAGCCAGAGGCACTGGCTCGGAGTCTGGGTGTCATTTCTATCTATAATATGTATGTATTTACAAAAAAAATGTATTATATGTAGTTTATCATCCATCTCGTTACCATAACACAAGCATTAAGTTACTTAGCTTGGGACGAGATGGCGTTGTGGGAAATGTCCAAGGATATTTATTTATTTATAATGAGATGGTGACACTGTGTATCCATCACCACACGGATAACATAAACTATAACATAACCTCACGTTAACCCAATAATGACCCACTACTGAGCTTTTGACGACTAAAAGAACGCAAGAGGCAGATCACCTGGCCCCAAGATAAGGACATATTGATACGAAACTCAGTGCCAACTTTATTTACGTATGTTTTATCACAAAACTCTTATAAATCGTCATATTTAAAGTTACCGTTATTATCTTACGACCCTTGGCCCACGCCAGGTGGTAGTCCCCAGACAAACCTATCAGTCGTCATATCTACAGTCACACCTTTCATACACAAATTCCTCATTGTTACAATCCATCCATCTCCATCAATCCATCCATTTGATCTCTCACAACCCTTGCGTCCACCCACATTCATGCTGAAACTACCGCCGGTTCGGAATGCTGCTCTACAGAGAAGAGCAGGCAAGAAACTCTGTAGTTGCTTTTTTTCAAATCATTGGTCTTGTTTAAAAGGCAAGTTCGCCAGATAAGAAAAACACGCAACACGTTAACGCAATGAATGACGAATAGGCCTTGGATCAGATGTTTAGGCGGAAAGGGACGATCATCCAGCCAGGCGAGTTGGTATGTCTGGCTAGAGGTCGCAGCGCCTATTCCCCCATTGTTGTAGTCGGGGATTTCTTAACTGTGCGAAATACTCTTGAAATTTCGCTATCGCGGTGTAGGACTTTTTAGTAATTCTCGCGTTTGTAGGCGATATTTCTTGATTTAATTAGTTCAAATTTTTCGGGTAAAGTATGTAGCATGTTGGTCGCTACTTAATTTTGTTTTTAAATACCACGCAAGTCAGTTGTAAAGCTAGTTCACGTTTAAATGAGACGAGACCCTGCGTGGGTACTAAAACCGCGTAATTGGGCCAAGGGTGGCTTCTTGACCCAAAGGATAAGGGATCGTGTATCTAAGAGGCAGTTATTTCCAGCTATATTCAACAAAGGCTCAAGTGTCTCATTTTTGGGTAAACTATGAGGCTTATCTTGGAGTAAGTATTTTTAACTATGCCGTAACATTTTGTCCGTGTGTGTGGTGACAGATTTAGAATACATAGTGTCACCACCACGTTCCATCCTGAGGGTAACGTAAGAATAAATAATAAATATCCTTGGACATTACACAACAACTCCATCTCGTCCCAAGCTATGCAACTTAATGCTTGTGTTATGTTAACGAGATGGATGATAAAATACTTTTTTTTTTTTTTTTGTAAATACATACAAGTTATAGTTAGAAATGACACCCAGACTCCGAGCCAGTGCCTCTGGTTTAGACAAAGACACTTGCCCGACCCCGGAATCGAACCCGGGACCCGTTGATCCAAAGGCGGCACATCTAACCACTAGACCAACGAGGCAGTCAAAGGGAAATCACAAGGCCGAAGCCGATGAACCTAGCCGCAAGAGTTACTCTTGCTGTGCCACAATGTGCCAATGGGTTGGCCGGGCGATACCCAGCCGACCCGCCTGGCCAGCGTGCCACAGTCGTTAGTGAGACTGCTTGGTTATCAAGAAGTTTTTGATTATAAGTAATAAATGAAGATCTCTAATATACATATATGTGTCGCAGATAGACTCAGGGATCATGGTTGGGTGGTCGAGATGTGAAGCATCCGGTCTTCATCATGATCTGACTTAGTTTAAGATGGATGTGGGCACTGACTTGGGTACTTGAACGAAAGATAATTTCAATCCTGCAATTTGACTGCCTCGTTGGTCTAGTGGTTAGATGTGCCGCCTTTGGATCAACGGGTCCCGGGTTAGATTCCGGGGTCGGGCAAGTATCTTTGTCTAAACCAGAGGCACTGGCTCGGAGTCTGGGTGTCATTTCTATATATAATATGTATGTATTTACAAAAAAAAATGTATACAAGTAGTTTATCATCCATCTCGTTACCATAACACAAGCATTAAGTTGCTTAACTTGGGACGAGATGGCGTTGTGTGAAATGTCCAAGGATATTTATTTATGTGTCGCAGATAGACTCAGGGATCATGGATGGGTGGTCGAGATGTGAAGCATCCGGTCTTCATCATGATCTGACTTACTTTAAGATGGATGTGGGCACTGACTTGGGTACGTGAACGAAAGATAATTTCAATCAAAGTAACTTTATTTTATTTTACTAACGGCTGCCTACATTATGGAAACAAACACGTGCGTCGACACCGAGCGTAATACAAGACCGTCCGACGTAGACAGCGCACCACAATAAAGACAGTACTGATTGTCTGAGGCAGTGGTCCGTACCGCGAGACGTCTCAGATATTAATGCTTCCCGATTCAACAGCGCGGCTCCTTATAAAGACGATCGCTGTCAATGGTGCTTCCGGTTCACGTTCTACTAGCGCCATCTACCCGCCCTCTCTCGCTACATCCGCTCAATCGACGATCGTGACCGAGCGGAAGGTACTGCGCCGCTTGCGTTTCCGGAGACGATTCATTATTTCATTCAAATAACTATTGGATGGCGCCGTCTGTTAAGTAATAACGCCATCAATCCACGACATATGTATAACTGCCCAAAACAAGGCCACGGGTTTCCCTCCTCAATACGGGAACATGCTCCACGACCCTGAAGGGCCTTGGCCAGTGGCCCCCACGTATAGATAGCGAGCTCTGGACGCTCCCCTACCTCTGTCAGGCGCTGGATAAAGTGGCGCCCTATCCACGCGGGGCAAATTTACGGCGGCAGCCCTGGCACATGATTCCTAGCATTAACCTGCTTAAATCCAAAATTCTCACCGAAACTTGTGTCAAAACCGTGTCATACTTCCTAAACTGACATTATAATTTACCAAAACTGTCAACGTGTCAACGTTCTCTGTGGAATGGCATTCCGAATCGGTGATAAAAACTAAATGATTAATGATTTTTATTTTTCTTTTAAATTTTAATTTATGTGTTACATTTCTTCACTATTTGAAAGCATTCGCAAGAATTTCGAATAAATAACATTTTGATTTTGATTTTTTGATAAATAAAGGACTCTGCCCGCAAACCAAAAATATATTCTAATAATTTCATTCTTAACTAGCTGCCCGTCCCATCTTCGCCCGGGTGTGGGTGACGCCGCGGGGTGAAACTAGTCTAAAAAAGTAGTCTAAGTTACTCCATAGGACATCAGCCATCTTTCAGTGAAAGTCCCATCAAAATCGGTCCAGCCGTTCCAGAGATTAGTTAGATTAGTTGAACGGTTGGAAAAGCCCTTATATCTTTAGGTTAAAACGGAAACACTCTTGTTTGAGGGGGGATAAAGGGCTATCACACTATATGAGTCCCTTTATCGAGCCATGTGCACATTTTATCAACTTAGTTTTATTTTAAACTAGCTGACCCGACAGACGTTGTCCTGTCTGAACTATGAATATTGAATTCGAATTGGAATAATTAATAATAAATTAATATACCGCCTTTTCTTATCGATTCCAATCCCTTATTTAATGTAATTAAAAAAGAAAAAAAGTAATTATGCCAAAAATAGCGAACCGTGGGGATGAACGTCAAATGTTTGACAGGTAACAGTTTGTATGGGAAAATTAAATTGTTGTTTTTATTATTTTACTTACAATATCAATGTTTTCTCTAGACTCTTAAACCTTCCCTGGACTCACACGAATATTTCAAGACCAAAATTAGCCAAATCGCTCCAGCCGTTTTCGAGTTTTAGCGAGACTAACGAACAGCTATTCATTTTTATTCTAATTTATTTGTTACTAGTGGCCCGCCCCGGATTCGCCCGTGCAAAGCGGGGGTGGGTTATACTATAGAGATAATGATTTCATTAATCACGAATGCAACAAAAAGGTTGAGAGCCACATAACACAATTAAGCACAGGTGTTCAAAATCACCTTCGAAAAAACCAAAACAAAAACCCTTGCCGTTGAATGATTTACGCTCGCAACATGACAGGCTGTCATTAAAATAATAAAAATTTGTTTTGTTCACAGATTAATATCAATTACGGGTCCCACAATTGAATTTTGACTATAACTCGTTGTATTTTAAACTCATTTCCGCTTGAAGGTGTATTATATAATTTATATCTCAATTTTGGTAATAGCTATACAATTGAGAAACTGAAATGTAATTCGGTTATTATATTATTTTTATTTCATGTTAGTGTTGCTGCGAAACAGACAGGCGAAGCAGAGAAACCGACATAGACACCGGATTGCCAAACTTAAGGTGAATGTTCCAGGGTAGCCCGCGAAATTCAAATTTTCTTAAGTTTTTTGCAATTTGCAGGCCAGTGCTAGGTTGTATGATGATGAACATTTGGTTCGCGGCTGTAAGACGTATGTAGTTACAGAGTTATAATCATCAAACTCATCAATACAACCCTCCAAGCTCTTAAAGGTGCAAGAATGACTTTTGAGCTTGAAAAAGTTTTTCTTGCACCTATAAAAGCTTGGAGGGTTGTATTGATGATTTTGTTGATTATAATTCTATAACTACATACGTCTTACAGCCGCGGATAACATTTTAATCAACATACAACCTAGCACTGACCTGCAAATTGCAAAAAACGTAAGGAAATTTGAATTTCGCGGGCTACCCTGGAACATTCACCTTAAGTGGCAGTGGGCAGGGCACTTAGCTCGCAGGACCGACGCCCGATAGGGCAGAAAAGTCCGCGAGTGGCGACCACTAATTTAGCTACAATACTAATAATTTTAATGATTAAATGGGATGGTGACACAATGTATCCTAAATCCGGCACCACACCACACGCATAATAAAATTATAAACAAGATGACGTCATCATTGGGTATATAATTATGACAAAAACGCACACACATCATAGCAGTTTTTCATTTCCACTCAGTACTACGGTTGCCATGGTAACTATCCAATTATATTCCTAAAACCGGTAAAATCCTCATTTTGTCTACTGAGATTATAACAACCTCAGTAGGTACCTACTAATGTGTCTGTTAGTAGTTTTTATGGTAACGGACAGATAGGATACGTACATAGTCACCAAAGCATTCCATCCTGAGTGTGTAGTAAGAACCGACAAAATAAAATGTCAAGGCTGAAAACCTTTTAATAGCCTACAGTGCCAACGTGGCACAGTAGGCTATTTTCCCTCCATACATTTCGAGGGAGGTCAGTAGTGGGTCATTTGTGAGCTAAATCCACTACAATGGCTAATGTTCAAATGTTATGTGCTCATGATTTTTATTTCAATTTTTTTACTATGCTACATGTTTATAAAGGCTTGTTATTGCTTTCACTAATCTGTCAGACTTGTTTGTACCACCATCATTGTAACCTTTATATTTTTAAAAGAGCAACCATGGAGTTTCTTGCCGGCTCTTCTCTGTGAAACGGCATTCCGAACCAGTGGTAAAAACTAAATGATTAATATATATATTTTTTTAATTTAAATTTTTGTGTTATATTTTGAGACTATTTGAAAGCATTTGCAAGAATTTATTAGAATAAAAAACATTTTGGTTTTGATTTTGATCATCATTTCAGCCAAAAGACGTCCACTGCTGGACATAGGCCAAGGGTCTCCACAAAGGCCGGTCCTGGGCCGCCCGCATCCATTGCTTTCCGGCGACCTTAACCACCGTGTGGGAGGCCTACCAGCACTGCGTCATGTTGATTACTGACTAAGTTGATTTTAAATAGCTCGTTATATAAACGCATTCATATATAATGAGGTAAACTTAGCATATCCCAACGATGACTCCTGCATTGACAGTTAAAATGGGTACAATGAAAGCTAGTACTACAACTCAGTCCATAGATTCCACTGTTGAGTCAGGCCTCTTCCAGTTCCCCGTTCACTGTGCTACTAGCTTGGTGAGGGGGCTTGACCCTCGCCCTAGAGGCTGGTGGTGGGTCGGTGGACCCGACGAAAGGCTCAATGTCTGAATCGTCCCAGTTGCCAGGGATGGCCTCTGAGAATCGCTTGCCGGGGTAGCAGGCACCAGGTCGGGGCGTCACAGTGGAATACGTTTACGCGAACCGCTGGGGTTTTAGTGGGTCGACGAGTAGTTTCCGGAGATCCAACTTCATCATCGACCCCACCCCCGAGGGGCAGCGGTATGCATATGGGTCCGCGCAGACAGAGAGGAATAATCCTCCCGCGGTCTCAGAATTCCCGCGTATCTTTGAGGTTTATCAGGTTCAAGAATTTATGCACTGTATTGTAATAATTTTAAAGTTTATTTTCAAGTGCGTTAATAAAATCCTCTCTGCTGCGCTCCGTTCTGCGCGATGACACTTAAGCATTTCACCAGCGAAAAAAAGGCCTTCTCCAGTTACGCGGGCTAGACGGGTTGGCACAAAAAAGGTTTCGTATCAAGTGTTCCTTCTCTTGCGACATAGTTTTGCCTGTTATTATAGTCTGTTTATTATTTAACACTAGCTGACCGTGTAAGAAAAACTATTTCAACGTCAAAGTCATTCTTGCACCTTTATGAGCTTGGAGGGTTGTATTGATGAGTTTGATGATTTTAACTCTGTAACTACATAGTTACGTCTTACAGCCGCGAATCAAATGTTCATCATCATACAACCTAGCACTGCCCTGCAAATTGCAAAAAACGTAAGAAAATTTGAATTTCGCGGGCTATCCTGGAGCATCCACCTTAAATCTTTAAAACTACGCAACGGATTTTGAAGCGGTTTTTTTAATAGATAGAGTAATTTAAGATTTTTAAGTATATTTATACATACATCCATAATATTGTAGAGAAACACTGATAAGTTTGGAGGTTCTTTATTGCACCCGTGCGAAGCTGGGACGGGTCGCTAGTTATATATAAGAAGAAGAAGATTTTATAGATTCAGCAACTCATGACGTACACCAGGTGGGAAAAATGTTTCTAAGGTACAAGATATATTTGAATGAAGTTCAACCGTGTAATTGCAAGACAGTAGTTAAGACGGTTATAGCTCGCACGTGCCTCTTACACGTGGAGGCACGGTAAATGGTTCCATCCTTGTTAAATGGTTGCTATGTACCGTGCGGTGACTGATTTTGAATACACAGTGTCACCACCTCATTCCACCCTGATTGTGACCTAGCTACGAGAGAAGGAAAACTTATTACGGTGTGGTTGAGCGATCGAATGCTGCGCAGTATGTCGCGGGTTCGATCCCCGCACGGAAGAAATATTTGTACGACCTACAAGTATTTGTTCCCGGTCTGGGTGTTTTTCTATCTATAATATGGATGTATTTACAAAAAAAAAATGTATTTAAGTAGTTTATCATCCATCTCGTTACCATAACACAAGCATTAAGTTGCTTAGCTTGGGGAGTCGCAACCGTGTCGTCCCGTGAATTGCCCTTTGGGAATGCAAGTTTCACCCCATTCCACCATTATTTTTTAAAACGAAATGCAGGGGGCATTAGGTATATAATCTGTATCGTGGGGGCAGTTTACAAACATGAAATTCACGAATACAAATGACACCCAGACTCAGAGCAAGTGCGTCTAGTAGTCACTAAGACACTTGCCCGGCCCCGGAATCGAACCCAGGACCCCGTGATCTAAAGCCAGCCCATCCAACCCCTAGACCAACAAGGGAGTCTGCTAACACATAATTAGTTTGTCACCCAATTCTATTTTCAATATCGCCGTTTTCGTCGTTTCATCCCTTAGATGACCCACTACTGAGTCGGGCCTCCTCCAAATTCATGGAGAGAATTAGCCTACTGTGCCACGCTGGCAAGACGGGTTGACACAGGGTTTGTGTCAAGTTTTCCTTCTCTTTCGGCTAGGTGATCTGCCTCTTGCGTTCTTTTAGACGCCTCTTACGACACCCTCAAGACTCAAGGGTTGGTGACATTGTGTATTCTAAATAAATATAACCGATTTCAATAAAATTTCTATAGACCTCGGAGTAGAAGTCACTTTAAAATTGACGGAGATATCGGCAAGCATGCACACGACAACGAAACAGAAACTTCTCCTTTTTGAACTCGGTTAAAAAGGCATAACGAAAGGATGGAACTGCATAGCAACAATGAATGCAATTCGCTGAATAGGTTGCATCAGTGCTACTCAATCGCATCTGCTGCTGATCGGAGTCATAAGTCAATTGAGAGCTGGGAGACCGCTCGGCGACGGAATGTTTGCTCCTATGCAATCAACGGGCGGACTTTGTACTGAGGTTTAGGAGGACTGCAGAGTAGCGTCTTGTCTTTTCAACGACCACTACGTACGTTTCAAAATTTTGGCGATTTACCTCATGTGGGGAGGGGGCAGAATATTACACATCCCCACAGCACGCTGTGAAAAATCCAATCGAACCCGGGATTCGTTGATCTAAAGGCGGCACATCTAACCCCCAGAATAACGAGGCCAATAATATACAGGGTTGATACGACATAGGGGCTTTTTTTAACTGCCTAGACTAGGTCTCATTTCCAGGCTCTGTACCAAAAATCAATTAAATTGGAGCAATCATCATCATCATCATTTCAGCCAAAAGACGTCCACTGCTGGACATAGGCCTCCCCCAAGGATTTCCACAAAGGCCGGTCCTTGGCCGCCCGCATCCACTGCTTTCCGGCGATCTTAACCAGGTCGTCGGTCCACCGTGTGGGAGGCCTACCAGCACTGCGCCTTCCGGAACGCGGTCGCCACTCGAGGACTTTTCTGCCCCATCGAGCGTCGGTCCTGCGAGCTATGTGCCCTGCCCACTGCCACTTAAGTTTGGCAATCCGGTGGGCTATGTCGGTGACCCTGGTTTTCCTGCGTATCTCCTCATTTCTGATACGATCTCGCAGGGAAACTCCGAGCATAGCTCTCTCCATTGCCCTTTGGGTGACTTTGAGCCTTCTGATGGAGCCCATAGTGAGCGACCACGTCTCTGTTCCATATGTCATCACTGGCAACACACATTGGTTGAAGACTTTTGTCTTCAGACACTGCGGTATTGTGGACGAGAAGATCTTTCGCAGCTTCCCGAACGCTGCCCAGCCGAGTTGGATCCGACGATTGACCTCTTTCTCGAAGTTGGACTTACCTAACTGGACAGTGTGTCCCAGGTAAATGTAATGGTCAACAACTTCGAGGGTAGAACCTCCGATGTTAACAGGAGTGGCTTGAACATGGATATTAGACATGATCTTCGTCTTCTCCATGTTCATCTTAAGGCCGACTCGTTCGGAAGCTCCACAGAGGCCATCGAGCATCGTAGTGAGGCCCTCCATGGTCTCAGCCATTACGACTATGTCGTCAGCGAATCGAAGGTGAGTGATGTACTCGCCGTTCACGTTAATGCCCAGCCCTTTCCAGTCCAGAACCTTGAAAACATCTTCCAGTGCAGCGGAGAACAGTTTCGGAGAGATAACGTCTCCCTGTCTAACACCTCGCTGCAACTGGATCGGTTTCGAGGTCTGGTCCTGGAGTCGGACAGACATGGTGGCGTTTTCATATAAGCACTTCAACACTTCGATATACCGATAGTCGACTTGGCACCTCTGGAGAGCCTGCAATACTGCCCACGTCTCGATCGAATCGAAGGCTTTCTCGTAGTCCACGAACGCCAGACAAAGGGGCAGGTTATACTCCTCGGTCTTCTGTATAACCTGCCGTAGCGTTAAAATATGGTCTACGGTACTGAAGCCTTTTCGGAAACCGGCTTGTTCGGGAGGCTGGGAATCGTCAAGCCTGCACGCGAGTCGATTCGTGATGACCCTCGAGAACAACTTGTAGACATGGCTCAGAAGTGAGATGGGTCTGTAGTTCTTTAATAAGGTGTTATCTCCCTTCTTGAAGAACATCACCACCACACTTCTGTTCCATGCCTTTGGCGTTCGTCCTTCGAGTATGACGGAATTGAATAACTTCTGAAGGGCCCTAAGGATCGGTTCTCCACCCGCCTTCAGAAGTTCTGCGGTAATTCCGTCATCACCCGCCGCCTTGTTGTTTTTAAGTTGCTCGAGAGCCATCCCGATCTCACACAGGCTGACGTCCGGGAGGTCTTCTGTGTAGTGCCGGGTTAATCTAGCTCGTGGGTCGTCTGCTAGATTTATGACGGGTTCCTGTGTAGAAGCACGGAGCAATGATTAGCCTCAAATGATTTTTTAAATTTTTGCCTCATTTGAACATGATGTATCTTTCCTAACAGATGTTTACGCCTAACGCATCGTTTATTAACCTGTCCATTAATCACGTTTTTAACCCATCCCTCCCCTTTGGTGATACCTGGTGAGGTTTAAGACTACCCCTCCACCCCTATGAAAAATCACGTGTATTTTTTGTACCATTTCGAATTCATACTAATCACATATAGTATACGTAGTGTAATTTAATGCCCCTCTGTCATATCAACTCTGTATAATATGTCGTTCATATGCAGTCACCCTTAGAAGCATCGGTTGGCAACAGAGGGTGGAAATGCATCAGGATCCCTCTCGAGACTTAACTAACCAATGAAACTGGATGCAACCTGAAACATTGTTGCATGGCGATCTTGTTTCCAAGGCACAGAACAAAATGTTCAGGATATTAGCAGTATGACGAAGAATCGTAGAATAGAATCATGCTTGTGAACAGGTGTCGTTGCTGGGGGTCGGTTGACTCGGGCATTACAAGGATCCCCCTCGACCGTGCTGATAGCCGTGGTGAGGGGGCTTGCGTGCCTTTAGCATCCGTTGCAGCCATACCAGCTCAGGACTAACCCTTCCTCTTCTTCATTTAAGTTAAGGCATGTTATAGGTATACTTTTTATTCCATGGTTTGACCCTAGGCTTGCTTGATGAAAAGCAACGCCAGGGTCTAATATTGAGCAGGTAATTCAAGGAAATGCCCTGTCGGAACATAAAAATGCTTGGCGCCGGACTTCGATGTGAGGTGAGCTAGAATCGGAATTAACATTTAACCTTGCTTTAAAGGCAGTTTCACAATACACGGTTAGTTATCCTTGATTTAAGTCCAACTGTACATGTACGCATAAGTATCTTTGGCTTTACAGTTGTAACGGTCTGACTTTCATTGGTATACAGAGAGCAACAAAAAGGGTATGGAGTATGTTTAGAATAAACTCAAACTCAAAAGGAACTTTTTTTAAGGAGGCTTCATCACAAAACTCTTATAAATCGTCATATTTAAAATTACCATTATCACCACGCTAGGTAGTAGTGTCTATACACAACTATCAGTCGTGATATCTACATCCTGTAAGTATATTAATGTTATATGTTCATAATCCAAACCAACATGTGTGTACCAGGTGAGTAAAAGTGAGTGTGGAGTCGCCTACACCTTTCACGTGAACATACATACAATACATTGTGTCACAACCCTGATCCATACTGAGGTTGCGGTAAGGGCCGAGAAAAGGAAAAAACAAGGTCGAAAAGCTAACTGCAAGAGAAGGAAAACTTTAAACAAAACTACCAATATTCATTTGTTGAGCTGCGAAGCTGCGAGCTGAGAAGGTTCACCCCGGGGACGTTAATTGGCCTCCGTCTCCTCACAGAGGCGGAGGAGCCTCTTACACACGCCCTGCTGGCCATCCCCAGGCTGGCAGAGATAGTCCTTAAAGAATTTTGCCCCGGGCAAAAAAAGCCTATTTCAGAAATCCCTTCCACGTAATGGGAGTAGGCCCGACATAATATAGCAGTGGGTCATCTTTAAGCTGAGTAGTAGTATCTAACATATATACCGTTTCTGTTACACCCTGTATCGGATTCATTTACACTCTGCATTATCATTCAATTGTTTAAATATTTCATTGAGTATCATACGTTAAATCGATACGAGATCGATCATTCGCGTCACTATGATGTCAGTAATGTCCTCGACATACATATCGAGTATGATTCACATACCATTACTGTATTAACTATCTTTTTCACGTGGCTCCGTCTATCTCTTTCCGCTTTTTCACGAATTTAAGAGATACAGTTTATATTCCACAGGAATGCAACTTTCTTATTAGTTAATTTTATTCATAACAATATTTTTATTTTTTATACAATATTGAGATATTGTGTGTGAATATTGTGAGCTGCAATAAAATTATTTTCTTTCTTTCTTTCTTTTTTCTATTTTATTGTAGTTGTAATTTTTCATTAACTTTTCATATTATGGATGTATTATACCTAAAAACCTTCCTCTCGAAACATTATCTAATAAAAGAAACCGATTCAAAATCCGTTGCGTAGTTTTAAAGATTTCGATTCCCACACGGAAGAAATATTTGTACGACCTACAAGTATTTGTTCCGAGTCTGGGTGTTTTCTATCTATAATATGTATGTATTTACAAAAAACTAAATTTATATAAGTAGTTTATCATCCATCTCGTTACCATAACACAAGCATTAAGTTGCTTAGCTTGGGACGAGATGGCGTTGTGTGAAATGTCCAAAGATATTTATAGGGAAGGACAGACGTCAGCGATTTTGTTTTATATTAAGTAGTGAGTAGTGATAGTGACGATGATGATAATAATAAATAAATAAATATCCTTGGACATTTCACACGACGCCATCTCGTCCCAAGCTAAGCAACTAAATGCTTGTGTTATGGTAACGAGATGGATGATAAACTACTTATATATTATTTTTTTTTGTAAATACACACATATTATAGATAGAAATGACACCCAGACTCCGAACCAGTGCCTCTGGTTTAGACAAAGACACTTGCCCGACCCCGGAATCGAACCCGGGACCCGTTGATCCAAAGGCGGCACATATAACCACTAGACCAACGAGGCAGTCTTTGGCAGATGATGATACTACTACAACCTACAACTCAGCCCGTTGGGCCTCCTCCCATCACAGGGAGGGTAATTAGCCTGCTATGCCACGCCAGCCAGACGGGTTGGCACCCGTTTTCGTATCAGGTTTTCATTGTCTCATGGCTAGGTTGTGGGCCTTGATATGTCTTACGACACCGTCAGGGTGAAATGTGGTGTTAACACGATGTACTAAGCCCGCAGCCAGGCTAATTCGTTTTCAGCCCATAAATGACCCATACTGGGTCGGGCCTCCTCCAAATTCATAGAGGGAAATTAGCCTACTCTGGCAAGACGGGTTTGCACAGGGTTTTTATCAAGTTTTCCTTCTCTTGTGGCTACGTGATCTGCATCTTGCGTACTTTAGTCGCTTTTTACGACACCCTCAAGAAGGTATGGGTCGGTGACATTGTGTATCCTAAGGCTAATTACATGCCATGTAATTGAAGGAAGTCAGACACGGCAGTTAGTAAGTAGACAAGTATGTAAAAATTAACATACAGAAAGGCGGAAAAAAATGCTTTTGAATCTGTATTTAATTTAAACTCTATTGATAAACATAAATACGTTTCATACAAAAAAGACAAACATATTTTTTTATTCTGATAAAAGGAAACACTCGTAAATTTATTCTAATTCAAACTAAAGAGAGTTGATCAGTGTATTTTAAATTAGGCATTATATTAATGCATATTTTAATACGATGTTAACCGCATATTTTTTAAACATCATCATCATAATCAATTCAAAAACTTCTGTGTCAGGCCTCGATCAAACTCATGGAGTGAAATTAGCCTACTGAGCCTCGCTGGCAAAACATCATCAATATCTAGTCGTCCTTTCCCCTTCTCTAACAGCTATGGATGTCGCCTCTTACGACACCCTCAGGATGGCGAGGGTTGATGACATTGTGTATTCTAAATCTGTCATACATCAGCTTAGTCCAGTAACGACCGAATTAGCGAGCCGTCCAATATTATAGAGGATACATCATCATCTTGACTGCCTCGTTGGTCTAGTGGTTAGATGTGCCGCCTTTGGATCAACGGGTCCCGGGTTCGATTCCGGGGTCGGGCAAGTGTCTTTGTCTAAACCAGAGGCACTGGCTCGGAGTCTGGGTGTCTTTTCTATCCATAATATGTATGTATTTACAACAAAAAAAAGTATATAAGTAGTTTATCATCCATCTCGTTACCATAACACAAGCATTAAGTTGCTTAGCTTGAGACGAGATGGCGTTGTGTGAAATGTCCAAGGATATTTATTATTTATTATCTTGCCGTTAAACCACTTCATCGTCATCGTATTTTAGCCAGAAGTCGACTAACAAACGATTTCCGCCAAGTCTAGTCTAGTCCTAAGCCCCTTAGACATTGAGGCTTTCGTCGGTCCTCCAACCCACCACCGGCCTTGAAGGCAAGGGCAGTAGGGGGTCGTAATTTCACGCCCCCGGCGCGGGTCAGCCGGAGCTTCTTCCTTTGCGACCAACCCCGCCGCTCTCTTCTGCGACATGATGGCCTTGCATAAGGAAGTCACGTAAAGCCTCGGCATAGCGACCAACCAGGTTGACCGCCAACCCGAGGATACTGGTGCACCGTAACGGTTTAGGGCTCGCAGGGCAACGCTGAGGACAGAGGAGTCCCCGGAGCCCAAACCCGCTAGGACACCACGTGCTGCTGGTTCTCTTCGTCTCACCACTCCCCGTGGTATGTATGTATGTATGCCCGCCCGGCATGGGTGACACAGAGCCGGTATGGCCCCAACGGAACATGAAGGCGCACATGCCTCCTACCACGGCAAGGTAGCACAGTCGAGGGGGTCTGGTCCAAAGCCTACATTGAGTTCCGGCAATCTTAACCATGTATTTAAAAGTGAGTCATTCTTTAATATCGCAATGCATTTGAGTATCACGTCAATGACGCAACCCTGACCTGTCATTTAGCCGCGCGGCCAATAACCGGTAAGTTTCGGTTCAAATCGACAAGAATGGTAGCGTCACAGTAAATATAATATGGAACAAGCATTTAAAGAATATGTAGTACTCTTATTAACATAGAACTGGTAATGGAAGCGCTTAAATACTTTGTTCGAAAAATGGCGTTGTAAAATATTGTATACTACGGACCCGCCCCGGCTTCGCACGGGTGCAATAGTGAACATCTAAATTTATCAGTGTTTCTCCACAATATTAAGCATATAAACCTTCCTCTTGAATCACTCTATCTATTAAAAAAAACTGCTTCAAAATCCCTTGCGTAGTTTTAAAGATTTAAGCATACATAGGGACGGACAGACGACATCCACTTTGTTTTATACCATGTAGTGATAGTGATGATAGTAATAGTGAAGTACTCTAGCTGCTGTCCGTGGCTTCGCTTGGTTACACAAAATGATGACGGATAATCACAACGATTTGGCCAGTAAACAAAACATTTTTTAACCATATAACTCTTGGCATGAATGCAATCATTTATTTTATTTTATTTATACTTTGTGCACGTGATATGTACAGAAGCGGACCGGGGCTCCGTGTTTTGGGGTGTCTGTGAAATTCTGGGTCCCGGCTGTCATTCTTATGTCCCTCTCTATCCACAAGTCCCTCTCAATGGGTTGTCATTTGTGTTGGGGTTCATGTTAGTGAATTGGATTCGTTAAAAAAAACATATAAAAATATACAACATCTATACTATATACAAATAAATAAAATTGGAGCGTCTGTTTGTAATAATAAAATAACCACTTTTTTCTAAATGCGTAAGTATGTATAAACAGTACCTACATAGACCAAAACAACATTTTTTTTTATTTTTGCCTGTCTGTATGTCTGTCTGTTTGTTCCGGCTAATCTCTGGAACGACTGGACCGATTTTGACAGGACTTTCACTGATAGGTAACTGATGATTTAAGGAGTAACTTAGGCTACTTTTTTTTGACTAGCTTCGCCCCGCGGTGTCACTCGCGGGTAACGTCACACCCGGGCCGCTAGTATTATATAACATACTGCCGAGCGTAGGTATAATATGGTATAATAATTATGTCTTTATGTTGTGTTATTATGTTACGCATTGACAATGTTGAAATTTACTGTCTTTGTTTGTTTAAGGTCTGTTTGTATATATCTGTCTCGCTTCTATGCTAAATCTACCAAAGTAAGCCAAACAGTACACTTCTTAATGGATATATAGCGTGTATATTACGTTATTTAATTCCCGACGTTTCGAATCCTTTGCTGCAGTCGGGGTCGCGGGAGAGACTAGATGACTGTTGAAACCATCTCAAATATAAAACGTCCCTATATTTCAACAGCTGCGATACTGTTACAACTTTTACTGTGGTAACATTAACTGTTTCAATGCAGTATGACACTTTGATGACATAATTGAATCTAGTTATGGGATAGCTCAATAGGGTAAGTGGCGCTTGTGATTGCGGCTCAAATCCTACGCAGGCCGTTGGACTCTTGAAATGTTACATATCACAATGCCATCGTCTGGTCAGCGTGGCATAGAAGGCTGATTCCTCCCATAAACGTGGAGGTGGCCAGGCTCAGCGGTGGGTGTTGTATTTTTTTATTATTATCACTACACAGTATAAAACAAAGTCGCTTTCGTCTGTCCGTCCCTATGTATGCTTAAATCTTTAACACTACGCAACGGATTTTGAAGCGGTATTTTTTAATAGATAGAGTGATTCAAGAGCAAGGTTTCTAAGTATAATACATGCATAATTGCACCCGTGCGACGCCGGGCCGGGTCGCTAGTATCTAATAATATGTGTGAATAGTAGAAGTAGATTAGAAGAATAGAATAATGTTACCACGAAACGCTAACTCTATCGTGGGGGTAGTTTTCAAACATGGTAATTCACGAACACAAATGACACCCCGACTAAGACACTTGCCCGACCCTGGAATCGTACACGGGACCTGTTAATCTAAAGGCGGCACATCTAAGCCCTAGATCAACGAGGAAGTCAGAGTTTCGTAAGAGCCGATAAAAGAAAATGACAAGGCCGATAACCTAGCCGTAGAGAAACTTGATATTAAGACCTTTTTTTTTTGTTTCGCTGGGGAAATGCTTTACGCATACCACCGCCCCCCGGGGGAGAGGTCGGTGATTATGTGGGACTCCCGGGACAGAACCCGTATACCCACTAAAACCCCAGCGGTATACCCTCACACGACGCGCTTGGGGCGCCACAAGTTCGCGTAAACGCATTCTACTGTGACGCCCCGGCGTGGTGCCCGCAACGCGGGCAAGCGACTATCAGAGAGGGCGTCCCGGTACACTGGGACGCCCTCAGTCATCGAGGCTTTCGTCGGTGGTGGCTCCCCCGAACCACCACCAGCCTCCTAGGCGAGGGCAGAAGGGGCCCGCACCGTCACGAACCCCCCTCCACCCCCGCCTCCGTCCGCGGCGCGGGTCACCCGGAGCTCCCTCCCTTGCGACCCGCCCCGCTGTTGATATTAAGACCTTTTTTTTTTTTTTTTTTTTTTTTTTGTTTTCGCTGGGGAAATGCTTTATGCATACCACCGCACCCCGGGGGAAAGGTCGGTGATTATGTGGGACTCCGACAAGGGTCGTCTACCCAGTCGTTTACCCACTAAAACCCCAGCGTCATACCCACACACGACGCGCTTGGGGCGCCACAAGTTCGCGTAAACGCATTCTACTGTGACGCCCCAGCGTGGTGCCCGCAGGGAGGGCGTCCCGGTACACTGGGACGCCCTCAGTCATCGAGGCTTTCGTCGGTGGTGGCTCCCCCGAACCACCACCGGCCTCCTAGGCGAGGGCAGAAGGGGCCCGCACCGTCACGAACCACCCTCCACCCCTGCCTCCGTCCGCGGCGCGGGTCACCCGGAGCTCCCTCCCTGGCGACCCGCCCCGCTGCCCCCTTCTGCGACATCGGCCCCGCAGAAGGAGGCCCGTCAGCCCTCGGGTTTTCGACAACCCAAGGGCGTTGAGTGAGGACTCGGTTTGACGGCCAACTAAGTTGAGCGCCAACCCGAGGACCTCATGGTGCGCCGCAGCGGTTTACGACTCGCAAGGCAGCTCTGAGGACAGAGGAGTCCCCGGAGCCGCAACCCGCCACGACGCTGGGTGCCGCTCTTCGTCTCACCTCTCCCCGTGGGCCCGCCCGGCATGGGAGGCCCTAGCCGGTATGGCCCCACGGATCATTGAGGCACTCAAGCCCCCTCACCACAGCAAGGTGGCAGCACAGTCGAGGGGGTGTTGATATTAAGACCTTTTTTTTTTTTTTTTTTTTTGGTTTCGCTGGGGAAATGCTTTATGCATACCACCGCACCCCGGGGGAAAGGTCGGTGATTATGTGGGACTCCGACAAGGGTCGTCTACCCAAGAGTCGTTTACCCACTAAAACCCCAGCGGCATACCCTCACACGACGCGCTTGGGGCGCCACAAGTTCGCGTAAACGCATTCTACTGTGACGCCCCGGCGTGGTGCCCGCAACGCGGGCAAGCGACTATCAGAGAGGGCGCCCCGGTATACTGGGACGCCCTCAGTCATCGAGGCTTTCGTCGGTAGTGGCTCCCCCGAACCACCACCGGCCTCCTAGGCGAGGGCAGAAGGGGCCCGCATCGTCACGGACCCCCCTCCACCCCCGCCTCCGTCCGCGGCGCGGGTCACCCGGAGCTCCCTCCCTTGCGACCCGCCCCGCTGCCCCCTTCTGCGACATCGGCCCCGCAGAAGGAGGCCCGTCAGCCCTCGGGCCGGCGCCAACCAAAGGACACCGGCGCACCGCAGCCGTCCAGGGCCCGCAGGGAAACCCTTAGGACAGGGTCCACCGTCAACCCAGGTCCCCGGAGCCCCCGTCCAGGGCTCGCAGCGAGACACTGGGGACAGGGTCCCCATCCACCCAAGTCCCCGCAGCCCCAATCTACCGCAGCGCACCAGCGATCCGTCCCGGAGCCCCCTTCTGCGACATACGGCCTCGCAGAGGAGGCCCGTCAGCCCTCGGCCGGCGCCAACCCGAGGACGTTTAGTGAGGACTCGGTTTGACGGCCAACCAAGTTGAGCGCCAACCCGAGGACCTCATGATGCGCCGCAGCGGTTTACGACTCGCAAGGCAGCTCTGAGAACAGAGGAGTCCCTGGAGCCGCAACCCGCCACGACGCTGGGTGCCGCTCTTCGTCTCACCTCTCCCCGTGGGCCCGCCCGGCATGGGAGGCCCTGGCCGGTATGGCCCCACGGATCATTGAGGCACTCAAGCCCCCTCACCACAGCAAGGTGGCAGCACAGTCGAGGGGGTTGATATTAAGACCTGAGCCAACCAGGCTCAGGTTTTAACAACCAAGAATGCGAGTCGAGCCTTTACAACTTCGTCGAGATATTGCTGCTCTGAGTGCATTCTACCGACTGTACCACGGGGAGTGCTCAGAAGAGCTTTTCACCCTTATCCCTCCCTCTCCTTTCCTTTGTCGTAATACGCGTGCGGGGCTTCGGTGCCACCGATTCACAGTAGCCACCGTTCCGTCGCGAACCAATAAATTTGGCAACTCGTTTCTTTGTCGCACCTCACGAGCATGGAACTCCCTCCCTGCACACGTATTTCCATCCACCTACAATAAAGAGTCTTTCAAACGAAGCGTGAAGAGGCACCGCACCTTGCGGGCCGGCAGGGAGAGAATGGCTAGTGGTGTACGTACAGTTTAGCACTAGGTATCCCCACTTCGAGACTGCATTTCCACATAACATCAGGCGGAATGCAGTCATCTGCCTGCTCTTACATAAAAAAAAAAAAAAAAATGTTCCTCAACGTGGCACTGTCGGGTAATTACTCTCCATGTAATGTAACCTGCCTGACTCAGCAGTCACAAATGGGTTGAGTAGTAGTACCTAGTCTTGCGAGTGTTGTAGTTAGTTCTTCCTCATCCGGGGACATAAGTAACCTTGCATACTAAAGAGGCCATGAAATAAGCGATCTCTATTCAATTACTGGAGGACTAAATTCCAAAACTAATTGTTATATTTTACTAGCTGACCCGGCAAACTTCGTACCGCCTCCGAATCAGTAAATCATCATCATCATCATCATTTCAGCCAAAAGACGTCCACTGCTGGACATAGGCCTCCCCCAAGGATTTCCACAAAGGCCGGTCCTGGGCCACCCGCATCCACTGCTTTCCGGCGATCTTAACCAGGTCGTCGGTCCACCGTGTGGGAGGCCTACCAGCACTGCGCCTTCCGGAACGCGGTCGCCACTCGAGGACTTTTCTGCCCCATCGGACGTCAATCAGTAAATAAAAAAAAAAAAAACCTGAATTATAATTCCAGAAAGTTTCAACTTTATTAAAATATAATATTATGTGTGCAAACTTTAACTGGATCTTGAAATTAACTGGAAAAATGGGAGAACATGTAAAAAGTGAAAGCATAAATATCACTGTTAGAGATGGGATAGTCGGCTCCTCGAGCTGCCAACAAATTCAAATCATCTATCTTGTTTAGTTAGGTCACTTAGAAAATGTCAACATATTCATAACATTTCAATACGTCTACCACCAGCTAGAAACACGACCACTACTAAGAAGAAGTGGCAAGAAACTCAGAGGGCGCGTCATTTTTTTTCCTTTTAATCCAATTTCATATAAACAACACCATTCTACTCCTGATTGATGTGGATTGTTGTAAACTGGAACCTATGGCAGGGATAACGTTTATAAAAAAAATTAAATTAAAAATTAAAATAAACCCCCGACACAATAACCTTTAAAAAGTAAAAAATAAATACATCGCGTTGGGGGACCGCTCCCACTTATTTATTACCTGACCCCTGGTCCCCCAACGCGATGTATTTATTTTTTACTTTTTAAAGGCTATTGTGTCGGGGTTTTTTTTTAAATTTTTAATTTAATTTTTATTTTATACTTTTTATAGGTACCTACACACTTAACATAATGTAGATTTTGTTAAATTGCACGTGATACGCTTTTATTTGAGACCCCACTCCATTATATTTGCAGACATTCGGTTATTCTTCCCCACTTTCACCCGTCATAACTTTTAAACGGTTCAACCGATTTTCATGATCAAACATGTCTAAGAACACTCGCCCGTAACTCACCTTTCATACAAAAAAAACTATATTGAAATCGCTTCATCCGTTCGCGAGCTACGGTGCCACAGACAGACACGTCAAACTTATAACAGCCCTCTTTTTGCGTCGGGGGTTAAAAAAAAATTGTGACTCCTTATTGAGCAACCCCAGTCCATAGAGAGGACCTACTGGAATTATCCAGTTATAAAAAACTCCAACCAATAAGTTGGGTACGGTTGGAATTGGTTGTCAATTAGGAAGTTCTGCATCAGATTGCTTCACGCTTGTAGCCTATTGTCTGGCCATTAAACAGTTTCAATAGCAGAATTTAACGGTTATACAAATGATTGGAAAGTGTAATGGTTCAACATGGAATGTTGTTGTTTGGCCCTTTGCAACTTTTGCGTGAGTTTGCTCTCACAAATCTGTCTTACACCCAGTGTTGTACCCAAAAATGGCGATCCAAAAAGAGCAACTACAGAGTTTCTTGCCGGCTCTTCTCTCTAGAGGTGCCTTCCGAACCGGTGGTAGATGGTAAATATTTAATTCTAACGGTAAATTTTATTTGATTTTATTGAGCCACCTTGTTTAAATGAGATTAGTTTTTTTGTTTGTATCAAGTCCGTAATGCAATTAAAAAAAATGCAAGCTAAGCAACTTAATGCTTGTGTTATGGTAACGAGATGGATGATAAACTACTTAAATACATTTTTTTTTGTAAATACATACATATTATAGATAGAAATGACACCCAGACTCCGAGCCAGTGCCTCTGGTTTAGACAAGGACACTGGCCCGACCCCGGAATCGAACCCGGGACCCGTTGCTACGCCACTAACTACAATTAAGTTTTTTCATGAACCCCCCTTTTTGGTGGAATTTCGTAAAAGCAAAGTTAGCTGATCTTTAGGTACTCGGTGAAAAGAATATTCCTATTAAATTTCAAGTCTCTAGGTCTTATGGTTCGAGAGATATCGTGATCAGTGACTATATACGTGGAAATCTCATTGTGTATATCTAATATATAAAATTCTTGGGTCACAGTTTTAGTATACTCATCCGAAACGGCTTGACCGATTTTGATGAAATTTTATAATATTCAGTAGGTATGAGAATAGGTTGTTAACAAATTTTTACACCCCTAAGTGTTAAGGGTGGTCCAAAATCCCCAAAATTTTAGTTTTATTTTGTGGACAGATTTCTTTGTTGTTATTTTTTATGATACAACATACAAAAATACATACAACCCTATATTTTCATCCCCTTACGATCAACCGCTATTTATTTACATGGCACAACAATGTTTGCGGGGTCATCTAAATAATTATATAATTGTTCCATCTGTTTGGTTGGCCAACCTGCAATAGTCTGAACTTCCGATCTAATGGCCACATAACATGGCGGTGGGTCAGTTTGACGTTTTTATTGTCGGCTCAATTGATCATTACTTTGTAAAGAATGTGTGTCAAATGTGGTGTGATCTATGGTGTCATATTAGGGTTGTCACGTGGCTATTTAAACTCATCCGTTCGTTCGTTCGTTTCAGCCCATAAATTACTCAATCAATCAATTAGCATGTTTCTCTCATCTTGCGAACTTGCTCTCACTATGCTGTTTAGTGCTTTTTGTAAACAGGACCAAGATAAATATGACGATTTATAAGAGTTTGAGTTTGAATTTCAGCAATTAACATTCTTTCACTCTCTACTGAGTCGGCTTCAAATTCATGGAGGGAAATTAGCCTAATGACAATGCTGACAAGACGGGTTGGTACAGCGTTAGTTTCCTTCTCTTGTGGCTAGGTAATCTGCTGCTTGCCTTTCTTTAGGACACCCTCAGAGATATAGGTTTGCGACATTGTATATTCTAAATTCGTTACCACGGATAATCTGTCTCACACACGGACACATCAATTACCTTACGTGGCACATCCAATCCCCGGAGCAACAAGGAGACTGTCTCTCTCTTACACAATCTCCAATCATATCGCACTTTCATACACATACAATTTTCATCTACCACCTCTCTCTATCCCACACACTCCCTCGCTATATCCATCTATATATCCATCGCTGTCTTACTCACTCTTTCTAAATTCTAAATCATACGAACAAACAAACCGATTCGATTAAAAGTGAAATTTGAGTATATCTAATTTGTCTCATCGTTATTATACAAAAGACAACCAGTTATCTGGCTGTACCTAAAAATCAGCTCTATAGGAAAGCCATCAACGAATACTATTGTTTGCCACGTTCTGTTTTTTTTTATTGTGTCTAATAAACAGTATTCTTTCTTTCTTATTAAAATTCCCCTCATCGTAAACAATATAATGTATTTTTTGCTTTTGACAGCCCTAACCCATTACGTGAACTACAAAACATGGAAGTGTTTATGAAATAAATTCAAACTCCACAAAGGCATCCCATATTATGGGATCATGTGATATTTTACTCATACTTGCCCATGCGGACCGTGTGGGTCCTTACCGGGTTGATGACATTTGTATTATATATCCTGAGGGTCTCATAAGAGGCATAATGGAACGTCAGGGTCATATCAGCTAAAGAAAGAAATTTGTTGTGTGCTCACAAACTGCAGACTTGGTCGAGCGTCTGTTTTTCGTGTAAATATGTTCCCTCCATTAATTTGGAGGAGGCCCGACCCAGTAGTTGGTCTTTTATGGGCTGAAACGACGATTTAGTTGATGGGAACAGCACGAGAGGATATTTATTTAACTTAAAGCAAATTTTCACATTGGCGGACTTAATGCCTAATGTTTTTTTATTTTTTTTATTTGACGCTTTTTTTGTAGAATGCAAAGAATCTTTAGCCATCTTAGTAGGTACTTTAAAACAGTAAGCTTCGGCTCAGAAGACACACCTTTGCATCACAGTGTAATAATATTCTCACGATCATCGTACGGACAAATCATTTGAACCGATTATCTTCTTCCGCGAGTGACGCATCGGTCATTTCGTGCGGTGGCCGGTCAGGGTCGCAAGATTTGGGGGCTTGACTCTTAAGGTTTGCTCCCAAACTTGGCTCATGAACTTCTATCTCACTTTTTATTATCCACAACCACTGGTAATCAAGTTATACGGGCGGCGACAATGAAATAGCGGTAGTAGTCAGAGGAAGTTAATGGTTCCATAGAAATTTCATCGAAAACGTTACAACAGTTGGTAGACAAATTGAAATAACGATCACACCTATGTTTTAAAGGTAATTAATATTGCGTATTTTAACAATCCCCACTATTTTACAAAGCAATCATTTATCTATACAAATAAATAAAATGGGAGTGTCTGTTTGTAATAATAAAATGACCACATTTTACTAAATGCGTAAGTTTGTATACACAGTACTTAAACCAAAATAACATTTTTTTATGTATGTCTGTCTCTCTGTTTGTTCCGGCTAATCTCTGGAACGGCTGGACCGATTTTGACGGGACTTTCACTGATAGGTAGTTGATGATATAAGGAGTAACTAGAGTACTTATTTTTGACTAGCTTCGCCCCGCGGCGCCACCCGCGGTTAACATCGCACCCGTGCGAAGCCAGGGACGGGCCGCTAGTGTAACTACAATAAATAAGTTTTGTTTTTATTTTACTTAAAAATAGCGGTAAGAACCGTTAATCAACCATTCAACAACAATAAATATAAGAAATCTAAGAAAACTGGAATAGATACCGATTAGGATGTAAATATGCGTAAGATCTTGGTGAGTCGGCCCTCCTCCCATTACGTGGAGGGTAATAAGCCTACTCTGCCACCCTGGCTGGGTTGGCATAAGGTTTCAAGTTTTCCTTCCCTCGCAACTAGGTTTTCTTCTGTAGCATTTCTTTTTGTCACGTACAACACCCTCGTGGTCGTTTCAAGATTTCCTTCTCTTGCGGCCAGGAGTATCTTACGAGACCAGTTCTTAATGGGGTGATGACACTATGTATTCTAAATCCGTCACCACACCGTTGCTGCCACTGCCCACTGCCACTTAAGTTTGGGAATTCTGTGGGCTATGTCGGTGACCCTGGTTTGCCTGCGTTTCTCCTCATTTCTGATTCGATCTCGCGGGGAAACTCCGAGCATAGCCCTCTCCATTGCCCCTTGGGTGACTTTGAGCCTTCCGATGGAGCCTATAGTGAGCGACCATTGTTTATAATAATAATATTAATATCATTTATATCACTTTAATTCCATGAGAAGATGTCCTTTAGTTTTGTTTATTATAGAGGCGACACGTGTAGAGAGTACATTTTAATGTCTGTCCTTGTAAAGCCAGCCAATTTAGTTGACTTTTAGTTTAGGCAAACTTGATAACCCTGACCTAAGTCTAGTCTAGGATACAAAGCTTCTATTTGGCGATGGAGCATTGGGCACGGCTACGGAACGTATCAAAATATTTACGAGTTGACAAATGTTAGAACGCAATAGGCCACCTGCGCAGTCCTGTCTATCAAGTTTAGTGACTCAATTTGGGCATAGTGGTCTATACAACCAGATATATTTGAGACTCTCCTGGGGGCTTGGCCAACTGGCTAGATCGAAGGGGGCAGTCCATTAATCACGTGTATTTTTTGTATCTACAAATAATCTTATACGCAAACGAATAAACACACGTGATACCTTATTATAGCCCCTCCCCCTTGTGATATTTCGTGATTTTTGCCGACCCCCCCCCCCCTCTTTCGAACCTCGCGTGATTAATGGACAGCCCCCAGATCAAATTCAAAATGTTTTTTATTCGAATAAATTCTTGCGAATGCTTTCAAATAGTCAAAGATTTTTAGAGAAAAAAATAACAATCATAAATTAAAATTAATAATTTAGTTTTTACCACCGGTTTCGGAATCCCATTCCATAGAGAAGAGCCGGCAAGAAACTCCAAGGTATGCTTAATTAGAATAAATATAAATGTATGCATGATGGCGCTGGAAAACGACGGCCCAGGACCGGCCTCTGTAAAAATCCTTGGGGAGGCAGTGGACGTCTTTTGGCTGAAATTATGATAATGATGATGATGGCAAGAGACCCCATACTTGTTAATCAACAAAAAGAGTTCAAATCGATCATCAACGTGGTATTGATTGTCAAAATAAAAAAGTTATTAAACTACTACTCAGGCCATAGATGACCACTGTTGGGTCGGGCCTCCTCCAGTTACATGGCGGGTAATTGGCCTACTGTGCCACGCTGGCCAGACGGGTTGACACAGGGTTTCGTATCCATTTGCTGCCACCTTGTCGTGGTGAGGGGGCTTGAGTGCCTCAATGATCCGTAGGGCCATACCGGCCAGGGCCTCCCATGCCGGGCGGGCCCACGGGGAGAGGTGAGACGAAGAGCAGCGCAGTGGACTGGGGCTCCAGGGACTCCTCTGTCCTCAGAGTTGCCCTGCGAGTCCTGGACCACTGTGGTGCACCGGCCTCTCGGGTTGACGCTAACCCGAGGGCTGACGGGCCTCCTTCTGCGAGGCCGTTATGTCGCAGAAGGAGGCTGCGGGGCGGGTCGCTAAGGAGGGAGCTCCAGGTGACCCGCACCGTGGACGGAGGCAGGGTTGGAGGGGGGTTCGTGACGATGCGGACCCCTTCTGCCCTCGCCTAAGAGGCCGGTGGTGGGTCGAGGGAACCGCCACTGACAAAAGCCTCATTGACTGCGAGGGCGTCCCAGTTGCCAGGATGCCCTCTCCGACAGTCGCTTATCCGCGTTGCGGGCACCACGCCGGGGCGTCACAGTAGACTGCGTTTACGCGAACTTGTGGCGCCCCAAGCGCGCCGTGTGAGGGCATACCGCTGGGGTTTTAGTGGGTAGACGACTCTTGGGTAGACGACCCTTGTCGGAATCCCACATAATCACCGACCTATCCCCCGGGTATGCATAAAGCATTTCCCCAGCGATAAAAAAAAACGGCTTCGTATCTAGTTTTCCTTCTCTAGCGGCTAGGTTTTCGGCCTTCTCATTTCCTTCTGTCGGCTCTTACGACACTATCAGGATGGAATGTGGTGGTGATACTGTGTAATCTAAATCAACGGATCAACGGGTCCCGGGTTCGATTCCGGGGTCGGGCCAGTGTCTTTGTCTAAACCAGAGGCACTGGCTCGGAGTCTGGGTGTCATTTCTATCTATAATATGTATGTATTTACAAAAAAAAAATGTATATAAATAGTTTATCATCCATCTCGTTACCATAACACAAGTATTAAGTTGCTTAACTTGGGACGAGATGGCGTTGTGTGAAATTTCCAAGGATATTTATTATTTATTTATATAGTCTAAAATTTTGTCAAAGCTAAAATTTATTTATTCAAGTTGGCTCATTAATGGTTTTTATTTTAATTTTATTTATTGACAAGTCAAAACATAAAATAACGTGTATTTAGCATTTACCACAGTTTCCAACCCGTCTTGCCAGCGTGGCACAGTAGGCTAGTTTCCCTCCATGAATTTGGAGGAGGCATGACTCAGTAGTGTGTCATTTATGGGCTGAAACGTCGGTTCTATTCTATTCTAATAGATATTTCCCATAAAACAATTTAGCCTACTCTCGCTACATTAATAGCCCTTGGGTCCGCATTCCGATGGTTTTTCTAATCGATTTTACCGGTCCTCTACAATCGATTTAATTGGCCTATCGGTAGAAATAATCGGTTAAATCGAATGTTTTTTCTTGGTCTATCGCTAATTGAAATTCCAATGAAGTTGCTTATGAAATAGTTACTTGAGAAAAAAAGAATGTCGATAAAGTACAAAGGGATTGAATTGGCATCGGATGGTGGTTGGAGCTAATGGTTCGCCGGGATAGCTACCACCCTCACATTTAAGTCCCGCGCCAAGCAGTTATACCTAATGTGTTTCGTCGTGTGTATGCGAGAGCCGGTGCCTGACAGGGCATTTCCTTGAATTGCCTGCTCCATCTTACACCATACCTTTGACTTCGTTTCAAGTCACTGATAATAGAAAATACTTTAGTTGCTTTTTATTATCAAAAAGAAAAGCAAAAGATCATCTCGTCCGCAATACCGCAGGGTCTGAAGACAAAAATCTTCGACCAATGTGTGTTGCCAGTGATGACATATGATGACACTATGGGCTCCATCAGAAGGCTCAAAGTCACCCAAAAGGCAATGGAGAGGGCTATGCTTGGAGTTTCCCTGCGAGATCGAATCAGAAATGAGGAGGTACGCAGGCAAACGAGGGTCACCGACATAGCCCACAGTATTGCCAAACTTAAGTGGCGGTGGGCAGGGCACATAGCTCGCAGGACCGATGCCCGATGGGGCAGAAAGGTCCTCGAGTGGCGACCGCCTTCCGGAAAGCGCAGTGCTGGTAGGCCTCCCACACGGTGGACCGACGCCCTGGTTAAGGTCCCTGGTAAACGATGAATGCGCGCGGCCCAGAACCGGCGTTGGAGATCCTTAGGGGAGGCCTATGTCCAGCAGTGGACGTCTATTGGCTGAAATGATGATGAACTATATGACATGATGTGTCAACATATTTAAGGGTCCCGTAGATTAGATCTGAGATTGAAGTTAGTTGTTTAGTTGCTAGTTGTTACCTGTTTTCTTGTCCTATTATTAAATGGAGTTGTAAAAAAAAGAAGAAGATAAGAGTATTCATGGTTAAACTAAATGCCTCGGTAGCCGACTTAATTTAAACTGCGGTCAATACCATTGTCCACGTGTTCGGCTGTAACTTAAGCGTCGGTTGGGTTAACAACCGATAGAACGTGTCCCTTGTTCTACGCAAGGGCGACGCACATTACTGTGTTGGAAAGCTAACTACTTTAATGACCTACTATTGCCTCGTTGGTCTAGTGGTTAGATGTGCCGCCTTTGGATCAACGGGTCCCGGGTTCGATCCCCGGGTCGGGCAAGTGTCTTTGTCTAAACCAGAGGCACTGGCTCGGAGTCTGGGTGTCATTTCTATCTATAATATGTATGTATTTACAAAAAAAAAATGTATATAAGTACTTTATCATCCATCTCGTTACCATAACACAAGCATTAAGTTGCTTAGCTTGGGACGAGATGGCGTTGTGTGAAATGTCCAAGGATATTTATTTATTTATACTATTCAGCCCATAAATGACCCACTACCGAGTCGGGCCTCCTCCAGTTACGTGGAGGGTAGTTAGCTTAATGTGCCCAGAGGCTAGACGGGTTGGTACTGGTTTGTGTATGTGCTGTTACCTTGCCGTTGTGCGGGGGCTTGTGTGCCTTTATGATCCGTTAGGGCCATACCGGCTCAGGGTCACCCATGCCGGGCCCACGGATAAAGACCAGACGAAGAGCAGCATACGGTATCGTAGCGGGTTTGTGCTCCAGGGACTCCACTGTCCCCAGTGTCCTCGGGGTGGCGGTCAACCTGGTTGGTCGCTAACCCAAGGCCCTGACGTGGCTTCCGTCTGCGAGGCCGTTAGGCCCGGTTTCCACCAAAGCAGAGAGGTGACGAGAGGATATGTGTTATGAATAACCAATCAGGTTTCGTTATTTCCACATTCCTCTCCGCTTGGCTTCGGTGGAAATAGAATAACGAAACCTGATTGGTTTCAGTTGCCCGGGACACCCTCCGACGGTCGCTTGCCCGCATAGCTGGCACCTGGTCAGGGCGTCACAGTGGAATGCATTTACAAGAACCTGTGGCGCCCCAAGCGTGTCATGTGAGGGTATACCCCTGGGGTTTTAGTGGGTAGATGAGTAGTTTCCGAAATCCCACATAATCGCCAACCCCACCATTGAGGGGCGCCGATATGCCCCAGGATCACCAAAAAAAAGGGTTTGTGTATAAAGTTTTCCCTCTCTAGCGGCAAGGCAATCAGCCGTGTCATTTCATCTGTCTGCTCTTTCGACACCCTCAGAATGGTATGGGGTGGTGACATTGTGTATTCAAAACCCGTCTCCACACGGATCGTCCGTTGCGACCGGCATGTTAACGAAACTGCCGCATTGACATGCAAAAGCCTTAAACTATAGGAACATCACTAGCAAATGTTGTTTGCGAGTCATCGGTCCCAGGTTCACAGCCAGCGACACGTGTAGGGCTTATACTCGTGTCCAGAGTAAAATATAGACCGCTAGAAAAACAAGGAAAATTTCGGTTGCTTTCCATCAACAACAAAAAAAAAGGTTGTGAATGTAATCTTGGCCGAGTGGTGACGCATTTAGAATACATAGTGTCACCTCCCCATTCCTTGCTGAGGGTGTCGTAAGAGCCGACAAAAGGAAATGACAAGGCTGAAAACCTAGCCGCGAGAGAAGGAAAACTTATACCCTGTGCCAACCCGTCTGGCCAGCATGGCACAGTAGGCCAATTACCCTCCCTGTGATGACTCCTCTCATCCTTTGTGATCTCCTCTCCGACTCAGCAGTGGGTCGTTTATGTTTCTTATCGGCTCTTCTCTGTGGAATGGCGTTCCGAACCGGTGGTAAAAACTAAATGATTAGTTATTTTTATATTTCTCTTAAATTTAATAACTACTTTTTTTTTGACTATTTGAAAGCATTCGCAAGAATTTATTCGAATAAAAATCATTTTGATTTGATGGGTTGAGTAATAGTAATGGTATCACAAAACTCTTATAAATCGTCATATTTAAAATTACCATTATCATCTTACGACCTTTGTCCCACGCCAGGTGGTAATCTTCATACACACCTCACATCAGTCCTCATACTTACATTCACACCTTTCATACACAATTCGTCATTCTTACAATGCATCCATCTCTTTTGATCTCCCACAACCCTTGTGTCCACCGACAATCATGCTGAAACTACAGAGAAGACCCGGCAAAAAACTTTTAGTTGCTCTTATCAAATTATCGGCCTTGTTTACGAAAAGCACTAAACAGCATAGTGAGAGCAAGTTCGCCAGACGAAAGAAACACGCTAAACGTTTACGCAATCACGTCTTACGACACCCTCAGGATGAAAAGGGGTTGTGACACTTTAAATTCTAAATCCGTCGACACGCGGAAAATCTGCTGCTTACTCCATTAAAAAGTAATAATGTTTGTTTAATTTACATCAGAGTTCCACTTATCAGCTTTCACTTAAAATAACCTAGATTTGATAAATCCTATGTACCGTTGTGCCACAGAACATTTCAATCAGTAGGATTACTTTGCACTGAATTTGCAGAGAACAGGAAAAAAAATGTCTTTAACAACGTCATAAGTATACATTATTTTATAGTTGGAAGTGCGCTCATTGGATAATCTTAACATGTAGTTCATAAAAATATTACTATTTGACTGCCTCGTTGGTCTAGTGGTCAGATGTGCCGCCTTTGGATCAACGTCTTTGTCTAAATCAGAGGCACTGGCTCGGAGTCTGGGTGTCATTTCTATCTATAATATGTATGTATTTACAAAAAAAAATGTATATAAGTAGTTTATCATCCATCTCGTTACCATAACACAAGCATTAAGTTGCTTAACTTCGGACGAGATGGCGTTGTGTGAAATGTCCAAGGATATTTATTTATTATGAATATGAGACACCTGTTTCGACGTAGCCCGTAACCCCATTACCCAATACTGACGAGGGCGTCACGTTGTTTGTCCGCGATGGACTCATAAACTACTAAACCGATTTTGATCAAATTTTCACACCATGTGCAGTTAGATCCAACTTGAAAGATAGAATAGCTTAGTTACATCTCAATTCTTTTTTTTTAAACGAACCCCCTGCCCTTGGTATATCCTGTATCGCGGGGGCAGTTTACAAACATGTAATTCACGAGCACAAATGACACCAAGACTCCGAGCAACTGACTTAGACAAAGACACTTGCGCGACCCCGGAATCAAACCCGGAACCCGTTGATCCAAAGGCGGCACATCTTACTCCTATACCAAGGAGGCAGTCAGTTAAAGTCGCAATACAATTTTATTATAAATTATTTGTCTATTATTTGACAGTCACAATTATACTCCAAACGATTCCAACAGATGGCGATGTCTGTTGACTGGATTGAGTAAGTATTCAATAGATGGCGCCATTTTCACGGACAAACGTTTCATTTAAACTACAATTTATTAGCATAACCACCACAGCAAGGCGTGGTGGGGGCTGCTAGCTTTATATAAATATATATGACACAAGTCTGGATTGCGGAAATATTCGCAAAAAAATATAAAATTAAATTAAAAAAGCCTCACGAAGATGACCTACTCCCACCAGTCCGCCTGTGGCCTTCACAATATTTCCGCGATCTAGACCAGTCTTCTTTATAATAAAAATAAAATAAAATCGAAGTTTCTGTTTGTTTATTTAAAATAACCGGTTTTTACTAAGTGCATTTGTATGTTTTTCACGGTACATATCAAAATCAAAATCAAAACTCATTTAATCAAGTTGGCTCATTAGAGCTCTTTTGACAGGTCAAACAAAAAATAAAATTTAAAATTTACCATTTAAAATTAATTATTTACCATCTACCACCGGTTCGGAATGCACCTCTACAGAGAAGAGCCGGCAAGAAACTCTGTAGTTGCTCTTTTTAGATCGCCATTTGGGAACAAGACTGGTTTTAAGACAGATTTGTGAGAGCAAACTCACGCAATAGTTCCAAAGGGCCAAACATCAGCCAGATATAGTTGACAATAGTAACCTTGTAATGCCCAAGCCAACCGACCCCCAGCAACGGCACCTGTTCACAAGCATGACGCATGCGGCAGCCATCGCCCTCCTCAACCATATTGCAGGGAAGAGAACGACCCGCCGCACGACGCCACCACTGCCATGAGTCTTTAAGTGAGCATGATAACTCGAGCACCAAGGAATTGAACATTTCAAAAGTTATACTAATAACGCGTTAGGATGCTCTCACATACTGTGTATAAATATCACATAACAAGAACACTATTTCTAATTACTTTGTCATTATTCTAAAAGTATTTGAATAAGAGCATCGGACTAGCAACAACACCGATCAGTTATTCCCAAGCATTTTTGTCTAAGATATAGTCGTTAACTTTATAGTACCCCTTAAAGATTAGCCGACTTTTAATGTGACACTTAAAGTGTTCTAAAGGCAAGTCTTGAATGCCTTTAGATATTTTATTAAATATACCTAGAGTCGTGTGGTGAAGGAGTTAAAATACATAGTGTCACCACCCCATTCCATCCTGAGGGTGTCGTAAGAGCCGATAAAAGGACATGACAAGGCCACAAATCCAGCCGCAGGAGAAGGAAAACTCGATATGAAACCCTGTGTCAACCCGTCTCTGGCCAGCGTAACACGTTACCCAGTCTGTTATGGGAGGAGGCCCGACTCACCAGTGGGTCATTTATGGGCCGAGTAGTATATACCTGAAGAAAATTTTTTACAATTTTTCTCTGACTGTTTGTTTCTGTTAATCTCTGAAATGGCGGGACCGGTTTTGACAGGACTTTCACTGGAAGATAGTTACGTAACAAGGAGTAACTTAAGTTATTCTAAAAATTATATATCTCCTATATATAAATAAAAATGAATTTCTGTTCTGTTGATTTGGCTAATTTTGGTCTTGAAATATTCGTGGAAAAATATGAAAATACGTTTTTTTTTAGTATGCATTATATTTGTTCCAGTTAAGGTTTGCACATATTTTAATAAAGTTTTAACATTCTGGAGTTCTCATTCAAGTTTTTTAATTATCGATTCTGAGGCGGTACGTAGTTTGCTGGGTCAGCTAATCACTACATCACTACATAGTATAAAACAAAGTCGCTGTCGTCTGTCCGTCCCTATGTATGCTTAAATCTTTAAAACTACGCAACGGATTTTGATGCGGTTTTTTTAATAGATAGAGAGATTCAAGAGGAAGGTTTTTATCTTTATCATCATTGCACCCGTGCGAAGCCGGGGCGGGTCGCTAGTAAATGTATAAAACGCAATTTACTGTCGTCGATCTGTGTGCAGTTTGCTGTTGTACTTGTACTGTGGTTACCTAACCTCATATAGTCTTAATGACCAGAAACCATATTGTCGAGCAATCTATGATTAGAACACAAGGTCGAACAGTCATCTAGTGGTCATTGGCCCGAATCACTTCAAGGTAACGTTGATGAAATATCTAACGGTCAAGAATCAGAGGGTTATTTTCAACCCCTGACAAAAAGAAGTGTTATAATTCCCCTTTTTCACTTTCTCCGCATTTTGGTTAGAAGAATTTATAAAAAACTTAAATTATAAGGAATTTTATTTACGTAGGTTTTATCACAAACATCATTTCAGCCCACTACTGACCCGGCCTCCTTCAAGATCGGGATGGAATGGGCTGGTGACACTATGTATGAATCTGTCACCACGTGGAATTATAATAGTTTTGTGATAAAACCTACGTAAATAAAGTTCCAGTTTGTGTTTGAGTTTCTTACGACGCTCTCAGGATAATGTGAGGTAGTCATCATCATTTCAGCCAAAAGACGTCCACTGCTGGACATAGGCCTCCCCCAATTTTCTCCACAAAGGCCTGTCCTTGGCCGCCCGTATCCATCATTTTCCAGCAACATTTTTTTAAATTTTATTTATTTATATTTATTTTTTATAAAAAGCGAAACCCCTGCACTTGGTTATAACCTGTATCGCTGGGGCAGTTTACAAACATGTAATTCACGAACACAAATGACACCCAGACTCCGAGCAAGTGCCTCTGGTTTAGACAAAGACACTTGCCCGACCCCGGAATCGAACCCGGGACCCGTTGATACAAAGGCAGCACATCTAACCCCTAGACCAACGAGGCAGACGCTGACGCAGACTTTAAACACGTCATCGGTCCACCGTGTGCGAGGCCTACCAGGTCTGCCCTTTCCGGAACGCGACCGCCACTCGAGGACTTTTCTGCCCCATCTGGCGTCAGTCCTGCGAGCTATATGCTCTTTGAGTTAGTAACACTATGTAGGTATTCTAGATCTTTCACCACACACACACACACTTTAAGGCAATGGGCGTTTACGTGTGAGTCGTGTGACTACTTATTGGTAGTAAGCCAAATCAAGTTACATTGGATTAGAAGGGTAAAACAGGTGTGAGATGATTGATACAATCAAAGGAACCCATAAGATTTCGCTTGACTGTTGCTCCTTCCGCTGTCATGTTTCCCTTAATGCTGTATTCTGATACCTGAAGGACTTACTATATAGCCGTGCTTAAGTTCCGAGTGAGTGATCAAAAACAACTGTTTCAGTACCACCTCATATCACTCAATAAGTCGCTCATACCGAATAACTCCCTAGCTCACTGACAATAAGCTCAGTTATGACGTGCGTGTAAAAGACAGTTTCAATTGTTTCTGTTCTAATAATATTTGAACAGGACAGTTTAACTTAATATTATTTTCACCTCAGTAGCTCAAACATGTAGGTTTTGCTCACTGAGTGAGACAAAGTAACTTTTTTGTAGAAAGCCGCGAATATCATAATCAGCCTTGCTTGTTAATCATATAATTTGAAACATTCACACTATCTCTTTCCCGTCATTAGAACGAGACAGAGACAAAGACCAGCCCTTTCGAAGTTCCGATTTTGAATTCGACCTCAAAGACAAACACGTTGGGTATTTCGTACAACCAAAAGTAGCAAAAAAAAATATAACTATTGCATCAAGGTAACTGGATACATGGACGGCAGCATCAGCGGGTTTTAAATTGTAGGCCGATTTCCTCCAAATCCTAGATATTGCCTAACCAATTTAGCTTTAGTTCAGCAAGGTTATGGTTGAAAAGTAAAAGTAGACCTGCATAATTTAAAAACGGATTTGACGTAAACTGTCAAAATTTTAATAAGAAGTAGAAGAAGAATTTTTGCCTGCCTTAGACACTGATTGCGTTTGTTCAATTATTTTCATGCATTCACAAATACACAAATCTAGGTGCGCAATAAAAAAGAAATTGATTACAGATTGCATCAGCTACTGACCGGAACGAATTAGAATCTAGATAAAATGGAAACACTGCGTAGCATATATTACATGAATAAGCAAATACATTGCCCTCATTAAAAAAAGTACTCACCAAGTCGCCACGTGCATACGACGCAACACACAAACACACAGTACAATAATTATGTTCACAACAAAACACTACTTTATAGCGAAATACAGAAAATATTGTATTCTCGAAAAAACATAAAACATTGTCTGTGGTTTATTGGAAAAAAGAACAGTACGCGTGCATAAATCGAAAAAAAAGACGTATTTAAAAAAACAAAGCACGTGACAAATAGTGTTGGGACACAAAACCGATATCGATACACGTCTTCGGTACGCGCGTGCGCGAACTTAAATGCTGAAGAATAGTGTTGCTACGAACTCAGTTATCAGCAATTTTTTAAGACAGCATAAATATAATTTTTTCACCATACAGTGGAGTCGCGTCGGGTGATATCGATTTTCGATGACACCGTATTACGGGAACGGCGGCGGCGGCAAGAATCGTATTTTTAGAATCGTTTTAAACCTGAATCCGATGTATTTTAATACTCAAGTTCAATAGCCTTGGTAACATTGAAAGTAATGCACTTTGGAGGTTAGCACTGTGAATGAAAATGAAAAATGATTTTACTCTTTTTGTAATGACTAACGAGCGATTTAAGGTTTGATTTTTTGCCCAAAAATGGCTTCCATAATTTTCGAACCGAATTGGGACTCACGGCAATTAGTTAAGATAAAATCATCCCAACATTTTTTAAGCCAAAATGACATCACTCGCATTTTAGTAAAACATATCGATAACATTAGGAAACCCAAACCCAAAAGGAACTTTATTTATGTAGGTTCACAAAACTCTCGTAAATCGTCATATTTAAAATTACCTTTAACATCTTACGGGCCCTGCCCAACGCTAGGCGGTAGTCTCCATACACACCTATCAGTCGTCATATCTACAGTCATACCTTTCATACACAATTCCTTATTATTACAATCCATCTATTTTGATCTCCCACAACTCTTTTTATTTAATCCGACTCGTCCTATTGCTTTACTACTGCTGGCCAGATGGGTTGGCACTTGGCACAGGACTTTGTATCAAGTTTTCCTTCTGTTGCGGCTAGGTTATCGGCCTTATCACATCCCTTTGTCGGCTCTTACGACATCCTCTGGGTGGAATGGGATGGTGACACAGTGTATTCTTAATCTTAATCATAAAAAAAAGATGTCTAAAAATAATAATAAAAATTTAGGGGTGGACCACCCTAAATGGGGGTTAAAAAATAGATGTTGTCCGATTTGCAGACATTTAATGTCATCAAGATCGGTCGAGCCATTTCGGAGGAGTTTAATAACAAACACGCGACACGAGAATTATATACATTGTAATATTATAAAGTAGCTGTTATATTTTGTACGCTTGAGGTCCTTAGTCCTTCCCCAGACGGGCAGCTCCATTTAAAGTACATAATATATATTTTCTAGGGCACTGCCCTATCTAATATGTATCCGAAACTAGATTTTTCACATCAGTGATAATATTTACGGTCTGGTAACTACAGAGATCCTAGTAATTTAAGATTCTATCAAAGGAAACCATTTTTGAAATAAGAATATTTCTGGTTGAAAAGACCGCGGTCCTAGATTCTTTTTCCAAAGCCGTTTCTTAAAAAGAAGACTTACCTTTTTAATGTGGTGTATTTTAATCACTACATAGTATAAAACAAAGTCGCTGTCGTCTGTCCGTCCCTATGTATGCTTCAATCTTTAAAACAACGCAACAGATTGTGAAGCTGTTTTTTTTAATAGAAAGAGTGTTTCAAGAGGAAGGTTTATATGTATACATATATGATAAATTTAGATGTTCATCATTGCAACCGTGCGAATCCGGGGAGGGTCGCTAGTAGAAAATAGACACCTAGTGTCACCACCCCATTTCATCTTGAGGGTGTCGTAGGAGCCGGCGAAGGGAATGACGAGGCCGAAAACCTAGCCGCAAGAGAAGGAAAACTTGATACGAAACCATGCGCTATGCCAACCCGTCTGGCCATTCAGGAGAGGGGCAAGTTTTTGTAAACCAGAGTAAACCCTGCCCATTGGCACATAAGTTTGGCAATCCTGTGGGCTTTATTGGTAACTCTAGTTCTCCTGCGTATCTCCTCATTTCTGATTCGATCTTGCAGAGAAACTCCAAGCATAGCCCTCTCCAACACAACTATGAAACAACTATTTTTAATACGCTTTTATTAGCTTCAGACGTATTTATGTATGTAACGGAATCTTTGAACATGATTTTGAACCACTTCAAAACGTCGGATTACCTCGAAAGTTGGCATAATTTACGGACCGATGACAATTCAATATTTTAAACTTTTTGACCCGTTATCCTTACTAGGATAAATAAAAATAACGGTGATCAAGGAGGAACACCGCTCTTCGATGCAATAGCTAATAGAGATGAAAATATAATAAAGCTATTGCTATATTTTTTTGTGATTATTTAGCAATAGCTTTATGATATTTCAACTAAAAAATAAATAATAGTTTAAAAAAAAACTAAAGAAATACGCTTTTATAAAAAATCTAACTAAAAAATAGAAAATAAATATAAATAAATTTGAATTAAAAATAGTGTCAGAAAAATGAATATTTTGTAAAAAAAAAAGCTATTTTCTCTAAAGGCGTATTTTTTTTAAGCTATTATTTTTTACGTCCATCCATGAGGATTGCCAACGTAACTTTAAAACAACCTCTGGATACTGCAAAATGATTTTTTTGTTAAATAAACGCCATGTGTATATAAGTTATTGTGACCAATGTGTTAATCAATTTTTATTACAAAGCCGTTATTAGGGTAACGTGCGCGATACGTCCGTAATAAGGATTTAAAATACACAGTGTCACCACCTCATTCCACCCTCAGGGTGTCGCAACAGCCGACAGAAGGAAGTGACAAGGCCGAAAACCCAGCCGCAAGAGAAGGAAAACTTGATATGAAAGCCTGCGCCACCTTGTCAGGCCAGCGTGGCACAGTAGGGTAATAACCCTCCACGTAGTTGGTGGAGGCTCAACTCACCAGTAGGTCATAGGCTGAGAAGAAGACGATACGGAACTCAAAAATTCATCGCTATCTTATATTATTTTTGAACTTCTAAAGGCCCTTATAAAATAACTGATTATTTTAGCATACTGTATACTTGTTAATGATATTACCATTGTTGTTACCTTTTGTTTAGATCCGGGTTAGGTACCCAATATTTCTTGGTATATAACAAGCTGTTAAATACATCTAAATGTAAATATAGTAAAATACTAAATACAGCTGCGGCCAAAAAAAGTGAAAACTTGAGCCTTTGAATATTTTGAAATGGTTCACGCTCGTCGTTCGCTCTGAGTAGACGTGTGCCAGTATCTGCTGCCGTTTTTTTTTTAAAAAAATCATAAAATAGTGCCGTACAAATTAAATCTTTACATACATACATACATACATATAATCACGCCTCTTTCCCGTAGGGGTAGGCAGAGACCACTTCTTTCCACTTGCTACGATCCATACATACTTGTTTCGCTTCGTCCACTTTCATTATTCCCTTCATACATGCTCTTCGGTTTAGGGTACTCTTGACCTGGCCTTTTTTCAAGACGTCCCTGATTTGGTCTTGAAACGTCCGCCTAGGTCTTCCCCTTCCAACACTTTCATTCACACTCGCCTTATACACTTTTTTCGTCAATCGTTCTTCATTCATTCTCTCGACATGGCCAAACCATCTCAGCATACCTTTCTCAATTTTTGTCACTACATCTTCTTTCAGACCACAACGCTTCCTTATCTCACTATTTCTTATCCTGTCACTCAGTTTAACTCCTATCATACTTCTTAACGCTCTCATCTCAACTGCATTTATTCTGCTTTCATGTTTCTTCTGCCATACCCAACTTTCACTTCCATACATGAGTGTCGGAACCAACACTCCCTCATGCACAGCCAAACGAGCCTTGTTAGACACCTTCCGACTGCTCATAAAGGAGTGCAAAGCTCCGTTCACCATGTTCCCTTATAATTGAGTTGCAAATTGATAAAACAGTGCTTGCAAAATTACGCGACTTCCTGCGCATCATTCACGCTTAGCTGCCTTCGCCAACCCGCCTTCACCTCCGCGAGAACAGGTCGGTTGCTATTTTTTGCCTCGCTTACACTCGCTTATACAAAACATGAGTATCCATAGATCACCAACGCGCACGAGTTGCACTGCTACCGGTGCCGGTGGATCGCAACCGGACTTGTCAACAATAAGTCATCATAATGTGGATACGCACATCACTCAAAGAATTAAACGTAAATTGCAAAAGGAATGTGACTGCTCAAATGATTTAAAGGAAATGCGATCAGAGATGACGCGTATCAGTTCCTTACTAGAAAAATACGTAGCTTCTAACGAACAGATCATGCAAAAAATGCAAGACAGTATATGCGATATAAAAACTCAAATTGCTGACATCAAGTCATCAACCGCTAGCGTGTTGTCAGAGCAAAAGGATATAAAAAGCCATATCGGAAGGTTAGAAGAATCAATCATTCTTGGTGAGAGTAGGATTATGTCTCTCGAGTCTGACCTTAATAACATAAAACATTCTGCGAAAACTTCGTCTCTTATAGAAAACCAACCGGCCCTAAATGAGCAGATTATTCAAGAGATACAAAATCGTAATAATAGAGAGAAGAACATTATTCTTGTGGGCATCTCTGAACCAATCTCATCTCGAGCAGAAGAACGAATTACGGAAGATGAGGTAAAGGTATCGAATGTCCTTGCTCAGTTCAACTTGGCGATTCCTACACCTATTAAAATATTTAGAATTGGCAAACACAATCCAAGTAAAAACCGCAGTTTAAAGATATGCTTTGACGCCGTAGGCCCTGCCAAACTTCTGCTCCGAAATAAAAGCAAACTTCCAGATGGCATAAACATGTATTCCGATCAGACTCCGGCACAGCAGACTTTTCTCAAAAATCTGAAAGATGAACTAAAACGTCGACAAAGCAATGGTGAAAATGATCTCACGATTAAATATTTGAACGGAACGCCAGCTATAGTTAAATCTGCTCCAAAAAACTACAATCAGGCCATGACAATGCAGAGAACACAAATACATATGAAATATTGAACAATTACCAAAACTTTCCAGCTAACAAATCCCGCCTCACATTCTTTTATCTCAATGCTCGAAGTATACGCAAGAAAGGCAAATTTGATGAACTAAAGTGCATAATACGTGCTATACCAAAAACTCTGCATATTATTTTACTTACTGAAACTTGGATTCGTACAGAAGCTCAAGCTACACAACTCCAACTTCCTAATTACTCTCACTACTATAACTATAGAACAGACTCCGGCGGAGGTGGAGTATCTGCGTACATTCATAATAACTTAAAACACAGTATGTCAGAGTCTACGTACGATGGAGGAAATAACTATCTATGGATACAATTGCAAAAATATGCACTGGATGTTGGAGTTGTATATAACCCTGGACACACTGATTTTAGCCAATTTCTCGAAGTGTACGAATCACAACTAGAACACAAACGCAGAGCAATTGTTTTTGGAGATTTTAACATAGATTTATTAACTAAGGACAAAAAGACCAAACGATACAAAGAACTGTTAACAGGATGTGGACACAAAATCATAAACAAAATCAACAAAAAATATTGTACCAGAGAAGGAGCTACTAAGAAATCAATTATAGATCATGTCAGCACTAATTTACAAAATGACACTTTCCATATGATAACAGTTAATTCTTCACTATCAGACCACAAGCAGATTTATCTAGAAATAAAAAAAGTTAAACCACCTTTGAAGAAGCATTCTCAGTACGAAGCCATGGACTACATAAAGCTGTTTGAATCAGTTAAAACAATAGTACCAAGAGTTACCGACGAATACGCACTTTTAGAAAAAGAGATCAAACTTTGCACAGAAAGCAGTAAAGTAACTAAAACTAAAATCCTTAATGAACCCCAAAAAGACTGGATTAACAAAAACGTGATTACAGAAATAAACGAAAGAAACCTTTTGTGGTATAAACATAAGAAAAATCCAGATGACCACCAAGCAGAAGAAGAATTACATAAAAAAAGAAACCAAGTAGCCAAACTTATTCAAGATACAAAAGATTCACATCACTATAAAGAATTTGTCAAATGCAGCAACAAACCCAAAAAAATGTGGAATCTCGTTAATACTCTAGCTAGTAATAAAATAAAACAAAGTAGCGCTCCTCCAAAACTAGTAGTAGGTTCTCAAGAAGTAACAGACCCAAATAGTATCTGCCGAATATTTAACGAATATTTTTCAAGCATTGGACCATTATTAGCAAATGAAATACCAAGACAATTCCATGATATCAATATACATGCTTTTTCCCCACAATCCAACTCACTTAAGTCTACAATAACCGCATTTGAACCATGTACCGAAAAAGAAATTTCAAGCATTATTAGAAAACTAGATTCTAACTCAAGTGTTGGTATAGATGGAATTAGTACTAAAGCAATAAAATGTATAGAAATGAATATATTGGGTAAATTAACGGAATGTTTTAACAAACTGCTACGAGATGGTATTTTTCCAGATACATTAAAAGTAGCAAAAGTCACTCCCATATACAAATCAGGACCAAAAACAGATCCAGGCAACTACCGGCCTATCTCCGTTTTGCCAGTTCTGTCAAAAATTCTCGAAAAAGTTCTTCATACTAGACTAGAAAAATACTTAGACTCTATAGATTACATCTCAGAACGGCAATACGGTTTTAGGTCCAAAAGTAGCACACTTACAGCTACTACTGACCTTATTACTAAAATTAAATATAATGTTGATAAAAAGAATATAGTACTAGGCATTTTTATAGATTTAAAAAAAGCTTTCGACACTGTCAGTCACAAACTACTTTTAAGGAAATTAGAAACGATCGGTGTTACGGGCAATGCATTACGAATTTTTGAATCCTATTTATCAAAACGAACACAAATCGTCAAAATCGACCAAAACATCCAAAGTAATGCACTTGCTATAGATTGCGGAGTGCCCCAGGGCTCAATTTTAGGTCCCCTGCTGTTTGTGACCTATATTAACAATATACACGACTTAAGGTTAAGTGGTTATATAACGCAATACGCGGACGACACTTGTTTGTTTTACTTTGGTCCATCTGTAAATGATTTAATTTCACAAGCTCAAGACGATCTAAACACTTTATTTAATTGGTTCCGCTACAATTTATTAACCATTAACCTTTCCAAAACTTGTTACATCCTATTCAAAGCCAAAAATAAAACAATACCACCACATCCTCCCCTAACTATTAACAATACTCCCCTCCAACAGAAAACTCACGAAAAGTACCTCGGATTGCACATGGACAGCCAGTTAACGTGGAATACTCATATAGATCATATTAAAAGTAAATTAGTGGCGCTCCGTGGTGCACTCCGTAATATTGTTAGATGCATTCCACGTAAACTAAGACTCACAATTTATAATGCGTTAGTTAAACCACATCTCCTATACCTGATTGAAATCTGGGGGTCTGCGGCAAAAACAAGGTTAGAAAATCTACAAAGATTACAAAATAAAATTATTAAAATGCTCTTTAACTATCATTATTCAACATCAACCAAAAAAGTTTACAATGAAACAAAACTGATGAATATCAAAAAACTTTATAAATACAGCATATGCACTTTTATTCGAAAATCTCTCGATAGGAATATCCATACTAACATAACGTTCACCAAACAAAAAAATGTCACAGACCGCCGAACTCGGCGTGCAAGCTTCCTCGTCATACCCACACACAGAACAAACTACGGCAAGACAATGCTTACTATTGAAGGAGCGCGGATCTATAACAAAATACCCTCGAAAATAAAAAATGTAAACTCATTTCACGCATTTAAGAAGCAATTAGCTCAATATATTGTTGATGATAAACTGCGTGATGCGTGAAATGGGTCACAACAAACGTATAATAATATGTATTAATGCGACGACGAACACAAATAACCTATGTAACTAAATAAGTTATCACATAAGTGACAATTGTCTTTGTTGATAATAAATTTCTATAAACCTAAACCTAGGGAATAATTTCGCACGAATTGCTTTATTTATAATTAAAAGTAACTAGGTACTACAATTTATTTGGTTAAATACAATGTTTAATTATTGCGCTACGGAACAGAAAATTGACGACATAAATTACATAACCGCAAGCGTTGTTTTGCCATATAAATCTATAGTAAAATTATTCGTTTTTTTTCTCGTCATAAAAAACATCCTTGAAATTCAGCGAACATTTAAAAAAAAATTGGCCAAGTTGGTCCATGGGTTGTTGAGTTATTCGCTTACCAACACATTTTGCAATTCATTTTTATATTAAAGAGACTAAATTTGCTGATACTCCGACGAGCCGGCTGACTTATCTCCTTCCGTCTTACGATTTTTCGATCAGGTCACGTGTCCTGACGCGAGTTTGACATATTATACCCATCCAAAGAAAAGTGCTAAACGCCGCCAAAGAAGTTTTCACTTCAATAACTTGGAAGGAACTCGAGTTCCTCAAGGCTCGGGTTTTTGCGGTCGTATTTGCAAATTGCCCAATAAGGTACCGTGAAATAGGACCTCAATTACTGCCCTTCAGCCTGAAAATAATAGCTCGAGGAATAACAATTAATATTCGAAACTTGTAATCTTACGCTTAGAATCTTGGTAACCTTCAGAGATCCCTTTTTACAGCAATGGCGGATAACTAGCTCTCTAATAATACACAAGAAACTTGAGCGAGATTATCTTTTACTTTTCGGCCTGTAATAGACTTATTGCTCAGCAGGGACTTCTGGAAAAGACAAACACATCTTCTTTTCATAATCATCATCATAATTTTATGTCGGACATACATGACCCACTACTGAGTCGGGCCTCCTCCAAAATGGAGGGAAATTAGCCTACTCAACCAGCTGGCAAGACGGATTGGCACAGGGTTTGCATCAAGTTTTCCTTCTCTAGTGGCAGGGTGGTCTGCCTCTTGAGTTCCATTAGTCGCCTCATACGACACCCCCAGGATGGTGTGGGTTGGTGACATTGCGTATTCTTAATCCGGCAGCACACACGAACTAGTGCCACACTTCGTGAGAAATTGACTTTAAATTTGTAATTTTGTAGCTAGTTATAAATATTTTCGAATGATACAGTCAAAACAAATTCAAAGAGAATTGAATTTGCCAATATCTCAATACACCCAGTTGTTAGTTTTGAGTGCAATATCACTATCATCATCATCATCACTACATAGTATAAAACAAAGTCGCTGTCGTCTGTCCGTCCCTATGTATGCTTAAATCTTTAAAACTACACTTCAGATTTTGAAGCGGTTTCTTTTAATAGATATAGTGATTCAAGAGGAAGGTTTATATGTACGAGGGTGAATCAAAAAGTTCTTAGAAGTGCATATATATGAAACCTTTTTGGATCAAGTTCGATATTCAAATTAAAGAGTGTCTATCACACTATATTTATGCAGACTGTCACTTGTTTTTGTCAGTTCGTTCGCATGTAATAAATTTTTTTGTGCAACGAGTTGCTAAAAAGTCAAAATTATGGATAAAAGTGAGTTACGTGCGGTGATAAAATATCTCAGTTTGAAAAAAATGTCTACGAAGGAAATTTTTTTGGACATTCAGCAGACATTAGGGGGTGATGCTGTACCCTATTCTACGGTTGCGTACTGGGTGGCTGAATTTAAAAGAGGTAGATCAAGCTGTAAAGATGACCCGCGTTCTGGGCGGCCTTCAACCTCCGTTACAGAAGAAAATGTCAAAAAGGTTGAGAATCTGGTTTTGGAAGACAGAAGAATGACTATAAAACATATAGCTGAGATCCTAAAGATATCTTTTGGTAGCGTTCAATCCATTTTAATTGATTCACTGGGGTTCAAAAAAGTGTCTGCAAGATGGGTGCCACGAATGTTAACCGACGAAAACAAAAAGCGACGTTTGGAAATTTCCAAGCGTAATCTCGAAATGTTCCAGCGTGATTCGGATAATTTTTGCCGTCGTCTTGTCACCATGGATGAAACGTGGGTCCACCATTTTGATCCTGAAACTAAAAGACAAAGCATGTCTTGGAAACGACCATCCTCTCCATCCATTAAGAAATTTCGAGTTGCTCCTTCCGCTGGCAAAGTTATGGCCTCTGTGTTCTGGGATAGTGAAGGAATCCTTTTTATTGATTACATGCCAAAAGGCCAGACGATAACTGGACCCTATTATGCAAATTTAATCCCGAAAGTGCGTGAAGCGATTAAAGAAAAACGTCGTGGAAAACTGTCGTTGGGCGTGTTGTTCCTTCAAGATAACGCTCCTGCCCATCGATCGGAAGTTGCGCTCAACGCAATCCGCTGTGCTGGCTTCAATCTCCTTGACCACCCACCATATTCTCCGGACTTAGCCCCAAGTGATTTTCACTTATTTCCAAAATTAAAAGAGGAAATTCGTGGAACAAAATTTCACGATAATGACGCGGTTATAGCTGCCGTAGAGGACTTTTTCGAGAGTCAAGAAAATAATTTTTTTTCACAAGGAATAAGGATTTTAGAAACGCGTTATTCTAAATGCATTGCATTGGAGGGAGATTATGTAGAAAAATAAAATATTATTATTTAAATCTTTGCATTTTTTAATATTGATTCCAAGAATTTTTTGATTCACCTAGGTATAATACATGCATAATATTAAAGAAACACTGATAAATTTAGAGGTTCATCATTGCACCTGTGCGAAGCCGGGGCAGGTCGCTAGATATTATTTATTTTAATTAATTAAAAATAAGTGGGTTTTTTATCGAGAAAGTAGTTTGTATTGTATATACCATAAAAATTTAGTTTCGAATATCCCTTCGTCGTTGTAATATAGTTTAATCGAGGAAATACCGAAATATGAAATCATTTGGTTTTTGGTGACGTCTTTCATGTTCAACCTAGAAAAGGTAAAAAAAGCTTTCTCTTGCGGCGAGGTTTTTAGTCTTGCGAAAAGGCAAGGCTGATGTCGACTCTTACGACACCCTCAGGCTGGAATGGGGTGGTGACTTTATGTATTCTAAATCCGTCACCATACGGAATGTTGTGTTGTGGTACCACAGATAAAATAAACGCAGGACACATCAATCAATGACCGCTTGAACAAATGCAACGAAAAGGTACTGAACTGAATATTGTAATCTTCATCATGAAACATGTATTCATATAAATCACAAGACTTGAATTATGATTAAAGAGGGCGATGGCTTCCATATACGTCATAGAAGCAGACAACTAGCTATACAGAGTGTAACAAAAACCGTATCGCAATCTAAACTGAGGGAGGTTGTGACAACTAGAAGTGTCATAGTTAGACAAATAAGTGCAGAAATTCAATTAATTTGACGTTTGCGCAGACTCCTGGATGGGTTGTTTGTGGTGCCAAATTACTTGACCCGATGCGCATGAGTCGCCCTTAACTCTGACCAATTACGTGCTCTCTAATATTTTTGCTGTTAGCACGCTAACGTGAACAGGGTTTCATCATCACTATCACTACATATTATAAAACAAAGTCGCTGTCGTCTGTCCGTCCCTATGTATGCTTAAATCTTGAAAACTACGCATCGCGGTTTTTTTTAATGGATAGGGTGATTCAAGAGGAATGTTTATATTGTAGAGAAACAATAGTAAATTTACAGGTTCATCATTGCAGTCGTGCGAAGCCGGGGCGGGTCGCTAGTTATAGTATAATTTGACTTTTGCTCAGACACATTACGAAGCTAGTTGAACAGTATTTATTGGATGTGCCGCCTTTGGAACAGGGGTCCAAATTAAATTTTAATTTATTTTTAAATCTAAATAGTGTTACTTGACCTGTTTGTGTGCATGCTGTAGCACCTTAATGGGTTGCACATTTAGATTGAATGACTTTGACAATATGTGTTATGTTTTTTTATGTAAACGTTACATCTACTGGATGTTCTAAAAAAAATAACATTCGGATAGCTAAAGGCTTTTTGTTACGCTCGTAACGTGACGCAATTAGGGTATTTTGTAGCGTCCATTGATGTATTACTTCTTTACATAGAATGCTCTTTAGCGGAACCATATGCCCAGCAGTAAGCTCGTGGATTTGACTGTCCGCAACCCCGGTATGCGAGCCTGTTAGCCCAGCCTCCCCGATTCGATTCCGGGGTCAGTCAGTTGCTTTTGTGTAAACTAAGGACAGTAGAGTGTGAGTGTCATTTGTGTTATTGAACGTGTATGTAAACCCCCTTACGCATTAGCGGTTGAACCGCGGAGGCGGCTGACTGCGCGACCTGCCCCTTTTCCAGTTTAATATGCAACCGCTTATGATTGCACGCACTAAACCCCAGCCACAAAATTTCAACCGCCAGTGCGTACAATCATTAGCGATTGCATATTAAACTGGAAAAGCGGCAGGCCGCACGGTTAGCCGCCTCCGCGGTCAACCGCTAGTGCTAATAGGGGCTAGATGTCATCCATAAATTACGTCACACGTTAAAGCAAGGGGTAGGGGGATTAAAAGCTTTGTGACGTCACATGTTAAGGTCTAAACTGCCTCGTTGGTCTAGTGGTTAGATGTGCCGCCTTTGGATCAACGGGTCCCGGGTTTGGGCAAGTGTCTTTGTCTAAACCAGAGGCACTGGCTCGGAGTCTGGGTGTCATTTCTATCTATAATATGTATGTATTTACAAAAAAAAATGTATATAAGTAGTTTATCATCCATCTCGTTACCATAACACAAGCATTAAGTTGTGTTGTGTGCAACTTAAGAAATTAGAGAAGAAAAAGAAGAACTTTGACATGTCTAGATTGTCTGTGTAAAATTTTTTTTTTCTCTCCTCCCGTTGCTCTCAATATGTGATTAGCAATGTAATGGCTTCCCTTGTCCGTTTTTTGGTAAGTGTGTCATAAGTTATTCAGTGATAAATAAAACACCAAAATACTGTCTGCCACGACTTTTTATTTCTTAAAATTACAAAAGGTTGTGGCCCCAGTCACGTCCTCTTGTGCAGATTGCGTGGATGCAGACAGGTTGTTAATAAAACTCGGAACAAGATCAAAGCCATCATGGATGCTAGCTCTGCTTCTGGGGTAAACGCCGCTGGAATAACGATTGTGAAACTAACCGGCAGCGAAAATTGGTCAATATGGAAATTCCAGACAAAAATTCTATTAAATGGACAAGGCCTTTTTGGAATCGTGTCCGGCATAGTAAAAAAGGATGATCCAAACATTAAGTCGGAATGGGAAGTACTAGATGCAAAAGCACAAACTCACATCGTGTCACGAGTGTCCGAAAATATTATGCAACATTTATTTACATGCAGCAGTGCAGCTGAAATGTGGACGAAATTGTCAACAATTTATGAGCTCACGAGCTCAACGAGTGTCCATCTCCTACATGAAAGGTTTATGAAGTATAAATATGAAGATGGAGGCATGGCAAACCTGTTTAGTAAAGTTGAGCACATGGCGAATCAGTTAAAACAGGCAAATGAAACAGTTTCTGACCAAATGATTATTACAAAAATTCTCATGACATTACCACCACAGTATCGACATTTCGTATCTGCGTGGGAAAGTGTTCCTCAGAAATCACAGACACTAAATGACCTACAAGCAAGGTTGCTCATAGAGGAGGAGCGCATGAAAGAAAATGAGGAACCTGTTGCCTTAGCTGTGCTATGCTCAAAATGTTTCAAGTGTGGGAAGATTGGCCATAAAAAGAATGTATGCAGATCAAACATAACTTGCTCATATTGTAAAAAGGTAGGACACACAATAGAGCAGTGCTATTTTAAGAAAAATAAAGAAAAAGGAAACAAAAACTCAAAAGGAAATAAAGGACAAGTATCACAAGGAAATAAAGGGCATTTTTCAAAAGAAAAAGGAAATAATAGTTCTCAAGACGATGACTCAAAAGGAAATGCCTTTATATCAAGCGCATTTATTGGTAACCATGCTGCATCAGAAGAATGGATAGTGGACAGTGGTGCAAGTGACCACATGACCTATGATAAAAATTATTTTTTATAGCTTTTCAGATATTTCAGGGGACAGATATGTCATAGTTGGAGACGGGAGAAAACTAAAAGTACATGGAACAGGACAAATAATACTCAAGGCCTATGACGGCAACAAGTATGTGGAGACTACACTAAACCATGTGTTATATGTTCCTGAACTGAAGGTAAATTTATTTTCTGTCACCAAAGCTGTAAATAATGGTTATCTGTTTCAAATTAACAGTAAAAAGTGTGAGTTAATTAAAAATAATGTTATATGCGCAGTTGGTAAATGTGCTGATAAGTTCTTTGTAATGCAGTTTGCTTTTGATCCTTCACATAATGTAAATTTAACTACACAGGTTAAAAATTGTTCTCTTAAAGATTGGCATGAAAAACTAGCACACCAAAACTATGATTACTGTCGGTCAGTATTGAAAAATAATAACATAAATTTCATTGATTCTGATGATATGTGTGTTGCATGTATTGAAGGAAAATGTCACCGTTTACCTTTTTCTCAGAGTTTAAATAAAACAAGTATGTGTTGTGAAATATTACATGCTGATGTTTGCGGACCGATGGAGGTTTCATCTATTGGTGGTTCTAGGTATATTTTAGTAATTAAAGATGATTTTTCAAAGTATAGGAAAGTTTACTTTTTGGAACATAAGTCTGAAGTACCAACTAAATTAAAACAGTTTATTAATTATGCTGAAGTCGAAACAAATAATAAAGTTAAGATTTTGAGGACAGATAATGGGACAGAATTTTTAAATAAAACATTAGATTCTTTCTTAAGCAATAAAGGTATACAACATCAAACAACAGTTGTTTATACACCAGAACAAAATGGTAAAGTAGAAAGAGAAATGAGAACAATAATTGAAGCTGCTAGGACTATGTTAATTCAATCTAATTTAGATAAAACGCTGTGGGCTGAAGCGGTTAATACGGCAGTTTATACATTAAATAGAACTTATGTTAAAAATAAAAATACTGATAAAACACCATTTTATTCGTGAGAAAATTGTAGAAGGTATAATTAAGCTAAGTTATATTGAAACATCAGAACAAGTAGCTGATTTGTTAACCAAACCTTTGTCAGCCCCTACATTTGTGAAGTTAAGAGGATATTTAAAATTGATAATTTGTATGTAATAAGGTATGTGATGGTTGTGTTTTGAGTAACTACTTATTTTAATTTCTTAACTTGAGGGACGGTGTTGTGTGCAACTTAAGAAATTAGAGAAGAAAAAGAAGAACTTTGACATGTCTAGATTGTCTGTGTAAAATATTTTTTTTCTCTCCTCCCGTTGCTCTCAATATGTGATTAGCAATGTAATGGCTTCCCTTGTCCGTTTTTTGGTAAGTGTGTCATAAGTTATTCAGTGATAAATAAAACACCAAAATACTGTCTGCCACGACTTTTTATTTCTTAAAATTACAAAAAGTTGCTTAGCTTGGGACGAGATGGCGTTGTGAAATGTCCAAGGATATTTATTATTTATTTATTATTTAAATGAATGATGAATAAATGACGCGAAATTCGTAAGTGAATAAAAAATTGGACTAAGTTACATACATACCTATATTTTAATAAAAAATATTTTTTTTACCATTTTTATACCATTCGTAGTATTATACCATTACCATTACTATTAAAAAATGTGTGACTTCTCATCAGGTCTTCTCAAAATGTGACCACTTGTGGCAAATACTCAGGTCCTAAAAAGTCCTAAGTAATAAATAAATAAATATCCTTGGACATCTCACACAACGCCATCTCGTCCCAAGTTAAGCAACTTAATTCTTGTGTTATGGTAACGAGATGGATGATAAACTACTTTTATACATTTTTTTTTTGTAAATACATACATATTATTTATAGAAATGACACCCAGACTCCGAGCCAGTGCCTCTGGTTTAGACAAAGACACTTGCCCGACTCCGGAATCGAACCCGGGACCCGTTGATCCAAAGGCGGCACATCTAACCACTAGACCAACGAGGCCTAAAATCGTGTGACCTAATCTAAGGAGGGCTCAAAGCGAAAAGCAGGCGACTTGCGTCTTAACAAAATCTTTTTTTTTTGTGAAACGTAACCCCTGCTGTATGTTATAAACTGTTTGGCGGGGGCAGTTTACAAACATGACTTTCACAAACACAAGTAACACCCAGACTCTGAGCAAGTGCCTTTGGTTTACACAAAGACACTTGCCCGGCCCCGGAATGGAACCCGGGACCCAGAGATCCAAAGGCGTCACATCTAACCCCTAGACCAACGAGGCAGTCATCTTGTTAACATAGCGTGGGCGAATCCGAGTGTGATAGCTTGCAACAAATTCTGCACAATAGCGTCAATAGAAAAGCTAATGAAAAAACCACAGGGTGTAATCGTTTCGAGGTAAACATTTCAATTAATAAAGATCACTCAACGGGTGCCAATGATTCTCAATTGACATAATTTCACCACCAATCAACGTGATAGTCAACCTTAATAAAACACGTTAAGGTAGAAATGTTTAGTCTTTTTGTCCGTGACTTGTTACATTTCATTCCTTACAAAGTGAAAGGCTTTAACAAGAAGAAACCGTAATTAAATAATTGGTCATTTTCCACGTTATTGCTTACGTCATCGACATGTTTTTGTTTTTTTGCTGACGAAAAATAGGTGTGGTAATTAATATTAACACACCTTTTTTTAGTTGGGGAAACCTTTTAATGGTCCCCAGCCGGGGGACGGGGCTGGGGTATCTGGTAGTCCCGGTCGCGATGAGATGATGATTGCGAACGGTTTACCCACTAAAACCTACCACCAATAGCCTGCGCGTGCCATCGTATGCGCGGGGTTATTAGCACACCTTATCATTTCAGCCAAAAGACGTCCACTGCCGGACATAGGCCTCCCCCAAGGATCTCCACAAAGGCCGGTCCTGTGCCGCCCGCATCCACTGCTTTCCGGCGACCTTAACCAGGTCGTCGGTCCACCGTGTCTACCAGTACTGCGCCTTCCGGAACGCGGTCGCCACTCGAGGACTTTTTTGCCCCATCAGGCGTCCTGCGAGCTATGTGCCCTGCCCACTGCCACTTAAGTTTGTTAACACACCTATCTTTCCAAAAATCCTCTGCTGCAAACATGTTACAAAGAAACCTGCCTTTTGACCTACAAAAGATTTCTATAATAACTTATAGAGCGGCCACTATGAAACGGATATTAACCTATTCGTCGTATTTTCAAGTTTTGATATTATGTCAAACATATGATTGACAAAACAAAAAATAAACAAAATTCATTTATTGAAGTTTGTCTATTAGAGCTCTTTTGACAAGTCAACCTACTACTACTATCAGCCTATAAATGACCCACTGCTGAGTCGGGCCTCCTCCAGTTACATGAAGGGTAATTGGCCTGCTGTGCCACGCTGGCCAGACGGCAGAAAAACCTACCGTCTTACCCTCCATAAATGTGGAGGAGGCCCGACTCAACAATGGATCATTCATGGGTTGAGTTAACTAAAGCAAATTCCATCGCCGATAACTTTTTTTTCGTATCTCATCATCACCATAATGATTTCAGGCAAAAGACGTCCACTGCTGGACATAGGCCTCCCCCAAGGATTTCCACAAAGGCATTTCCGGCTACCTTAACCATGTCGTCGGTCCACCGTGTGGGAGGCCTACCAGCACTGCGCTTTCCGGAACGCGGTCGCCACTCGAGGACTTTTTTGCCTCATCGGGCGTCGGTCCTGCGCGCTATGTGCCCGTTTGGCAAACCTGTGGGCTATGTCGGTGACCCTGGTTTGCCTCGTATCTCCTCAATTCTGATTCGATCTCGCAGTGAAACTCGCCCTTGGTAGGGGCGGGGATGGGCATTTCATCAGCGACAAATACTTTTTGGTCAGGTCACTCCGGAACACTCGCTGCCCACTAAAACCCCAGTGGTATACCCTCACACGTCCAGTTTGAGACAGACCAGGTTCGAGAGGAGGGATTCTACTGTGGCGCCCCTATGGGTTACGAGGTATCCAGGGTAAACATCGCTGAGAACCTAGCCGCAAGAGAAGAAAACTTCAGAATCAGCACTTTAGGTTTGAAAACGAAACATACAGACAGATATATTGTGTCATTGGCATTAGTTGGATTTGTAAAAGGTTTTATGCAGCGTTTATATAAAATGTTGCCATCTTTAAAACAAAGATATATTAATAAATACTTTATACGTTTTTCAAAATTATGAGCATTATCCTGAAACCGTCGGGATGATGGATTTAGAATATAAACTCAAACTCTAACTATATTATATTTACGTAGGTTTTATCACAAAACTCTTATAAATCGTCATATTTAAAATTACCATTATTATCTTACGAACGTTGTCCCACGCTAGGTGGTATTTTCCTTATACGCCTATCAGTCGTCATATCCACAGTCATACCTTTCATTCACAATTCCTCATTCTTACAATCCATACATCTCTTTTGATCTCCCACAACCCTTGCGTCCACCCACATTCATGCTGAAACTACCAGCGGTTCGGAATGCTGCTCTCCAGAGAAGAGGAGTCAAATCTTATGTAGAGCACATTCCGAACTGAGGGTGTCACTGAAATCTTGAGATGAAATCTAGTCCTAACTCGTTTGGCTAGGGTACTTGTTTATTAGGTTAATTTCCCTCCATCTACTTAGAGGAGGCCAGTCTCAACAGTGGGTCATTTCGTCAAGATGATGGTGATAATAATGATGAATGTTTTGTTACTTGTAACTCCTGCACTAGGTATAGCCTGTATCGAAGGGGCAGTTTACAAACATGAAATTTACGAACACAAATGACACCCAGACTCAGAGCAAGTGCCTTTGGTTTAGACAAAGACACTTGCCCGACCCCGGAATCGAACCCGGGACCCTTTAGCAACCCGTGTGGCTACCCTCTATGTTGTTAGAGGGATTTATGGGCTGAATAGTAGTAGTAGTTCAGTGGTAAACATGATAAAAAATCATTTTTATATCACTACATAGTATAAAACAAAGTCGCTGTCGTCTGTCCGTCCCTATGTATGCTTAAATCTTCAAAACTACGCAACGGATTTTGAAGCGGTTTTCAGAGATCAAGAGGAAGGTTTATAATGTATAATGCATCCACAATATTGTAGAGAAACGCTCATAATTTTAGATGTTAATCATTGCACCTGTGCGAAGCCAGGGCGGGTCGCTAGTTATTTATAATATTAAATATTTTATTAAAAAAATATTGTTTTACTTTTTATTAATTTTACGTTTTTTTTTTTAATAAAAGAAAACACGACCCTGGTGGGATTATGCGTCTGCGTTATTCTGCACGACCCCAGTCTGGCACCAGCTAGCGAATGGATCCGATATGCCATACGTACTAAAGAGAATATGTTACATGGCAACACTGACATAACTGACCTACAGTGTCCCCAATAACGGCCAACGTCCAAGAGACAATTGCATAGCTGACGAATTTCAAATATCGCCAACTACGTACAAGCGGTCACGTAGCGCATGCAGCCGTCCTTATCTCACACTGTCGGTGTTAGTTGGTTAGAAAGGGATAAACGGCTAAGCGTGTGTTGGTTACTTCCACGGAGTTCCGTACTAAATGTTTTTAAATACGAAGAAAAGGAACAGTATTATGATTGACTAACTGTTACTCGCGGCTTCGTCCGCGTGGTAATAAACAAAAAATATTCTTAAACTAGTGGCCCGCCCCGGCTTCGCCCGTGCAAAGCGGGGGTGGGTTATACATATAAACCTTCCCCTTGAATCACTCTACCTATTAAAAAAAACCGCTTCAAAATCCGTTGCGTAGTTTTAAAGATTTATGCATACATAGGGACGGACAGAAAAATGCGACTTTGTTTTATACTATGTAGTGATAGTGATACGCTGAGTTTGCGATAACTTATCTATACAAATAAATAAAATTGGAGTGTCTGTTTGTAATAATAAAATAACCACTTTTTACCATGGACGTATAAAAATTTTACGTAGATAAAATATATTTTTTTTTAACTTTTGTCTGTCTGTCTGTTTGTCCGGCTAATCTCTGGAACGGCTGGGCCGATTTTGACGGAACTTTCACTGATAGGTAGCTGATGATATAAGGAGTAACTTTTTTACTAGCTTCACCCCGTGGGTAACATGTGCTCGTGAATAGCAGGGGAGGGTTGACAATAAAAGTGACCTGTAGTTACTCCTTGTTACATTAGCTATCTGTCAGTGAAAGTCCATTGTCAAAGATTAGCTAAAACAAACAGACAAAAAAAGTCTGTTTTGGTATAAGTACTATGTATCATGTTTCCGTGTGGTGACAGATTTAGAAAACAAAATGTCACCAACCCACATTATCCTGAAGGTGTTTTAAGAGGCGACTAAAGGATCGTAATATCACCTAGCCGTATGAGAAGGAAAACTTGATACAAACCCTGTGCCAACCCGTCTTGCCAGCGTGGCACAGTAGGCTATTTCCCTCCATGAATTTGGAGGAGGCCCTACTCAGTAGTCACTTATGGGCTGAAACGAGGACTATGTATACATCCAAGTGCACTTAGTATAAAGCGGTTATTTTAATGTGACAAACAGACACTCGGACTCGGCGACAGACAGGAAGAGTTACTACTACTCAGCCCATAAATGACCCGCTGCTGAATCAGGCCTCCTCCAACTATAAGTAGGATGCTGCCTCGTTGGTCTAGTGGTCAGATGTGCCGCCTTTGGATCAACGGGTCCCGGGTTCGATTCCGGGGTCGGGCCAGTGTCTTTGTCTAAACCAGAGGCACTGGCTTGGAGTCTGGGTGTCATTTCTATCTATAATCTATATGTATGTATTTACAAAAAAAAAAAAAAAAAAAAAAAAATATGTAAATAAGTAGTTTATCATTCATCTCGTTACCATAACACAAGCATTAAGTTGCTTAGCTTGGGACGAGATGGCGTTGTGTGAAATGTCCAAGGATATTTATTTATTTATTTTTATTTTAATTAGCCTGCGACGCTGGCCAGGCGGTTTGGCATAGGGTTTCGTGTCAAGTTTTCCTTGTATTACGGCCAATCATTATCATTTCCGTTTGTCGGCTCTTACGACACCCTCAGGACGAAATGGGGTGGTGATACTATATAATCTAAATCCGACACCACACGGACCAGTACTTATCACTATCACTTCACTATCACTATCACTACATAGTATAAAACAAAGTCGCTGTCGTCTGTCCGTCCCTATGTATGCTTAAATCTTCAAAACTACGCGACGGATTTTGAAGCGGTTTTTTTAATAGATAGAGTGATTCAAGAGGATGGTTTATGTGTCAATATTGAACCCGTGTGAAGCCGGGTAGGGTCACTGGTTTTAATATAATTATGGAAGGGAACCCTAAAATCTTTTTCATACCTCCTTTTTTGCGACATGATATCATTCTGTTCTCATTCATTTCTTGCTGGGCTTTTTAGACTTGGTCAGCATCTGGTTAAACTTCAAAAGTATTTTTTACAGTGGCATAATTAGCGAACCTGTGACCTCATCAAAATCCAACTCACGTTTAAATGTAAGAGAGGAGAACCTGTGCTCGTCGGTTCCATGCAACGTGTGCCGGCCCACGAGCAAGAATGCTCCAAGGAAGGATGCTCCATACGGAGCACAGACAGATTGGGGTTGAACGGTGCTGACCGTTCCCCCTCCTTCACAGCGCATTCTACCCCCGTGGAGATGCTGTCGGGACGGTACACCCCGGGGAATTTTATTGGGTATGCCTTCGCCTCCTCACAGGTGCGAAGGAGACCCACACACACCCCCCGCTGGCCATCCCCAGGCCGGCGGGGATAGTCCGTAAAGGATTTTACCCCGGGTAAAAAAGGGGTAGATAAACATGTAATCACGAGCACAAATGACACCCAGACTCCGAGCAACTGCCTCTGGTTTAGACAAAGACACTTGCCCGACCCCGGAATCGAACCCGGGACTCGTTGATCCAATGGCGGCACATCTAATCCCTAGACCAACGAGGCAGTCAATATATGGTGCATGTTGATGCATCATGCAAAAAAAGCAGCTTTGAATACGTATTTGCAATTCTACACATTTTTATTTATTTAAACAAATAAATAAAATTGGAGTGTCTGTTTGTAATAATAATAAATTAACCACTTTTTACTAAATGTGTATGTATGTATGTGACTGCCTCGTTGGTCTAGTGGTTAGATGTGCCGCCTTTGGATCAACGGGTCCCGGGTTCGATTCCCGGGTCGGGCAAGTGTCTTTGTCTAAACCAGAGGCCCGGGCTCGGAGTCTGGGTGTCATTTCTATCTATAATATGTATGTATTTACAAACAAAAAATGTATATAAGTAGTATAACATCCATCTCGTTACCATAACACAAGCATTAAGTTGCTTAGCTTGGGACGAGATGGCGTTGTGTGAAATGTCCAAGGATAAAAAAAATGTATACACAGTACCTACATAGTCCAAAATAACATTTATTTTTATTTTTGTCTGTCTGTCTGTTTGTTTGTTCTGGATAAACTCTGGAACGATTTTGACGGGACTTTCACTGATAGGTAGCTGATGATATATGGAATAACTTAGGCTACTTTTTTTGACTAGCTTCGCCCCGCGGCGTCACCCGCAGGTAACATCGCACCCGTGCGAAGCCGGGACGGGCCGCTAGTCTAAATTAAAATAAGCAACGCATCCTCAGCGCTGCAGAAGTTTGCCAATGTGTCTAGAAGACTGGCGGCATTGCCACGCTGGATGGCAATGCTGATTCGCTCAGAAAAATATAAACCAGACTTAGGTCACGTGTGCAGTCGAATAGGCGCTTTGCCAGGTCCTTACAGAAAGACGCAAAACGCAAATCCAGTTCAAGATCTTTGCAATTAATTCAACAATTCGAGTAACCGATTTTGTTGTTTTGGTTGAAAGGCACGTTCATTGAAATTGTTCTTCGATTTTAGAAGATTGAATATAACCTTTGCCAAACGCCATAATCGAAGAAGAAGAATAAAACCCATAAATTGCATGGGTGATTTTCATATTGACAACTTTTACATGTCCAACACTATCTCAGTAAAATAGGCAACTACAGTATTAATGTCATACCGGCAATATTAAAAAATAAAGAATCGAATTAACTAAATTTATTCTGTAAGAAATCTGCATTTATAGTTAACACACACGCACACCACCATTCCATTCATTATTTGAATGACGTAACATTTTTTTTTCTTACGCGTGTACGATGTTAACACTCAACTTTCCCGCCGAAAATGACAGGTGCGATCAATTTTGAACTTTACTTTTACGCAATAAGGTCGTCTTAATTTTTAATTCGAACGCCATATCGCTTGTCAAATTTGACGTCGGTGTTCGCGGAATTTGACAGTATCTTTTTTTTTCAGTTATTTTTTTAATGCGTAGGGCTATGTCTTAGTCATAATGTGTTTTAAAACTTCCTTTTGTAAATTCTTAGAAGTATAGTCGATGCGGATTATGTAAAAACCCGTCGAGTTGCTGTCAAAACTTTCTTCGATTTTCAACCTTAAAACCTTACAACTAAAGGTTAAGATTGCAAAATTGAATGAAATAGTATAATTGCTTTTTAATAATACCGTTTTAAAATATGATGCAATACCGTTGATAGATTAACACGTTTTTACTAAGTATTAAAGGAATTTCACCGTGAAAAAAGGGTCATTGTTTCCGAAAAACGGACGCTGTTCATGGACATAGTATTGAGCTGGTCTATGAAGATAGATATAGGCAAAAAGCAATAGGTTAACGGGTAATTACCACTGAGGAAGAAGAGTTCCGAGTGGAGACTGCGACTCGACAGGCGTAGTGTAGTACGTATCTCCCATGGAGTTTCTTGCCCACTCTTCTCTATGGAATGGCATTCCGAACCGGTGGTAAAAACTAAATTATTAATTTTATTTTATGATTTTTATTTCTTTGACTATTTGAAAGCATTCGCAAGAATTTATTCGAATAAAAAACATTTTGATTTTGATTTTGCTAAATGGAGCGATGATCTGCGAAAGGCTGTCAGCCACTAGATTGCCAAACTTAAGTGGCAGTGGGCAGGCAGGGCGCATAGCTCGCATGGCAGACGCTCGATGGGGCAGAAAAGTCCTGGAGTGGCCAGAGCGTTTCGGAAAGCGCAGTGCTGGTAGGCCTTCCACGCGGTGGACCGATGACCTGGTTAAGGTCGCCGGAAAGCGATGGATGCGGGCGGCCCAGGACCAGCCTTTGTGGAAATCCTTGGGGGAGGCCTATGTCCAGAGGACGTCTTTTGGCTGATATGATAAATGGTTACTCTACAAGAATCTAAATCAAAACTCATTTAATCAAGTTGGCTCATTAGAGCTCTTTTGACAAGTTGAACAATAAAATAAAATTTACCATAAAAAAATGAAAATCGATTATTTACCATCTACCACCGGTTGGCAATGCAAAGCTATACAGAGAAGAGTCGGCAAGAAACTCTGTAGTTGCTCTTTTTTAGATCGCTATTTTTAGGTGCAAGGCCGGGATAAGACAGATTTTTAAGAGCAAACTCACGCAATAGTCGCAAAGGGCCAAACATCAGCCAGATCTAGTCAACAATAGTAACTTTCTAATGCCCGGGCCACCCCCCAGCAACGGCACCTGTTCCCAAGCATGACGCATGTGGTGGAGGTACTTCCCTAAAGTTCCAGCGACGCTTAATCTGCAGACCAATTGCATTCCTTATGTCCGCCGCCCCTTGATGCTCCTAATAAGATTAAATTGTGTAACATGCTCATAACCTGTGTTCTCCATTGTGAACCGTCTTAAACCAAATATGACGAGACAATTCCTGGTCTTACGCAACACAGCTGCTGAGATACCAACCTTATTACTAGTTACAGAACGTTCAATTACTTTTAACTGGATCTCAAATATTTCTATCATTAATGATGAAGAGGTGGTACTCAGGGAAGATAAGCGTTGGAGACCCACTACTGAGTCGGGCCTCCTCCAGTTACATGGAAGGTAATTAGCCTACTTTGCATGCTGGCCAGACGGGTTGGCACAAGATTTTGTACCTAGGTTTCGGGTTTTAGGTTTTTATTTTATTAGCTCACATACCCTGAGGTGAGGTATTTATACTTAATCCGTCACCACACAGGTAGCTGATAACATTACTGACTGCGCTAAAATAAGCTATGGCGAACGTTGTATAAATTAAAAACTTAAATACACTTTCTCGATCTTCTGCTAGCTCCTTGACCATTTGATACGAACCGACATTCACTTTTTCCTTAATTTGATCGAAAAAGCTTTTCGTCTTCCTCGTACTCTCTTCCCTTGTTTTTTTTTCCCTTCCCTCTTCCCTTCTACCTTCCCTTCTATGATAGTTGTCATAAGTGTGTCGTGTGGTATCAAATGCCCAATCGTCTTTCCTCTTCTGTTGTCTATGCAGGTCAACAGGCTTCTCCTTTCTTCTACGCTTTCTAATACTTCTTGGTTTGTTAGTTTTTCCATCCAGCTCATTCTTTCCATCCTCCTCCAGCACCACATTTCAAATGCTTCCAATCTTTCTCTGTCTCTTTGTGTCATTGTCCACGTCTCTGATCCATACAGTGCTATGCTCCAGATGTACGTTTTAATTAAGCGTTTTCTTATGTTCTTTAATACACTTGTTGTTGGAAAAAAAAATTAAGATTAATTTTCTTTTAAATTTAGTTTGTATCACATACCTCTTATAAGTCGTCATTATTTAAAACGACCATCACCATCGTCAGGCCCACGCTAGGTGGTAGTCTCCATACACTCCTATCGGCCGTCATATCATTCACACTTATCACACACATTTCCTCATTCAGCAGTCCATTCATCTCTTTACGTCTCCCAAGATGCACTACATGTTTAAACTACCACTTAGGAATGCTGCTCTACAGACAAGAGCCGACAAGACACTGCAGTTCCTATTCTTCAATTCATCATCATCATCATCATCATTTCAGCCAAAAGACGTCCACTGCTGGACATAGGCTTCCCCCAAGGATTTCCACAAAGGCCGGTCCTGGGCCGCCCGCATCCGCTGCTTTCCGGCGATCTTAACCAGGTCGTCGGTCCACCGTGTGGGAGGCCTACCAGCACTGCGCCTTCCGGAACGCGGTCGCCACTCGAGGACTTTTCTGCCCCATCGGACGTCGGTCCTGTGAGCTATGTGCCCTGCCCACTGCCACTTAAGTTTGACAATCCGAATAAGATTGTGTCGTATTCTTATATTCTTCAATTATAGGTTTTATTTACAAAAAAGCACTTTAAAGCGTAGTGAGAGCAATTTCGCCAGATAAAAGTCAACGATGGAATCCAGATGATCTTAAAGGAAGGCTGCGCCACTTTTGATTCACGGGGTCCAGGGTTCGATTCCGGGGCCGGTGTCTTGGTGTAAACTAGTGCACTTGCTCTGAGTCTGGGTGTCATTTGTGTTCGTGAATTTCATGTCTGTAAACTGGCCCCGCGATACAGGTTATACCTAGACCAGGGATTTAGATTTTTGTAAAAAAAAACCACGGAAGAAAAAGAAAGCTGGCATTTGTATCGTATTGGATGACCAAAGGCAACATATCTTATCTTATCTATCAGCCACAGAAGTCCACTGCTGTGGATAGATTTCCACAATGTACGATCTCGTGCAGACCGCATCCACCGACTCCCAGCGACCTTCACAAGGTCGTCCAGCATACTATCCCTTGGGGGTGAGGTCAGCGGATAAATGGGACTCCGGAACACTCGACTACCCACTAAAACCCCGGTGTATACCCTCACACATCTTGTTTGAGACGTCACAGGTTCGCGAGGACTCTACTGTGGCGCCCGTTCGGGTTACTACTATCGGTGAGGATCCCGGGCAACTGGGACGCCCTAAGTCAATGAGGCTTGTGTCGGTGGTACCATATCTAACCCCTAGACCAACAAGGTGGTAAAAGTTAGCCGGTTCTTCTCTGTGAAGCAGCATTCGGAACTTAGGGTAGTTTCTTAAAAACAAACAGGCGCGCAAGGGGAGGCGTGCCGGGGGGGACGATTTCTTCCGATTTAGTGTGAAATACTAATATGAGACACACTTGACTAATTTGAGACGAAATTGGGACACACTGTCCAGTTAGGTACCTAAGTCCAAATTCGAGAAAGAGGTCAATCGTCGGATCCAACTCGACTGGGCAGCCTTCGGGAAGCTGCGAAAAATCTTGTCGTCCACAATACCGCAGTGTCTGAAGACAAAAGTCTTCAACCAATGTGTGTTGCCAGTGATGACATATGGAACTGAGACGTGGTCGCTCACTATGGGCTCCATTAGAAGACTCAAAGTCACCCAAAGGGCAATGGAGAAGGCTATGCTCGGAGTTTCCCTACGAGATCGAGTCAGAAATGAGGAGATACGCAGGAAAACCAGTGTCACCGACATAGCCCACCGGATTGCCAAACTTAAATGGCAGTAGGCAGGGCACATAGCTCGCAGGACCGACGCCCGATGGGGCAGAAAAGTCCTCGAGTGGCGACCGCGTTCCGGAAGGCGCAGTGCTGGTAGGCCCCACACGGTGGACCGACGACCTGGTTAAGGTCGCCGGAAAGCAGTGAATGCGGGCGGCCCAGGACCGGTTTTTGTGGAGATCCTTGGGGAAAGCCTATTTCCAGCAGTGGACGTCTTTTGGCTGAAATGATGGACTAATTTGAGCATTACAAAGAAACTCACCACGCTTCTGGTGTCTGTGTGTCTTCGCCTGCAGTCCTGAGGATTTATAGGAGTTCTGTGAAAATCTTCACTACATAGTATAAAACAAAGTCGCTGTCGTTTGTCCGTCCCTATGTATGATATTAAATATTTAAAACCACGCAACGGATTTTGAAGCGGTTTTTTTATAATAGATAGAGTGATTCAAGAGGAATGTTTATATTACATGCATAATTACACCCGTGCGACGCCGGGGCGGGTCGCTAGTATACTAATAAAGGGCCGCGTGTTTTCGGATTTAGAATACTTGGTGTCACCACCCCATTACACCAATCTGTCAGACTTATTTGTACCGCCATAACTGTAACGCTTATAATTAAAAGAGCATGGAGTATCTCGCCGGCTCTTCTCTGTGGAATGGCATTCCGAACTGGTTGTGAAAACTAAATGACTTTCTTTTAAATTTTTGTGTTATATTTTTAGCATTGGCAAGAATTTATTCGAATAAAAATCTTTATTCATTTTGATATACTCTTGAGGGTATCGTAAGAACCGACTAAAGTAAATGACAAGACCGATGTCCTAGCCATCCAAGGAAAATTTGATACGAGATACTGTGCCAACCCGTCTGGCCAGCGTGGTACAGTAGGCTATATTTTCCCTCTATACCAATGGAGGAGGCGCGACTCAGCAGTGGGTCATTTATGGGCGAAATAGTAGTAGTAGTATAATAGTAAAGTTAATTTTGAATTTAATTTGAATTCAAATAATTTACGATCTATATACAAATTGAATAATTTAGTTATATTTGGTGTACACAAACACACGATTCCATCCTGGAATCGAACTAAAGACTCGTGATCAAATGCATCCACTAAATTAAGTGCCCAGGGTGAGTGTAACTATCTCTTCCACCAGGGTAGGTATATGCCAGTACCTGGGATCAAACCAAAAACTTGAAGGCTCTTAAACTATCATGACTACTTAGCATTATGTAAAATTAAATAAAATTATTCCTAAACTAGCTGACCCGGCGAACTTTGTTCCGCATTATAAATATTTAAAACAAAAAGAAAGTTGGACATAGGATACCTGAGATTTTTATCCCGTCCGTATAAAACCTACTTTAACAAAACGCAACTGACAGCGAAAGGTTATGTTGTCTATAGTTTAATATGGCCGAAAATTTGACAATTAGAAATTTTGAATTCGACTTGTTTATATTGTTGTAATTCACATAATATCTTTATAACTTGTAGCCTATGTGTTATTCTGATGTATAAGCAATATTATTGTAAAGTTTCATTAAAATCCATTCGGTAGTTTTTACGTGAAAGAGTAACAAACATCCATCCATCCATCCATCCATACTTACAAACTTTCACGTTTATAATATTAGTAAGATTACATTCCCCATTTCATTTCAACTATTTTCGAGCATTGGGAAATTATTTTTAGAGAATTCACCATAAACTAGTATTTATTTCAAAAATCTTGTCATCACTACACTTAATATAAAACAAAGTCGCTGTCGCCTGTCGGTCCCTCCCTATGTGTGCTTAAATCTTTAAAACTACGCAACTGATTTTGAATCGGTTTTTTTAATAGATAGAATATCGTAGAGTTTTAAATACATAATATTGTAGAGAAAAAATGATAAATTTAGAGGTTCATCATTGCACCCGTGCGAAGCCGGGGCGGGTCGCTAGTGTCAAATATGATAAAATTATTCCTAAATCCCTTTCCCCATTTCATTTCACAGTAAAAGAAACGGCTTAACTATTTTCGAGCATTGGAAACTCCTTTTTAGGGAATTCACCTTAAATTAGTATTTCAAAAATCTTGTAATATATACATAACTGAATTCGGCAATATACGTAGGTAGCTATTGGAATTTAATAATGGTCTAAGTTTACATCCCGAAACCTTGCTGACATAATGATTACAACTTACCAAATTTGTTATAAATATGTTCTTCCCGTAATAAACTCAAAAACCAGTAAGAATTTTAAAAAAGCAAGTTATAAAACACGATATTAGTTGTATCTAAATTGCTGGCCATTCCCGAGAGGCATAAAACAGGAGGAAAAAATCTAAAAACTATCCCCTTATAACCAATAAAACAGGAAATATTTAACACTAAAACAATACTGATCGAACACAATTGACCGAATTCATTTATAAAGATACATTTATAGCTTAAAAATTACCGCGGTCATATAAAAAAATAAAAACGAAAAACAATACCTTTAAAAGAACCAATTTAAAACTAATAATTGAAAAAGAAATAGAAATACCAAAACGAAATACCAATTATTGAAATAGTTTTTAAATATATAAAACGTGGCCATATTTAAAAAATAAATAACTACAAACCGTAGAAGTAGTAACGTAGACAACAGGCACTCTACAATTAACGTGGTCATGGAAAAACATGAGTTTCCGAAGGCCGAGCGTCGTCCCGCGGGATACGTTGCTCTCACTATATAAGGATGGCGACTTTCTGCTGTCACGTAGTCCTTCCACCACTATTGGAGAGATAACAGCTCCTAAGTCTGTGCTTCGTTTTATTACGTTTATCGTGAAGTGTCGATAGTGATTTGCCGTGGATTATAAAGGTACGTTTTAGTTTTAAAATGGTTGCTTTTATATTTTTTTTCCGTCCGCCTATTTCTTTTTAATTTGGTATAAGACTTGTGTTTTGAAAAGAAAAGTTTAAACGCGAAATCTATGGTTTTGTTCACATTTATATACGAAATAAATCTTACTATCAATTAATTATTATATTATACTTTACCCGGGGTTAATAATTTCGAAGAGTACAAATATTTGATAATCATAATATAACTTTTAGATTAAATAATGTTATCATTTTCAAGATAAGTTTAATTTGATAAAATAAATATTGCAATTAAAATAATCTAGCGATGTTTTCCATTTCAAATACATACATCTATAAATGATAATAATGTATAGCAAGATAAGCTTAATAATGCAATTAATCTGTACGTTCGAATAATGTAGAATTAAAATATTACACTTATATTTGAACTAGTTTTCGATAATCCATTAGATAAATGACTCAAATATGCCAATTAATTCATTATCGTAATATGCTCTTCATCGTAATAGACACAAACCTAATTTCGAAAGTACCTATTTGGCCTTTGTTACATTTCCACTAAAACCGCCGAACCAAATTGGATGATTTTAGAAAATATTTAAGTAAGAATATATTGCTCATCTAAGTAAAATTTATGTAAACACGGTGTAAGTGTGTGACATTCTATCGAGTTCTAGGACATAGTCATCGCTCCACGTGGGCACAAACTAGTTTCATAATTTTATATGACATATGGTCCGAGTAATGACGCATTTAGTAGACACAATATCATTGAAAGAAAGAAAAAAAAGAAAATGTTCACAATGTATACAAATAAAACGTGTACACACAAAAAAAAGAAGAAAAGAGAAAGTGCACTAGTATACTTCTAAGTGTCTAAATAGCTGCATCTCAGCATAATACTACAGTTTCCTATAAAGTATATTTTCAGCTACAGCCAGACTTAGACTGAGATCACTACTACCCTTTCCATCCTGAGGGGGTCATAAGAGGAGTTTCCCGACTGGGGAAGGGACTCCAAGTTATTGAATACCTCAACTAAATAATTTCAAAATCAAAATTAATTTAATCAAGTTGGCTCATTATAGCTCTTTTGACCAGTCAAGCAATAAAATAAATTTTAGCATCGGCCTGGAATGCAACTCTACAGAGAAGAGACGGCAAGAGTCTGTAGTTTTAGGTTTTAGGGTTAAGAAAGATTCGTGAATGCAAACTCGCGCAATAGTCGCAAAGGACCAATCAGGAATATCTAGTCAACAATGGTAACTTTCAAATGTCTGAGCCAACCGACCCGCAACGGCGCAAGCATGACGCATGGGACAGCCAACCTCATTGGAGGATTTGTTTTATTTTTTTAAAACGAAATCCCAACCTGTATCGCGGGGGCAGTTTACAAACATGTAATTCACGAACACAAATGACACCCAAACTCAGAGCAAGGGCCTCTGGTTTAGACATAGATACTTGCCCGAACCCGGAATCGATCCCGGGTCCCGGGTTCTATTCCGAGAGTGCAAAACCTTCAGCTGCCTCGTTGGTCTAGTGGTTAGATGTGCCGCCTTTGTATCAACGGGTCCCGGGTTCGATTCCGGGGTCTGGCAAGTGTCTTTGTCTAAACCAGAGGCACTGGCTCGGAGTCTGGGTGTCGATTTCTATCTATAATATGTATGTATTTACAAAAAAAAATGTATCTAAGTGGTTCATCATCCATCTCGTTACCATAACACAAGCATTAAGTTGCTTAGCTTGGGACGATATGGCGTTGTGTGAAATGTTCAAGGATATTTATTTATTTATTTAGCTACCATGTCCATGAGAACCGCTAGCTATTCAGCTAAATGTTGGAATAACCGTCATTTTAGTGATATCAAAATAAGTCTACCCATTCCCTCCTAAGAGTGTCGTAAGTGACAACTAAGCAGTCTACTACTCAGCACATTCATGACCCACAGCTGAGTCGGGCCTCCTCCAAATTCATGGAGGGAAAATAGCCTACTGTGCCACGCTGGCAAGTCGGATATAATGGGGTGACACTATGTATTCTAAATCCGTCACCACACATGACGAGAACCTTCACTGCTGAGGATGGACGGTATTACCCGTACATAGTGTCACCAACCCATTAGATCCTGAGGGTGTCGTAAGAGCTGACAAAAGGAAACGAAAAGGCTGATACCTAGCCACAAGAGAAGGAAAACTTGTTACGAAACCCTGTCTCACAAACTGTCTTATCACGGCCTTGTACCTAAAAATGGCGATCTATAAAGAGCAACTACAGAGTTTCTTGCCGGCTCTTCTCTGTAGAACTGCATTCCGAAACGGTGGTAGATGGTAAATTTTAAATTAAATATTATTTTGTTCTTTGACTTGTCAAAAGAGCTCTAATGAGCCAACTTGATTAAATGAGTTTTGAATTTTGAATTTTGTGCCAACCCATCTGGCCAGCGTGGCATAGCAGGCTAACTACCCTCCTTAAAGCAGTGGGTCATTTATGGGCTGATATTAGTAGTAGTGAAGGTTTTATTCACAATGTCTTATCCCTGAACACCTTTACGTGTGGTGACGGATTTAGAATACACAGTGTCACCACCCCAATCCATCCTGAGTGTGTCGTAACAGGCGTTTAAAGGAACACAAGGCGTAGATCTAGCTGCCTAGACTTGATACAAACCCGTCTTGCTGACGTAGCATAGTGGATTCCCTCCATGAATTTGGAGGAGGTTAAAATCAGTAGTGGGTAATTTTTGTGCTTAAATGATGATGATGCCTTACCTGTGACTAAAAAATTTGAACTTGTTACCAAAAGTGACGACATAGCTCGCCGTGCTATCGTGTTGTCACTTCCTAATTCATTTTGCTTTCCATTCATAAAACTTCCTCGTTGACACTCAGAACGATTATCAACCTAACCACTTGAACTGAAAGTCTATTCTGGCTTGTGCCGTTACGGTCATTTTGATACGATAAGAATTTAATTGCACTGTAAGAATTGGGGTTTAAGATACGAGTGAATTGAATCCTAATATCACTAGACATGTCTGGTGACGAATTTTAAACACATGTGTCACCAACCCGTTTCATCCGGGGAGTGTCGTTCGAAGTCCTACAGGCATTTGATCGCAGATTTAATCCGTGTGGTGACGGATTTTGAATACATAATGTCACCACCCTATTTTCATCCTGAGGGTGTCGTAGGAGCCGACAAACTTGAAATGAAAGCCAGTGCCAACCCGTCTGGCCAGCGTGGCACAGTAGGCTAATTACCCTGTGATGGGAGGAAGCCCGACCCAGCAGTGGGTCTTTTATGGGCTGAGTAGTAATAGAGTAACTGCAGCTTATTATAAAAAATAGACCTTTAAATGACCCACTGCTGGGTTCGGCCTCCTCCAATATGGAGGAGAATAAGCGTCATAAGCCGCTGGCCAGACCGGTTGGCATATAAATAAATATCATTGGACATTTCACACAACGCCATCTCGTCCCAAGCTAAGCAACTTAATGCTTGTGTTATGGTAACGAGATGGATGATAAACTACTTAAACATTGTTTTTTTTATCAGCTATAGATAGATCAACTCTATATTGTACACGTGAAAATAGACAGAACACAAAAAATATAACACTTTGTACAAGGGGCGGTCTTATCGCTAAATGCGATTTTCTTATATATATATATATATATATATCTCCTCGTATACTTATTTACAGTTCCTGTGACACTCTTAGGTTATAACGAGTGACCTTCAATAATCAATATCAATAAATATTATAAAACAAAGTCGCTGTCGTCCGTCCGTCCCTATGTATGCATAAATCTTGAAAACTACGCAATGGATTTTGAAGCGCTATTTTTTAAAAGATAGAGTGATCCAAGAGGAAGGTTTTTAAGTATAATACATGCATAATATTGTAAAGAAACACTGATAAATGTAGATGTTCATTATTGCACCCGTGCGAAGCCGGAGCGGGTCGCTAGTAAGTATTATAATCCTAAATTTATTAATACTACGGTATTCGAGGAATCAAATCTGAGTAAGAGATTACACACGGCAAATTTATGTCCATATCAAATGATATCATCCTACTACTACTCAACCCATAAATTACCCACTGATGAGTCAGCCTCCCCCAAATTCATGGAGGGAAATTAGCTTACTTTACCACGGTATCCAGACGGGTTCTTGCCGCTGAGTTTTCGGCCTTGTCATTACCTTTTGTTGGCGTTTACAACCCTCAGGAGGGAATGACAGCCACAGGGCCCTCTGATAACATACCTAAACGATAACCTTAGTAGTTAGGTTTTTTTCCGCTCAACAGATTTAATAGACTGAGACCGGACAGTGGATAACTATTAAAAATAATACGTTACTACAATTTGTATACTGTTCATCGTTACATGTTTTCACTTAGGGGTTTTTAGGCTCAAAGACCAATGATTTGAAAAAGCAACTACAGAGTTTCTTGCCTGCTCTTCTCTGTACAGCAACATTCCGAACCGGTTGTAGTTTCAGCATGTTTGTGGGTGGACGGCATGAATGTGGGTGGACGCAAGGGTTGTGGGAGATCAAAAGAGAGAGAGCAAGAGAAAGGTGTGAATGTAGGTATGACGACAGAGAGGTGTGTATGGAGACTTCCACGTAAGATGATAATGGTAATTTTAAATATGACGATTGATAAGAGTTTTGTGATAAAAACCTACGTAATTAAAGTTCCTTTTGAGTTTAAATCCCTAAAATTCCTTTGTGCCTAAAATCCAGACGGCCAGCCAGGCGAGGTGGTATGTGCGGCAGGGGTCCGCGGCACCTATCCCCCGATAACCGTAGTCGGAGATTACTTAACCGTGCGAATTGCTGTAAAAACTTCGCTATCGCGTTGTAGGAATTCTCGCGCGTGTAGGGTATATTTCTTGATGTTATTAGTTCAGATTTTACGGATACATAGTAAGGTTAGATAGGCCGCCTTTGGATCAACGGGTCCCGGGTTCGATTCCGGGGTCGGGCAAGTGTCTTTGTGTAAACCAGAGGCAGTTGCTCTGAGTCTGGGCGTCATTTATGTTCGTGAATTACATGTTTGTAAACTGCCCCTGCGCCACAGGTTATACCTAGTGCAGGGGTTTCGTTAAAAAAGTATCTAGCATGCTGGTCGCTACAGTTTGGAATGAGGTGAAGACTATTAAACGATAGAGGGCCTTTGACCAGCGGTTTAACGATCTGCGGGAAGTTAAATGGGTGTTCACCATTTGAAACCGTGCTTCGGAGCGCTCTGAAAGCCGTTGGACCTGGCAGTAGCTAAACGATTATTGGTCCAACTGACTTGGCGGCCTTGCCAGACATGCCACCTCGTCTGGCTAGGTGATAGATAGATAACACTTTATTGTACATTAGCGACATACACATGGCTTAAAGTAGAAATTATATAAAACGTACAATTGGCCGCCTTATCACTAAAAAGTCCCTTTGCGCCTGAAAACCAATTGCAACTAGACCAGCAAATCTGGTCCAGGGGGATATGCTTCGGGGCGTCACAGTGGAATGCGTTTACGCGAACTTGTGGCTCCCCAAGCGTGTCGTGTGATGGTATACCGCTGGGGCTTTAGTGGGAAGACAAGTAGTTCCGGAGTCCCACCTAATCATAAAGCATTTCCCCAGCGAAGCTTTTAGATCACTGGTCTCCGGTTCGATTCCGGGGTCAGGCAAGTGTCTTTGTGTAAACCAGAGGCAATTGCTCCGAGTGTGGATTTCATGTTTGTAAAGTAGTGCAGGGGTTTAGTTTTTTTAACATTTATGTTTCATACCATTTTTCTTGTTCTCACTTTAGCCTCGTACTACAATCTCAGGATGAAACGGGTAGATGATTACATTCTGAATCTGTCACCACAGCGACATTATATAAAGCTAATCTAACCGTTGAAATATTTTCTTTCCCAGACAATTTCGTGCTGCCATCTATTATCAAGTAGCAACAATGATTCACCTTCTTTCGCTGCTCGCCGCTGTGCTGGTGTCGCTACAGTACAGCTTCGCGCTGCCCGAAATTAGTCAAAATCGTTTGGATAATAGTTTAACTCCAAATCGTAAGTGTATTTTATTTAATATTATTTTAATAAACAGTAGGTATAGGCCAATTTTCTATCAGTGGACACTATTTTATGTTATATTCAAAAATGTACTATAGTTGTAATAAAATAAAATAAGAATGATGGGCGCGGCCGTCGTTTCCTATTGTCGACTCTTACGACACTCTTATGATGATTCCGTTTTATCCCGACTCAAGGGGGGTTGAAAATCAACCGAACGGTGTTAAATCTTTAATATAATTTTATAAAGGAACTTTAAAAAGTTATTTTAGAAAAGGAGTGCAAAATGCATTTTTTTTAATTTACTTTTAATTTGTTACCACCATGTATTTGACACACACACACGCATATATATTCTTTTGTATACTGTTGAAGTCTGTGGTCAAATTGAGAGAATTATAATTTAAATTAGTTCTAAACTACTATGCACAACAGTCCCAATCATTCTTACAATACACACCTACTCAAATAGGTTAAATAAATGTATAACACTGAAATTCAAATTACATTTTATGAGCCTAAATTGAATTGCTGATTCTCTTAGTTGAATTTGACAGTATGATTTTCTAATACACGATTTTAAAATTTATTTCTAGAAGTCGATATTATTTACAGTAAAAATTTTCCTGTTGACTGGAAAATTAACTACAGCTATTTTATATTTTATGGTAACAATCTTATTAACAAAACTGTGATTGTGCGCGTGGTGACAGATTTAGAATACTGAGTTTCACCACTCCATTCCAACCTAAGGATGTCGTAAAGCGAGTAAAGGACCGCAAGAGAAGGAAACCTTTAGACAAACCCTGTACCAACCTGCGTTGCCAGCGTGGCACAGTATATGCTAATTGTATGATTTGAAGGAGGTTTTAATCTACTTGAGTATAAAGTTGAAATTCGCGCATGTCATAAACGGAACCAAGCGTGGTTTAGGTCCAGTCGCCACGTTTGCGCCTATTTTTAACACAAGCTCTTTTCAATCGTCATATTAAAAAATACCATTACAGTCTTTTGCCGGATTGCATGCATTACCGGATTGCCAAACTTAAGTGGCAGTGGGCAGGGCACATAGCTCGCAGGACCGACGCCCGATGGGGCAGAAAAGTCCTCGACTGGCGACCGCGTTCCGGAAGGCGCAGTGCTGGTAGGCCTCCCACACGGTGGACCGACGACCTGGTTAAGATCGCCGGAAAGCAGTGGATGCGGGCGGCCCAGGACCGGTCTTTGTGGAAATCCTTGGGGGAGGCCTATGTCCAGCAGTGGACGTCTTTTGGCTGAAATGATGATGATGATGATGATTACAGTCTTACGGCTCATGTTCCGTGCCAGTCACACCTTTCATAAACAATTCCTCATTCGTACAATCCATCCATCTCTCTACCCACATTCATGCTCAAACTACCACTGGTTCGGATTGCTGCTCCACAGAGAAGAACCGGCTAATTGCTTTGTTGTTGTATAAAGTTGTTTAACACATGGTATTTTTACAGGACCGGCTACTCCCAAACGGCGGCTTTCCAAAAATGTGACTATTCGGGTCCCCCTCCCCGAAGTGTTTGAGATGCTGCCGGGCGGGCGGTCCGAATTGGTTTGCTCGGCAATGGGCCACCCCGCGCCTACAGTGCAGTGGCTAAGGAACAATGAACCTATTTACGATGTAAGTAATTCTCGAGTGTGTTAACGGATTTAGAATACCAGTCAGCACCCCATTCCATCCTGAGGGTGTCGTAAAAACCCCCAGAGGCCCAACTCAGCTGTCGGTAATTTGTGGGCGGACTAGTCTCTATATAAGTTTCTTTCACAAACCTCTGAAAAATCGTCAACTGCCACCGATTCTGAATTGTGCTCTGTTATGAACAGCTAACAAGCTCAATAATGTTTTTATATAAGTATCTCTTTTTGAGGTATCAATACAGCACCAACTCGATTGAAATCGGACTATATGCTTAAAATTGTCAAACGGTCGAAGTGACGTCTTGAGTCACTAAACTAAAATGCACTGTGTGCTATTCAGCTAAAGTCCATTTTTGTTAGGCACGCTTATCGATGTTTGATTTTTTATGCAGTATGAAGACGAAACCAACGAGATATTCTCCCATGACCCGTCCAGCGTGGCGGAGCTGATCAGCAAGCTGGTCATCAAGTGGTCGTCTGTTGCGTCTGGGGATGTGTTCACGTGTGTAGCTTCGAACGGTTTGAAGCAAGCATCCAGTACTACGAGGATTTTCAAAATTGAAGGTGAGCTTGTTAAACTATTCCCCGCTAGATGGCGGTTTATGCTGTATTTTGTTCAAAATCTGGTTCGAACCTTTCCATTCTTAACACGCTAATTCGGTATAGCGCCATCTAGTTGGAATGAAGGGTAACTTTGATAGCCCTATTTGTCGCTAGATGGCATGATTATTAATTCTTTACTAATCCTGCATGTCATCAATTGTAATTTCACCAATATTTTTAAGGTTAGTTAATTAAGTTAAAAAGCTTTCCAAGTTACTTCGATACTATATTTCATAAGTGGAAAATTCCAATACTTTATTTACTTAACACTTCCATTTAAAGCGAATTGGTTTCTGCACTAACTCGTAGGTTTACCTATCAACATTAAAATCTAGCTATAATTCTACAATCTTCTATTTTGAACACAAATCTAATATTAGTATTTTTATTAACAACGATAAAGTAACTTCAATAATAAAACTGTACCCTGTTCCACCCTGAGGGTGTCGTAAAAGTCAACCATAGGAAATAACGGCCGAAAACCTAACCACAGCAGACGGAAAACTTGATAGGAAACCATGTACCAATTCGTCTAGCCAGTTTGGCACAGTAGGCTAAATTACCCTCTATGTTGGAAGGGCTCAGCAGTGGATAATGTATGGGACGAGTAGTAAAATCAAAACAGCGCCATCTAGTGTTAACTTGTTAACACGAATTCCTTTTCAGGAGATGAAAGACTTCAAGATTCGCTGATTCTCCAGAATCTATTCGACGTGCCCTCGAAACCAGTCATCACTAGTCACTACAAGATGGTACTCCAGAACATGGGTACCGATTTGGTGTTGCCATGCAGAGTCAATGATGGGAGCGAAGTGTACTGGGAGCACTCTGAAAACCCCATTTACGGAAACGCTAGGATGCGGGTAAGTCAAGATAATACAAATATATGATGAGATCCGTCTGAAGATTGACCGTCTGGTGACGGATTTAGAATACATAGTGTCACCACCCTACGACACCCTCGGAATGGAATGGGGTGGTGACTCTGTATATAAAAAAAAATTCACAACACCGCAGACTACTCTTGGCTTTTTTATCAGTGACTTGAATGCCTTTGAACGCAAGGCTAGGCTGATGGAACGCCAGGGTCTAAGATGGAGCAGGCATTTCAAGGAAATGCTCTGTCGGTCACTAGCTCTCGCATACACACGACGAAACACAGTAACACTGTGAAGATGTGAAGACCGGACTTAGATGTGAAGGTGGTAGCTAGCCGGGCGGTCCATTCGATCCTACCACCAAGCGTGCTGGGTTTTGTTGACTTCGACCCGTCCCCACGGCCTTAAACTATGATGATGAGAGAAGGCTAGCAGTTACAAATACAATTTACAGTAAAGGTACTCTTACCATCATACTCAACGTCTCTTAATTCCAGGTTCTCGTCTCTGGAGACTTACTAGTGGCGGACCTGAGCTGGTCTGACATGGGTAACTTCACCTGTACCACCAAGAACCTGTACGGGGAAGACTCGATGAGGACCTTCGTATATCCACTGCGCGCCAATTGGTGAGTCATGATCCACTTTTGGGCAACACTTCTGCGTCGAGCCTTTCCAATTTCATGGAGGGTCACGCTAATGTCACGCTGACCAGACGGGGCAGGAGTTCATTTCAATTTTTGTTTCTCTTGCGGCTAGGTTATCAGCCTCGTCATTTCCTTCTGTCGGCACTTATGACACCCACAAGATGGAATGGGGTTGTAGCGAACAACATGCTACATACTTTACACAATTTACCCGAAACATCTGAACTAATTACGTCAAGAAATATTGCCGACAAATGCGAGAATTACCAAAAAAGTTCTTCTCACTGGAGGAGGCCCGACTCGGCAGTGGGTCATCTATGGGCTCATTAGTACTAGCAGATGTGCTGTTTTACCCTTTACGGCTTCTTACGGCCCCCTGAGGGTAGTATGGGGAGTATAAATAGTACACTTTACTAATCGTAGGTCTTTCATTCGCAGAAATCTCACCGCGACCACGACCTAGTGAAAAACACCCGCCGATCCTCGATGTTCCTATAGTTTAAGTAAACAAAAATTAATGGAATTTTAACTTATTCGTAGCACTTAAGTTTCATTACTTAGCAACTAGTTCACAGAGAACATTTCGCACGCTTAGAACGAAAACGTCCTAACCTCAAAAACCTACTTTGGCAGACATGTAAAAAAATAGTCCCACCTTTTTTTAATCCTCGTCAGCCAGGTTATCAGGGACTCCAGGGTGTGGAAAGATGCTACCCCCAGCCCACCCCCTAAAACCAACTGTGTCCCTCATCCCCCAGTAACATAGCTACGGGTTTTACTCCTGAACCTACATTTTATGACGAGAAAACAAATACGACATCCTCAAAAATCTACTTTTGCAGAAAAAAAGTTAAAATATGACCACCTTTTTACCGGGTTATGTGGGACTCCGGGGCGTAGAAAGATTTTAAGACCTGGAAAAGAGACAGCATTATAGTTTCCGCTCGAAATTGGCTATATTTGATTGAGGAAAGAATCTTACGGACTATCGCAACCTTATAACATTACCCCTGTGTGTTAAGGTCACCAGTGTTGGCATCAGATCAGAATGATCCCACTCTTCAATTTTTACAATGTCAGTGACGCTTGACATTTCTGGTATAGTACAGTACAGATGACATTTTAAATGTGACGTTTGACGTCTAAATGTGCGAGATCTAGCGTAATACAAAAGAAATGTACTTAATTTTTCCCACATTACAGTACTTGTAAATATTTGTTATGTTGTAAAAAGAAATAGTGTAGGACTTTTTTTAAAATGCTTTTTAATAATTTTGACAAGTCATTGTGTTACCTGTTAAATGAAGATTAAATAATATCGTCCAAAGATTAATACATTTTATAGCTAATATTCATTTAATTTATTAATTATTAATTCAAATCAGTCGCACAAAATAACATATTGTTTTATGTGATTGTTTCACCTACTGAATGATCAAGTGAAAAATAATGAAAACTCTAGATACATTTACAAATTGATATGCGCTAAAGTGCTGCCGAAACTAGCAAATTATCGATTTATATTGACTTTACGTTAAAATTATATTTATTTCAGTAGGTGAAAAACTTGCATTTGGTGATAGCACTTAAAACAGGTAAAATGTACCACTAATTCCCTTTATTGAACATTAACAAGATTTAAGAAATATTATACTTTCTTTATTTTATAATCTTACTTAATATTATAAACGTGAAAGTTTGTAAGTATGGATGGATGGATGGATGGATGGATGGATGGATGTTTGTTACTCTTTCACGTAAAAACTACTGAATGGATTTTAATGAAACTTTACAATAATATAGCTTATAAATCAGAATAACACATAGGCTACAATTTATAAAGATATTATGTGAATTACAACAGTATAAACAAGTCGAATTAAAAATTTCTAATTGTAAAATTTTCAACCATATTAAACTATAGACAATATAACGTTTCGCTGTCAGTTGCATTTTGGTAAAGTAGGTTTTATACAGACGGGATAAAAATCTCAGGTATGTCCAACTTTTTTTTTGTTTTAACTAAATACCTAATAGATGTTGGAAAATTCACACAATCCCACCTAATATTATTGCATCTAATGCGGAACAAAGTTCGCCGGGTCAGCTAGTACGAGAATAATTAATGAGTACATGACAACAGGTTTGTTTTAATTTATCATTATTATCTAAGCTCATTTTTAGGTTAGTGTTTTAAATGTTACGTTAAAAGATGACTTTATTAATCCATTCAAAAATCAGAGTACTTACCATTATATTTAAGAATAAAATCATTATTAAAATATGACGTGTGTATGTTAATGTCATTATTATATTAACTGACATTCCGGTTTAAATAGTTTTTTTTATAGTAAACGAAAAACGTGTTAAAACGACTTATTTTTAATTAGATTTCCAATTTTTTAAGGTTTTAATTAATAAAAGTATCACGGTACTATGAACTAACCAATTTGTAATTTATCTACTTCTCTAAAAGGACAATATATATTTGAACTGTTTTGACATTGATATTTGAAATGTTTTGACCGTCATTTTCATTATTAGAGAATCTCTATAAAATAAGAGAAAAGTACAGAAAACCCCGCCTTTAATATTATGAATAGTATCTTGCTTATTTTTTTTTACCATAGTTTTATATAAAAAATATTACATTTACTGAACTCAAACTCGTATCAAAAATTAAATATTTTGATTTTTTTAAAATCTGTTTTGCACTTCTAGCCAATGTACCAAAATATTTACTATATTTTTTGCATTCTTAAATTTATTTTTAATTATATTTTCTTAATAAACGCCACTTAGTTTAAAGATTTGATTATCTAATTTCAAACATTTTACGAACAACAAAATGTTGTAGGTAATATTTGTAAAACTACAAAATGTATTTATTGACCTAATTAGTCGACTTTACTTCAATATAATAATACGATCTCTGTGATTTATTTTTATTGAAATAAATGTTTTATTACTGAACATATTTGAACGGCTTCTTTTCATTTAATACCTGTAGGTATTACTTACAATTGTTGTATACTTACTTATAATTGTTAATTATAAAATCGAATGGCCTATTACAGATCCATACTGTCACCACCCAATTCCAACCGGAGGGTGTTGTAAAACCCGACAAAAGTTAATGCCACGACCCCAAAACCTAGCCTAAGAGAAGGAAAACTTAAATCGAAACCCTATGCCAGCCCGTCTGGCCAGCGTGGCACAATAAATCAAACTCATATGGAACTTTATTTACGTAGATTTTATCACCAAGCTTATAAATTGTTTTATATAAAAACTAGTGGCCCGCCCCGGCTTCGCCCGTGCAAAGCGGGGGTGGGTTATACATATAAACCTTCCCCTTGAATCACTCTATCTATTAAAAAAAACCGCTTCAAAATCCGTTGCGTAGTTTTAAAGATTTGTGCATACATAGGGACGGACAGAAGAATTCGACTTTGTTTTATACTATGTAGTGATGACTAATAGGACTGCCTCGTTGGTCTAGTGGTCAGATGTGCCGCCTTTGGATCAACGGGTCCCGGGTTCGATTCCGGGGTCGGGCCAGTGTCTTTGTCTAAACCAGAGGCACTGGCTCGGAGTCTGGGTGTCATTTCTATCTATAATATGTATGTATTTACAAAAAAAAATGTATATAAGTAGTTTATCATCCATCTCGTTACCATAACACAAGCATTAAGTTGCTTAGCTTGGAACGAGATGGCGTTGTGTGGAAAGTCCAAGGATATTTATTTATTTATTTATTATTTATTATATATTAGGTGCACTCAATATGGTAACACAACAGATTGACTTCTTCAATTGTACACTGAGTGAATTCACACGGGCTGCATTTTGCACAATTGCACTATCTGCTCAATATAATTAATTTTAGTGAACTGTTGTAACATAAATATAACTACGCTATTGTATTATGTACCTTAACCTGTGATAATAGCTGTATGTGTGGTTTCACTATCACTACATAGTATAAAACAAAGTCGCATTCTTCTGTCCGTCCCTATGTATGCATAAATCTTTAAAACTACGCAACGGATTTTGAAGCGGCTTTTTTTAATAGATAGAGTGATTCAAGGGGAAGGTTTTTATGTACAACCCACCCCCGCTTTGCAAGGGCGAAACCGGGGCGGGCCACTAGTAATAAATAATTAAATAAAAAATATTAGTAGTAGGTACTAGTAGGCTAATTACCCCCCATGTAATGGGTTAAAGCCCGACACAGCAGTGGGTCGTTTATGGGCTGAGTAATCGTAGAGGTATGGGTCTGGATGGTAAGTCTTATAAACAGGCAGATGGTAAGCACTTACCGTGGGTCATGGACGTTTGCAACACCGGACGAATCATGTAACGTCATTCACAAAACTACATTTTACGAAAACATGTTTATTTAATCTGTCAGGCCAACATCGCTAAAAAATTCATATTGGCAATCATCACTATCATTATCATCACTATCACTACTCACTATCATTCATCATCATTTCAGCCAAAAGACGTCCACTGCTGGACATAGGCCTCCCCCAAGGATCTCCACAAAGGCCGGTCCTGGGCCGCCCGCATCCACTGCTTTCCGGCGACCTTAACTAGGTCGTCGGTCCACCGTGTGGGAGGCCTACCAGCACTGCGCCTTCCGGAACGCGGTCGCCACTCGAGGACTTATCTGCCCCATCGGGCGACGGTCCTGCGAGCTATCACTATCACTACTCACTACTTATTATAAAACAAAATGGCTGTCGTCTGTCCGTCCCTATGTATGCTTAAATCTTTAAAACTACGCTACGGATTTTGAAGCGGTTCACTTTAATAGATAGAGTGATTCAAGAGGAAGGTTTATTTGTATACTACATGCATAATTGCACCCGTGCGAAGGGTGGGTCGCTAGTATCCTTATTATACAAAAAATCTAAATGTTGTTTTTATACCTGGCCCTTTAGTTTGGACGCAGTGATGTAACATACAATACTCTAACGAATTACTTCGTAAGACGAATTTCCTACTACAGGAAAAAACCTCACCTCACCATATCAATCAATACACGTAATAATGATATAACTATCTGATGTGTATCTACATACATAAAAATGAGTGGCGGTGACTGTTATTTATCAACAGTTTGATTTCCTTAACCCATTCAAAATAGGGTGCTATCTAGAAGAAGAAGGAAATCATCTTTTTCCGACAAAGCCACGTACAACTAATACTAGACTACAACTCGGCCCATTAGACCCTCTGTTGAGTCGGTCCTCCTCCAGTTAATGGAGGGTAATTAGCTTACTGGGCGACGCTTGCAAGACTGCAAGGGTTTTCTTGGCTCTTACAACACTCTACGGATGGAATGGGGTGGTGACACTATGTATTCTAAATCCGTCACCACACGGACAATACTTGACACATTCAGATACAATTAACACTCAATTGGCTGTCTCGTTGGTGGTTAGATAGGTCCCGGGTTCGATTCCGGGGTCGGGAAAAGGTCTTTGTCTGAACCAGAGGCACTTGTTCTGAGTCTGGGTGTCATTTGTGCTCGTGAATTACATGTTTGTAAACTGCCTCCGCGATACAGGTTATCTCTAGTGCAGGGGTTACGTTAAAAATATATATATTAACTAGCTGACCGGGCAGACGTTGTCCTGCATGATATTTGTTTACCGACTGCAGCGCCATCTGTCGGGCTGATTTGTGAATCTAAACCATCCTCGGTGCCACCCAAACGCATACAAAAAATTTCATTCAAATCGGTTCAGCCGTTTAGGAGGAGTTCAGTCACATACACACGCACACAAGAAATATATATATTAAGATGAGCCTAATAATTAACATAGTGTCTCCACCCCATTCCATTCTGAGGGTGTCGTAAGAGCTGGCAAAAGGCAATGACATGGCCGAAAACCTAGCCGCAAGGAAAACTTGATGCGAAACCCAGTGCCAGCCAGTCTGGCCAGGGTGGCACAGTAGGCTAATTGCCCTCCCTGTGATGGGTGGTGACCCGACTAAGCAGTGGGTTATTTATGGGATGAGTAGTATTAATTTTACACCTAAAACTAGCGACCTGCCCCGGCTTCGCACGGGTGCAACGATAAACCTCTAAATTTATGAGTGTTTGTCTACTATATTATGGATGTGTTAAACATATAAACCTTCCTCATAAATCACTCTATCTATTAAAAAAAACGCTTCAAAATCCGTTGCGTAGTTTTAAAGTTTTAAGCATACATAGGGACGGACAGACGACAGCGACTTTGTTTTATACTATGTAGTGATAGTGATAGTGATGATAATAAATATGTAATGATAATGATTATTATTAGCCGATACGCAGCTATAGTCATCAAACAAGGAATTTACTAAGCACAAAAGTCACAGGCAACCATTAGTATAATAAAAATAATCTCTTACTGATAACACTGAAGGTCTCAAACTTATTTCATTAAAATCTAAAACCAAATTCTTATCTATCTTCAGTAGTAATATATTTTACACGTCCGTTTGTTTAAGCAACTACAGAGTTTCTTGCCGGCTCTTCTCTGTAGAGCAGCATTCCGAACCGGTGGTAGTTTCAGCATGAATGTGAGCGGACGCAAGGGTTGTGGGAGATCAAAAGAGATGGATGGATTGTAAGAATGAGGAATTGTGAAAGGTGTGCTTGTAGATATGACGACTGATAAGTGTGTATGGAGACTACCACCTAGCGTGGGATTATAAAGTTAACTTTAAATATGACGATTTATAAGAGTTTTGTGTTAAAACCTACGTAAAAAAGTTTTGAGCTGTTATTATATTTGATCATATATTAATATCCTAAAGTAAATTACATATATTAATGTATTAATTGTTACCTCCATCTCACCAACTCTCTATATTTTATATCACTTTCACTAAACACTGCTTAAAATTCATAAACCATGGATGGTAAACTGGAAGCCAGTCTGGAAAACTTGCAAAAGTTATTCGTCGCCCGCATGAGTGAGTATGATCACAAGCTTCAAACTGCCACTTCATCTAGCAGGGCAGATCTTCCATCATTAGCTCATGACTTCACAGAGTTCAAATCATTCATGTGGCAGACATTGACCGCACTTAAGGATCAAGTTGAGCTTCTGGTACTGGGTCTGGACAGGCACGAAATGGCTCTGAGGCGCAAGGTCCTATTGCTACATGGTGTTCCCGAGAAGAACAATGAGAGGGTTAATGACCTGGTCAATAAATTATTTTCTGACAAAATGAAGCTGGATGATGTTCCTCCGAACTGTATTGACGTCTGCCACCGCCTGGGCAGCTCTCAGGGAAAATCCCGCCCCATTCTTGTCAGGTTTCACGACATGGAAGTTCGCCACTCAGTTTGGGACAGTAAATCGACCCTTAAAGGGTCAGGCGTCACTATATCCGAGTTTTTGACTCGACCGAGACACCGTGTATTCATGTCAGCGCGAGGCCACTTTGGTTTAAAAAACTGCTGGACGTCAGAAGGTCGCATCATCATCGCCGCGCCAGACAAATCACGTCATAAGATTGTGTCTAAGAAGGAACTGGATTCAATAATCAGTCGATTCCCAGCAGGTGTGAATCCCGGCATCAACCCTCCACAGGCTGAAAACACACAGGCAACGTCCCCCGCAAAACCTGTGGCCAAAAATCTCCGCAAGGCTCGTCGCTAATTTTTAATTTTATAATTTTACTGTGTCCCTTATCCCACTACCTCTATATGATTCTTTAATTTAATAATTTGTATTTGTAGGTGTTATTTAAACTACGTAGGTTATGTCACTTTTGGTTATATGACGTCTGACAACAATTGAGAAATAGTGCTTGCTATCCTTTCATTTAAGCCATCAGTCTGTCAAACTTCTTTTTTTTTTCTTTCTTTATTACTTATATTGTGTGCAGTGGCAATTGTCTTGTGTTTGTGCCACCTCATGTACTTTATTTCACCGTGTCCACCAATAATTTTGCATGGCGAGTTGGTGAGAGTGCAGTAGCATTTGGTACTAAGATATATATTTAAGTTTTGGATATAAGTTTTATATTATATATATAATTATATTTATTTATTTTGCAACTATGAATGATTTATGCAAACTAAATGATAGCTTTTTGTCATGTTCTTCGTCAGAGAGTTTCGTCAGTGCGGCGAGTGATTCTTGTAACTCGACCTCATTTGATAACTTGTCAACCATCTTTACCAGCTTACCCGATAACCTTAATATAGTTCATATCAATGCTCAAAGTGTTCCTGCACATTATCATGACCTTCTGGCATTCTTCAGCAATAGTCTCGTAGACGCTATCCTTATTTCGGAGTCCTTTCTTAAGCCTTCCCTGCTTTCTGCACATTTTTCCCTTCCCGGTTATATTCTCATTCGCAATGACCGTACAGGTAAAGGCGGTGGCGGTGTAGCAATATATTTGCGCTCCGAAATACCTTTCAAAATTATTAATTCCTCTCCCTCCCTGTACTCGGCTACTTCCGAGCACTTATTTTTGGAACTTTCTATTCGCCACTCTAAATTGTTACTAGGAGTCTTTTATAGCCCTAATCTTACCATCAATTATTTCGACTCTTTCGATTCTCTTTTAAGTGAGCTTTGTTCTAGCTACAGCCATATAGTGATTATGGGCGATTTTAATACCTGCCTTTTAAAAGATGACTCACGCTCCCGTAAACTAAATTCAATCGTAACATCTTTTAATCTCCACCTATTGTCTCTTTCCGCCACCCATCAGTCTCCTGGGTGTACACCCTCTCTTTTGGACCTTATCATAGTTTCTACTCCTGATCGAGTGAGCTCTCATGGACAACTCCCAGCCCCATTCTCGTATCACGATCTGATTTTTATCTCGTATATCTTACGCCCCCCCAAGCAACAGGTTAAATACCTTTTTTTGCGTAACTACAATGGTATTAATTTGGAGGCACTACAGCGAGATGCTGCTGCTATTAAGTGGGAAACATTGAGTGGTCTCACATCCATAGATGACAAGCTGGAATTGTTCAATAGTAATGTAACCCAGCTTTTTGATCACCATGCCCCTGTACGTCGAGTTAAACTTAAGCATGTTCCGGCTCCGTGGCTTTCTCCTTCAATAAAAGATTTCATGGCACGAAGAGACAGGGCTAAGAAACGATGGAGGCGCAGCCCGTCGGAAATAAATCTCCTGAAATTTAAAATTCTTCGCAACCGTTGTAGTCGTCTGTGTAGGGATGCTAAGAAACGCTATTTCCATAACTCTCTTACTAATCGAAGTGCTACCGATGTCTGGAAGTTCCTGAGATCAGTAGGAATCGGGAAATCCTCTTCATATGACCTGGATTCTAATACCGATCTGAACGTCTTAAACCAGTTTTTCTCACTTCCCCCAGTGTCTCTCGACAATGATGTTAGGTCTCGAACTCTGGCACTAATTTCTAATACTCCCCTCCCTCGCTGTCCTCCATTCAACTTTAGTCTCATAGCCATCGACGATGTCAAAAAGTCTTTGCTAGCTATTGCTTCCACGGCTATAGGCAGTGATAACATATGCTCCAGAATGTTTACCCCTATCCTCCCTGAAATACTTCCCGCTCTTGTCCACATCTTTAATTTTTCCTTGACTTCCGGGTCTTTCCCACATTTGTGGAAAAAGGCTCACATCATCCCCTTGCCTAAAACTTCCAACCCATCTTCCCCTTCTCACTTCCGACCTATCTCCATTCTGCCTTTTCTCTCCAAAGTTCTAGAGCACATTGTCCATCGCCAACTTTCATCATACTTGCTAAATAATGATCTGCTCAGTCCACTTCAGTCGGGATTCCGTTGTGGACATAGCACCACCACGGCCCTACTTAAGGTTACTGATGACATACGTTGGGCTATGGAAAATAAAACCCTAACTTTACTTGTATTACTCGACTTTAGCAGTGCGTTCAATTCGGTAGACTTCGATGTTCTTCTTGGCACCCTCAAATCTCTTAATGTACCTCCTTCTTGTGTCAAATGGTTTGATTCCTATATTCGGGGCCGCTCACAATGCGTCCGCCATGACGAATTGCTTTCTGATTGGCGGCCTCTCCTTGCGGGTGTGCCCCAAGGTGGCGTTTTATCTCCTCTTCTCTTTTCAATATATATTAACTCTGTCACTCGAGTCATCTCATCACATTTCCATCTGTACGCAGACGATTTACAAATATACAGTCATTTTACTAGGGACGATATTGCACATGCCATTCATGCGATGAACAAGGACCTATGCCGCATCAATACATGGGCTAAAAGCTTTGGGTTAAAACTGAATCCTGCCAAGTCACAGGCTATTATAATTGGCAGTAGATATTTTACTTCGGGCTTAGATTTCACCTCCTTGCCTGCAATCAGTCTGGCTGGGTCTGACATAGCGCTCTCCAATACGGTGAATAACTTGGGAGTATTGATTGATTCCAATCTGTCTTGGGTCGACCACGTTAGTAGCGTCAGCAATAAAGTGTTCTTTACCTTCCACTCGCTGAAATGTCTCCAAAATTTCTTACCTGTCGAGACTAAAATCCTGCTTGCTCAAACTCTCATTCAGCCCTGTATCGACTACGCTGACTGTTGCTTGTTGGATGCCACAGAGGAGCTTCTAAATAAACTTGAGCGTCTACAAAATTTGTGTATCCGGTTTATATTTTCTCTGAAAAAATACGATCACGTCACCCAATTTCGCAAACGTCTCAAGTGGCTCCCAATCCGTCTTCGCAGAAACTCCCGAATATTGTGTGTACTATATAATATCCTTCACAATTCTGCCTCTCCCTCCTATCTGCGTGAACGTTTCTCCTTTGCTCATCCAACTGACGCTCCTTGCAGATCCCACCTACGATACATCCTTCAATTTCCTTCTCATTCAACCGATTTCTACTCCTACTCCTTTTCTGTACACGCCGTTCGTTTATGGAACTCTCTTCCCGCTGGTATTCAGAGCTCTGACTGCCTACTTACCTTTAAGCGAAGAGTCAAAGAGCATTATCTCTCCTCCTGTTAGTCATAGTTGTTGTATGTATTTATTAAGTATGTATATGTATGTATTAATATTTCGTATTTAAGTATCTATTGTATCTATTATGTATGTATGTACAGTATTAATATTACGTATTTAAGTATCTATTATAACTTATTTTTATTTTGCATTATACTTATTTTGAACATTTGTAATATTATTAATATTAAGTTTTTTACGCACTAAGCCTATTATACTTTTTCACCATCTCCTTTTGCGGGTCTACTGGAAGAGATTTCTATAGAAATAAGTAGTACCTTTGTACATAAGTTTCCTAAATGTAATGTTTCCTAAACTTTTTCTATGTGTGTACATAAATAAATAAATAAATAAATAAAATAAATAAATAAAGTTCCTTTTGAGTTTGAGTTGGTTTAATATTGACTTCTTTCTACTATATTTAGTTTTCAGCACATAAATCCACTCTGAGTCGGGCCTCCTCCAATTATTAAGGGATAGAAATTGCCAACTTGTCTGGCCAGATGGCTTGGCACCCTTTCAAGATTTTCTTCTCTTGAGTCTAGGTTTTCTGCTTTGTCAGTTCCTCTTATTCTCTAGTGGCTCTTACGATACTCCCAGCATGGAATGGGTGTGTTTTTTTAAAACCTTCAGCTCACAGATTCTTTAGTTACCCAGAGCACCGAGTAGGAATTAAGTATATCAAACTATCACCGGTGGACTATTTTTTTCTTGCAATTATAATAGCCTACATAAATTAATAATAAATAATAATAATGTAGCATTCCAATGGTGAAGAATTTTTTAAATCTTTCACCATTTGGACACACTTACACACGACACTTTGAAGTGCATTCTATGTATCCAATTACCCAAAAAGTATTGAATTATAATCTACCAGTAATAGAAAAACAACTTCAGATGAAACCATTTAACTCTCCATCATATTCTCCGCATCAGTTTCTGAGGAGTCTTATATCGACCAACGGACATCATTTAATCCTTAAGAATTGTTATTTTAGTTAATGATACACAAAACAAACGACCAGCAAAATTAATATGATCAAACTTTATCACGAGCATAACCAGGAACAGAACATATCGCGTAAAAATGAATAACGTAAATCGCTATCTACGGACGCAATATGATTAAAATTTACTATAAAACGAATATTAGTATTCGAAAACTTCAGTGAGTTATGTAAACCCAGAATCGCAACCATGAGCTTCACAGACAAGGTAGTGCTAGTCACTGGCGGCAGCTCAGGAATAGGAGCGTCTATTGCTGAGGAGTTTGCCAAAGAAGGCGCAAAAGTTGCCATCGTTGGGAGAAACGTGGAACGACTTAAGAAGGTATCCGACAAATGCCCTAAATCCTTCATCATCGTCGCTGATGTAACCAAAGATGAAGACTGTGTCAAAACTATAAATGAAACCATCTCTAAATTTGGTAAGCTTGACGTTCTGGTCAACAATGCTGGTATCTACGAGATCATCAATATCAAGGATGAAAAAGCTATAGATATTTATGACAGAGTTATGGCAACCAATCTGCGATCGACTGTAAGACTCACCAATTTGGCTGCAAAACATCTCGCTAAGACTAAAGGAAACATCGTCAACATGTCCAGTATTGCTGGATTGAGTGTTGTTGGTGTAGGTGGGTTTGCCGGCAGTGCTTCTAAAGCAGCTATAAACCATTTCACAAGATATTCAGCTTTAGATCTCTCCGTTGATGGAATTCGCGTCAACTCCGTGAATCCAGGACCAGTCAAGACCGACATTTTGCAGACCGATGATGTTGAAACTTGGGAGGCCTTGAGGACGACCTGTGCTTTGAAAAGGATCTCGGAACCTAAGGAGATATCCGACCTGGTTATGTATCTTGCAAGCGACAAAGCCAGAGCTATGACTGGTGGTGTTTATTTGACAGACAACGGAATCCTTCTAGGTGGGAAGTTATTGCATGTGTAATTTGCATTGGATAGTCTAAGTATTTTTTCTGTTATAGATTCGGGGAGAATTGTATTATAAATAAATCATGTTTACATTCATTATGTTTAAGATGAAAACTGTTTTATTTGTAGAATAGTTACTCATTTATACAGGGTGTCCCAAAAATAGCACGCCACAGCGACACTGGAGTTGGGCTAGCCCTATCTATTCCACATAAAAATTGCTGATGAAAAAGCTCATGGATTTCCAGATATTAGAAATTTTCCCTTTCTTTAGGTAGAAGAATTACCCGATTTGTTCGTTATAAGTAATAAAATCGTCACAAATAACTACTTTCCGTTTATTTTTTATTCTGAACTCATTACTGATCGTTTTTGGAGTAAGTAATCATTGGTAAGTAATTGGTGTAAAATACAAAATAGTTTAACTTTATTCAGCTGCCGTTGAAAATGTTACATCATTGATACATATTTTTTATAACACTGCTTTAGGCGCAAAGGGGTGATCTTCCAGCCAGACGAGGTGGTATGTCTGGCAGGAGGCCGCGGTGCCTATCCCCCGATAACTGTAGACGGGGATTTCCTAACAGTGCGAACTGCTCTGGAATTTTTTGGTAATTCTCGCATTTGTAAGCAATATTTCTTGATGTTATTAGTTCACATTCTCGGGTAAATTGTGTAAATTAAGCAGCATGCTGGTCGCCACACTACTACCAGGCTACCGGTACCAACTGAGAAGACCTGGCAGAAGAAACCCGGCCTTGTCGTTTTTTAAACGCCATATTATAAAGACCGTGTACATACCTATAACTAACTAGTTTCGTAATATTCCGAAAGACGCTCAACTGAAATATAAATCTTTATCGGTCGCCGCTACAAGACTTCAGTCTTATCAGCTCGTCGGCCAGTGTCTGGGATTAGCACCATTGATTTCCAGCCAAAATAAGTCCACTACTGGACATAGGCCTCCCCCAAATACCGCAAATGTCATCATGATCTGTCCGCATCCATCGGATTCCGGCGACCATAACCAATTCGTCGATCCACCGTGTATTCTCTAGGACCTTACTGCTCCATCAGCTCCTAGTCTACGATTGGCCTAACAAAAACATCTATAGGAATAAGGATTATTACACATTGAAATTTAGCACTTTTTAACGGATTTATCGCGTGTATAAATCAATATAGTTCCTGACGTTTCGAATGATTTGCAGCAGTCGTGTCGAAGGGAGAGACTAGATGATAGGTGTCTATAAAATAAAAAGAACCAGTTAAGTCCAGAGGTCTTGCAAATGAGTGTTCAGCTTGTGATGTGATCAGTTTAATGACTGGATCCCAAGCATTTGGTATTTGCCAACCATCCTCTCTATTGAAATTTGTATGTTTTTAATCCCAATACCCTCGCGGATCATTCTTGAAATGTAAAGATTTTCCTTGGCAAGGATTTGAGGTATGTCAAAGTGAATGTAGTAGTTAGTTGCCCTTGGTGAACAAACATTAAAAAAAGTATTTGAAACGTCGGGAATTAAATAATGTTCCGTACACGCGATAAATCCGTTAAAAATGTTAAAATTAAAAAAGGAATAAGGGTATTTGAAACAAAAGACGCAGAAATAATAAGTTATTCTTTTATTAAATATCACATAAGTACTTAACAACTTAAATTTGTGAAAACTCTAACCTACATGATATTAATTTAGAGAACTACCTCGAATTCAATCCTGAATAAGCTACACTATCACGTCACTATCACTTGAAGAGTGTTCACACTTAACCACAGATCCACTTTATATGCCACTATGGCAGCGTTTATGTTTATGGGCCGCTCAATCGCAGACAGTTACCATCGCCCAAATGGAACGAAGTAGGTGTCACGACAGTGAACTGTCAAAAGTTAAAACATGCCGCTAGTAGCATTGGGAACGCGGATTCCGTCAGCTCCAACACGCATTCCCTTGATAGAGCTTCCATTTCTTAATAATGTAAGAACTTATCGCTCAACATTAATCCGTTGTCAGTTTTGAATACAGCCCCAGTGATAGCGACTGCCTTATCACTCGCCACATACAGCACCAAATCTGCGATCTCCTTGGGCTCGGAAACCCTCTTCAGCGCTAGCTTATCCTTAAACTCATCCCAGACAGCGTCGGGAAGAATAGGAGTCCTGACTGGACCTGGGTTGATAGAGTTCACTCTGATGCCTTCAGGAGACAAATCCAAAGCTGAATACCTAGTGAAGTGGTCCATAGCGGCTTTAGAAGCGGCGTACGCGAAACCACCAACTCCGATCTGGATGGTCAACGCTGCGACGCTCGACATGTTGACGATGTTGCCTTTGGTCTTGGCCAAGTGCTTTGCGGCCAGATTGGTGAGCCTCACCGCCGACCGAAGGTTCGTAGTCATGGTCCTGTCATAGATCTCGATAGCCTTCTCGTCTTTGATGTTGACGATCTCGTAGATGCCAGCATTGTTGACCAGGACGTCCAGCTTACCGAAGCGTGCGATGGTTTCGTCGATGGCTTTAACGCAGTCTGCGTCCTTCGACACGTCGGCGACGATGTATTGGGATCTGGGACATTGGGCTGCGACCTGTTTGAGTCTCTCCTCGTTCCTGCCAACTAGAGCTACTTTCGCTCCTTCTTTGGCGAACTCGATTGCAATGGCGGCTCCTATGCCAGCGTTGCCACCAGTCACCAGAACTACTTTGTCCGTGAAGCTCATTGTTGTTGAAGGACTGTTTGCTTTATCTTCTACAATAATAGTCAATTAATGCTTCCGTACTAAAGTGTACTCTTTTTTATAACAATTATTATCGTAATAACGTATGATATTGATTCATATCACATGTTTTTACTAGCTACATTCCGTGGCTTTGCTCGTGATAAGAGTTTATTGTTAAATTACGACACTTTCCTAAAGAAGTGGCACGTCAGTTGATTCTAATACATCATAGTTTTACGGGTATCCAAGTTTTTGCTATCCACATTAATGGCGATTAACTCTGCTCATCCATAACCTTTAAGTAGAATGCATAGTGTTACTAGCGTGTCGTAAAGATGTGACAAGGCAGAAGACCTAGTCGCAAAAGAAGGAAACTTAATACGAAACCCGCTGCTAACCAGACATAGCGTGGTTGCATAGGCTTATCTTATCATTAATGGATACTTCCAAAAACAGCTTGCGTTTAAGCCAGGAAGGCAGTTAGTGGGCCAAGGCCTTGGCATTGGGAGTGACTCCTGTTGCAATGGTTCGGGCAGTCGAGGTTCGCCGTCGGTAATAGTGGGTAGGCCGGGGCGCAATTTACCATCTTTCCACGGACGGTATTGACGAGGATGTAAAATAAAAGAAAAAGGAGGGCTTTTAGCCTGATTATTAGTATTCTAAATCCACACAGACAGACATCTTTATTGTATGAGTAAGCTATTACAAATACACAGTACGAAAAACAGTTTATCGATGATCAATGATTATTTATTTTAAACTTCTCGAACGTCTAAATCCACTTTTATAATATTGTGCAATAATTAAAACAGTTCCTTAGTGAGGTCATATGTAGTTTTGTATTACAACTGCTGAAGAAATATTGAAATTTCCGTATTTTTATACAGAATGTTCTGAGTTTTATACACAATGTTCCAAGTTTTATACAGGTTGTTTTGAGTTTATACATGAGGTTCAAAATTTTATACAGGGTGTTTCAAGTTTATACAGGCTGTTTCAAGTTTATACAGGCTGTTCCAAGTTTTATACAGGCTGTTCCGCGTTCATACAGAATGTTCCAAGTTTTGTACAGGTCATTTCAAGTTTTATACAGGTTGTTCCAAGTTTTACACAGGATGTTCCAAGTTTTATACAGGACGTTCTAACTTTTATACAGGTTGTTCCGAGTTCATACAGAATGTTCCGAGTTCATACAGAATGTTCCGAGTTCATACAGAATCTTCCAAGTTTTATACAGGGTATTTCGCGTATATACAGGATGTTCCAAGTTTTATACAGGGTTTTCCGTGTGGTGATGGATTTACAATGACAAGACTAATAACCAAGCCGCTAAAACAAAAAAACTTGATTCGAAACCTCGTACTGACTTGTCTGGCCAGCGTGGCACAGTAGGCTAATTACCCTCCATGTAATTGGAGGAGGCCCGACTCCGCAGTGGGTCATCTATGAATTGGGTAGTAGTAGTATAATAAATACCCTAAAGCCATTGTGAAGTGTGGGTATAGAGTAGTTCTGTGTATTAATTCTTTTTCTATTGTGAAGTACAAGGCAGAACAGAGTATCCTCCTCTCTGGCCCGCTCCACCGCCTCCTTTTACGTCATAATGTCCTCGCAGAACAAGGCCATGCCTTCCGACCACTCCTCACTGCACTCAAGCATGCGACTGATAAGACTTTACAGCGAGAGGTCCCACCCGAATAGTACCGCCAGGGTCAAAGTGGGTAACCTAAGGTCTAAGCCTATCTTGCGTAGACATTTGTAAGTTGGCATTCAGGAGTACGTCTGATGGTAGCCTATTGACCTTTGGAATGGGCTCTCACTCCCAAGCTTCGCTGACTCCGTGAAAACGTGCATAAATATAAATTTAAGACTTCACTTTTATACTACAGCACGTAAAATCTTAGCCTGGTACATTATTACCAAACTTATGAAATAAGTCACTATCAATATCTGATTACAATAAACGATACAGATGCCCCGCCCTTATTATATTATCAAATTAGATCGTTATTTGTGTCGTCATCTGTATGGTGACGGATTTACAATACATTGTGTCACCACCCCATTCCATCCTGCGGCTGATTGATGTAAGAGCCGCAAGAGAAGAAAAACTTGATACGAAGCCCTTTACGAACCCAGGCCTGGCGCCACGCCTGGCCAGCGTGGCGTAATACTGTAGCGGCTAGGTTTCCGGCACTGTCATCCTGTCGGGTCTTACGACACTCTCAGGTTGAACGGGATGGTAACACTGTATTCTAAATCCATCACCGCATGGAATATGGATATCGAAACTACATAAAACTAAATCACATGTAACAGATTCTAATTTAAGATCAACCGTAAAAAGTTTTTCTTGATTTCCTAGTTCAATTTTAAATAAATAATTCAATGTATCTAGAATTTAGTGAAGATTAAACCAAAGGACGTAATTAGTAAAACAACATACCAAAGACATCGTTTATCGCATGATGATTGGGCAGTTTTATGAAAGATTAACATCGTAACTACAAATCAATATCGCATGACGATAAAAAATCTGATAACTGTAGTATAAAACTACAGGATTCAGAAAAGACGGCTCAAATAGAAGCCTAAGGTTAGAAGCAAAGAATCCCAGGACTCCAACAACAATGAGCTTCACGGACAAAGTAGTTCTGGTGACTGGTGGCAACGCTGGCATAGGAGCCGCCATTGCAATCGAGTTCGCGAAAGAAGGAGCGAAAGTAGCTCTAGTGGGCAGGAACGAGGAGAGACTCAAACAGGTCGCGGCCAAATGTCCCAGATCCCAATACATCGTCGCCGACGTGTCAAAGGACGCAGACTGCGTTAAAGCCGTCGACGAAACCATCGCACGCTTCGGTAAGCTGGACGTCCTGGTCAACAATGCTGGCATCTACGAGATCGTCAACATCAAAGACGAGAAGGCTATCGAGATCTATGACAGGACCATGACTACGAACCTTCGGTCGGCGGTGAGGCTCACCAATCTGGCCGCAAAGCACTTGGCCAAGACCAAAGGCAACATCGTCAACATGTCGAGCGTCGCAGCCTTGACCATCCAGATTGGAGTTGGTGGTTTCGCGTACGCCGCTTCTAAAGCCGCTATGGACCAATTCACTAGGTATTCAGCTTTGGATTTGTCTCCGGAAGGCATTAGAGTGAACTCTATCAACCCTGGTCCAGTCAGGACTCCGATTCTTCCCGACGCTGTCTGGGATGAGTTTAAGGATAAGCTAGCGCTGAAGAGGGTATCCGAGCCTAAGGAGATTGCTGATTTGGTGCTGTTTGTGGCGAGTGATAAGGCAGTCGCTATCACCGGCTCAGTCTTCCAAACGGACAATGGGTTGATGTTGACTGGGAAATTCTTACATTATTGATTGGTCTGCATATCCTCAATTTCATTGACAGTACTAGTCTAACTTGATGATTGTACACTGACCCAGTGTCATTTGCCCTCCATGACCCATCAAGATTATTAATTTGGATGTAATACGTAATTTTGTTAGTAGTTTTATTTAGCTTTAAGCAAATTTAGAATAGACAATGTCACCAACCCACACCATCCTGAGGGTGTCGTAAAAGGCAGACCACGTAGCCGCAAGAAAATGAATTCTTGATATAAACCTGATGAACTTGATTTGGCACAGGCCAAAGCATATTGCCAGCATGGCAGAGTAGGCTAATTTCCCTCCATTAATTTGGAGGAGACCCGAATAGTGGGTTATAAATGACCCACTATTCGGGCTAAAATAATGATGATGATGTATTTTTAATAAAAACTAAAATAGCTTATGAAAAAATTAACTAATTAAATTGTTATCTTTTCTTTCATACACAATCTTGATAAATGTATTGCACAATGATTTCACAATATGTGAAATGTAGACCTGAAATATCTTGTTAATTAAATAAAAAAAGTTATACAAACATAGTGTCACCATCCCATTACATTCTGAGCGTTTCTTAAGAGCCGACAAAAGCCACAACGTTTGCCACAAGTCAAGAGGTACTCTATTTATTTACTTATTTTAATGCTTCATGTAAAATGGTAACCTAAAACAGTGCACATTACATACATAACAATACTTATAATACACTAATACATACGTGTATACTAGCTGTCCCGGCAAGCGTTGTTGTTCCTTAAAAATATCGCTATTAAAAAATAGGGGTTTATTTATTTATTTGGTTCACCAACGTTTGTAATACACTGAGTCTTACACAGGAGCGTAGCTACCGCCGTATATGCCGTATCAATTATACGGGGCCCCCGGGCCACGGGGGCCCCCGATGTGCGTAAGCAAAAATTAATATAAACTTCCCAAATGTTTTATTATTTCAGAGGCAAAAGCTTTAGAAAAACTAAAGTCATCATCAATCATTTAATAAATCAGTTTGCCGAAAAAAGACAAGAAGATTTATATTTAATTGATATATATTTAATTTAATAGATTGAAAAAATTTTGGAAGGAGTGACAGATAGATAATTATGTTGAACATATATTTCTATCAATTTTATGCACACATTTTTTTTCTTTTGTGAGAAATCTTTACTCTTTATCAGGGCCCGCAAATAAATTTTATACGGGGCCCCACCAAGGCACGCTAAGCCCCTGGTCTTACATTAAATACAATTAAAAGGTAAACTTACATGAGTGTAACAAACACTTATAGGTAAACACTACATATTGCACTACGTTGTGCGTTTTAAGATTAACAGTGACACATCACTACATACACTCGAGAGCAATGAATCCGGGTCACTTAAAGAATCCTAAAAATCTCGGAAACTAAAAATGCTAGGTTAATGCAATAAATCGTATTTAATAGACAATGTAATACTCCTTAAATCAAGGTATTAAAACTTCTTAGTTATTGTAAAGTTATATCATAAAAAAATCAAACTTGAAAAAGGGCCACTTTCGAAGATGGAACTACGAAATTACAGCATTTGGTTTTGCTTTTGTTTGTAATCTGTCATTTATGTGGGTACATAAACCATGTTGATAGTGCTCTATATTCATTATTCAAGCTGAAATTATGTCGCTTACGCCTGAAGAATGCACCAGAATACTTACAATGCTGGAAACCGGCCGGAGTCAGCGCGATACAGCCAGGACTGTCGGTGCGACGCTGTCAACAGTACAAAGAGTTCTCCGACGTTACGAAGAAACTGGTTCTAACCTACGCAGACCAGGAACGGGCAGAACCAGGTGTACCACAGCACGAAAAGACCGATACTTGGTGAACACCATGCTTCGAAATCGCTTTCTCTCAGGAACTGAACTCACAAATCAGTTTCGACGCCTCGGAGGAAGTAACCCAAGTGCATGGACAGTAAGACGTCGGCTTGCTGAATCTAACTTAAAACCCCTTAGACCTGCAAACGGCCCTAAACTGGAGCGTGGGCATCGTATTTCAAGACTAAGATATGCCCAGAGCCACGTAAATTGGAGTATTGAAGATTGGTCAAGAGTTATGTTCTCCGACGAATCAAAATTTATGCTCTACAAGCACGATGGAAGACACAGAGTGTATCGAAGACCAGGGGAAAGATTCAAGCAAGCATGCATCGAAGAAAAAGTAGCCTACGGTGGTAGGTCTGTACTTGTGTGGGCCGGAATTTCTTCTGAAAGTCGCACAGAGCTGGTGATCATAGAAAACGGCTCTTTAACTAGCGTAAGATATGTGGAAGAAATCCTCAATGATCACGTTGGTCCATTTATGGTCAATTTAGGTGAGGATGCTATATTTATGCATGACAATGCCCGACCTCATACAGGTAGGATTGTGAATGACTACCTTCAAGAGATGAACATTACTCGTATGGAGTGGCCAGCGCGCAGCCCGGATATCAACCCGATCGAGCATGCTTGGGACGAGCTAGGCAGATGCGTAAAACAACGAAACCTACCCCCAATCACGCTTCGTGAGCTCAAAATTGCTCTCACAGAGGAATGGGAGAATATTCCCCAAAATCGTATAAGGAACTTGGTGTACAGCATGCCAAACCGCGTAAACGCAGTAATGGAAGCACGAGGAGGCAATACGAAGTATTAAAATTCAAGAAAATCGTAATAAAGTTCAAAAATTTCATGTTTCCTATTTTTGTTTTAAGGAGAGATCAGCAGTTTTTTCTTTATGTAATTTTGTGTTAATAAAATGTATGGTGACTCATATTTTTTTTACTTTCATTTAAGGAGTATTACATTGTCTATTAAATACAATTTATTGCATTAACCTATCATTTTTAGTTTCCGAGATTTTTAACATTCTTCAAGTGACCCGGATTCATTGCTCTCGAGTGTAGTATAAAACAAAGTCGCATTCTTCTGTCCGTCCCTAAGTATGCATAAATCTTTAAAACTACGCAACGGATTTTGAAGCGGTTTTTTTAAATAGATAGAGTGATTCAAGGGGAAGGTTTATATGTATAATCCACCCCCGCTTTGCACGGGCGAAGCCGGGGCGGGCCACTAGTTATAAATAAAGAAAAGAAAACAAGTAAATAACAAATGTTGTTCATTCACAGAACTAACTATCGGAAGGTAATTGTTGAGGATGACAAAAGTGCATAACGTTTATTATGTGCTTTCATAAAACACACAGCGTTCAATTGAAGAAGGCTAGTATGTACTCACCTTTAAACTAGGTATCTATGGTCATTTCTCTATGGTTTTTATACCTTTCTCTTTTTTGTAATTTTAAGAAATAAAAAGTCGTGGCAGACAGTATTTTGGTGTTTTATTTATCACTGAATAACTTATGACACACTTACCAAAAAACGGACAAGGGAAGCCATTACATTGCTAATCACATATTGAGAGCAACGGGAGGAGAGAGAAAAAAAAAAATTTACACAGACAATCTAGACATGTCAAAGTTCTTCTTTTTCTTCTCTAATTTCTTAAGTTGCACACAACACCGTCCCTCAAGTTAAGAAATTAAAATAAGTAGTTACTCAAAACACAACCATCACATACCTTATTACATACAAATTATCAATTTTAAATATCCTCTTAACTTCACAAATGTAGGGCCTGACAAAGGTTTGGTTAACAAATCAGCTACTTGTTCTGATGTTTCAATATAACTTAGCTTAATTATAGGTACCTTCTACAATTTTCTCACGAATAAAATGGTGTTTGATATCAATGTGTTTCATTCTTTTATGCAAAACTGGATTTTTAGCAACTTTAATTGAACTTTGGTTATCCTCATACATTAACACATATTCAACATTGATAGAAAAATCACTTATTAGTTGTTTAAGCCAACAAGCTTCCGCTGTAGCCATACTAAGTGCCATGTACTCTGCCTCAGTCGAGGACAAAGCTACAGATGGCTGCTTTCTAGTGCACCATGATACAGGAGAACCAAAAATTTTAAAAACAAACCCAGATGTTGACCTTCTGTCAACCAAATCACCTCCCCAATCAGAATCTACATAACCAACAATAATAACATCATTATTGTTTCTTTCAAACACTAAACTTAAATCAATTGTGCCTTTGATATATCTAAGAACTCTTTTTAACATATTCCACAACTCTTCACTTGCACATTTTTTGAAATCTACTTAATATTGATACACTTGCACACAAATCAGGTCTTGTGCCTAATACTGCATACAATAAACAACCAATTAATTGTCTACATCTTGTTTCTAACTCATGAGATTCAGATGTTTCCTTTTTAAGACTATCAGTTTTAAATTTTGAATCCATGGGTGTAGCAACGCTTTTACAATCTAACATATTGTATCTTTGTAAAATCTGTTTAAGAAATACTCTCTGATTAATTTTCAATACGCCATTTACAACATCCTGTTCGATAGATATACCCAAAAAATAATTTGCTATACCTAAGTCTTTCATTTGTCAAAATTTCTCTTTAACATATTTTTAGTTTTGTTTACATATTCAATATCCGTCCCTGCAAGTAACAAATCGTCGACATATAGTAATAAATAAACAAAATGTTCATTATATTGTTTTACATACAGACCATAATCAGTTTTACATTGTTTAAAACCTTCAGACAGCATTGTTGAATTGAATTTATCATTCCAGTTCTTTGGTGAACTTTTTAGACCATACAATGACTTTTTAAGTTTACATACCATACCATTATCTGGATAACCCTCTGGTAGTGACAAGTAAATTTCATCTTTAATATCACCATGAAGAAAAGCACTTTTAACATCCATTTGATGTACTAACATACCCTTTTGATTACAAATTGCCAATAGAGTGCGAACCGTTGGAAGTTTAGCAACTGGTGCAAACAAATCATCATCGGTAAAATCTACTTGTTGAAAGCCCCTAGCTACGAGCCTAGCCTTGTAACTAGTAATATTGCCTTGAGCATCCGCTTTTCTTTTATATACCCATTTGCTTTCAATAACTTTACAATTCACTGGTTTTGGAACTAACTCCCACGTATTATTTTCATTTAAACTATTTATTTCTTCTTCCATTGCTCTCTGCCAATTTGCTTTTTCAGTACTTTTCATGGCGTCTTTATATGTATTTGGATTATCTTCTATAATGCTTAACAAACATGTATAATCTGTACTATATTCATTATACCTATTTGGCTTACGAAGCTGGTTTCTTGGTCTTAATCTACTTGCTCTTTCTACCTGAATATCCTGACTTTGAATTTCAGTATTGTTGTGTATGCTATATATACTCGTATATAGTTATAGGGGTACGTGTACACGGCTAACGCACTTAGAAGGAATAAATCAGTTTGAACTTAGCAAGCGCTCCTTTCAGTTGTGTCCCGACTACGCATACTTAACAGTGGCGACGAGTACCCACTTTAGGAATAAAAATGGCTACACCACAATTTGGTATATTATCGATCTTCGACCACAATTCCCAGTCATGGAAAGTTTACAAGGGTCGGCTGACACAGTTCTTCATCGCAAATAACATCACAGACGCTACGGATGTGCAAGGCGAGAGAAGAAGGGCAATTTTGCTAAGTGCACTCGCAGATGGTACCTACCGGCTAGCGTCGGATTTAGCGCTGCCAAAAGAGGTGCAGCAGGTACCATATGAAGATTTATTGCTGGTTTTGGATGGCCACTTCACCCCTAAACGTCGTGGGTTTGGAGAACGCAGCATATTTTACTGCGCGGTGCAACATGCAGGCGAATCCTACGCACAATGGGCTGCCAGGCTTCGAGGCTTGACGGCAGACTGCTTCTTCAGCAACGTTGAAGAAGCTTTACGTGACCGATTTGTAATGGGCATGTTGCCAGGACCAGAACGCGACAAGTTATTCTCTCAAGAGGTGGGAGATTTAACGCTAGCTAAGTCGGTGGAGTTGGCAGAAGCAGTGAGATGCGCGCGCGCGGCATCCAACGCATCCACGGCCGCTACAATGTACAGCGCTGTTCCCGGCCAGGATCAGTTATTCAAGATATCCCAACGATCACCTTCAGCAAATAATGAAGATGTCAAGAGAAAATGTAACGTTTGCGGTCGATTTAATCACGTTGCCGCTAAATGCCGCTTTGCCAACTACTCGTGTAAAAAGTGTCACAAAAAAGGTCATTTACAAAAAATGTGTAATAATGTGTACCACGTAGACACTAAGGATGTAGAGGAGAATGGTGATGACGGTGAGTTATTTTTAATTCGATCTCAAAACGGTGCGCCCATGGTTGAGGTGGTGACGATAAAGGGAGTTTCTTTAAAATTCCAAATCGATAGCGGTTCTTCAGTTACGCTAATTTCGGAAAATGTTTATGAGAAATATTTCCAAGGCAATCCTATATTTAAAACCACTAAGCGTTTAATTACGTATACGGGAAATAAAATCACTTGTGTGGGATTTATTAAAGTACCCGTAACTTACGCAGATAAAACGCATGACCTTGATATTTACGTGGTACAAACCAACGGCCCGCCTCTCTTAGGTCGAGACTTTATATCAGTTTTCGGTTTAACTTTAAGCCCATGCAATTTTGTAACAGAATCCAATGATATTATGAATCAGTTGAAATCGCGTTATCCGCAAGTGTTTTCAGATAAACTGGGAACATTTAATCGGTATAAAATTAAGTTGCAGCTGAAACCGGAATCGAAGCCAGTTTTTTTCAAAGCACGTCCTGTGGCTTTTTCGCTAAAAGCAAAAATTGATTCCGAAATTGACAATTTATTAAAATTAGGAGTTTTAAAACCTGTTGATTACTCAGACTACGCTTCCCCAATCGTGCCGGTTTTGAAGCGTAATGGCACCGTAAGAATATGTGCGGACTATTCGGTAACGATCAACAAACAGCTGATAGTTGAACAATATCCATTACCAACAATTCATGAACTGTTTACGAAGCTGCATGGCGGAGAACAATTTTCCAAAATTGATTTATCAATGGCTTATAGTCAATTTTTATTAGATGAAGACTCCCAGGACATAACATGCATCAATACTCACCGCGGTCTGTACAAATATACCCGGTTAGTGTTTGGCATGTCAAGCGCGCCGTCTATTTTTCAGCGTGCAATGGATTGCGTGTTGTCCGACATGGAGGGAGTGCTATGTCTGTTGGACGATGTGTTAATAACGGGTACGAATAAACAGCAGCATCTACAAAGACTGCAATCTGTTTTTGAGAGGCTCAATGACGTCGGGTTGGTGGTCCAAAAGGAAAAATGTGAATTTTTTAAAAACGAAATTAATTATTTAGGGTATACAATCGACAAAAATGGGTTAAGAAAATCTAATGAAAAAGTAAAGGCTATTTTAGAAGCACCCGTACCAACAAATGTGCATAAATTGCAATCGTTTTTAGGTTTAGTTAACTATTATAGGAATTTTGTCCCGAACGCTTCCACAATACTTAACCCACTTTACGATTTATTAAGAAAAGGGGTAAAATGGTCATGGTTGCCGTGTCATAATAAATCATTCAATTCAATTAAACAAATACTAGCATCGGACCAGGTGTTGACACATTTTAACCCTAATAATACTATTATTTTGACTGTAGATGCGAGCCCTACAGGATTGGGTAGTATTCTGTCACAGATTGAACGTGATGGTACCGAAAGGCCAATTGCCTTTGCGTCGCGGACGTTAAATGCAGCGGAAAAGAAATATGCACAGATCCAAAAAGAAGCCACCGCTATTATATTCGGGGTGAGACGTTTCCATCAGTATTTGTACGGCAGATCAGTTCCATTTATCTTACGTACCGACCATAAACCTCTATTATCGATTTTTGGCCCACATAAAGGCATTCCTGAAATAACTGCGAATAGGCTTCAAAGGTATGCGTTATTTCTGAGTGCATATAATTATCGCATTGAGTTTGTTAACAGTAACAAAAACAGCGCGGATTTCTTATCGCGAGCTAGTCTACCTGAGCCCGAGAGTAGTGATGAGTGGATAGGGGCGAGCGCCGCCGGTGCAGACGCGGTGCGTGTATCGGCGTGTTTCCGTGATGAATCATCCACTAACCCGCCGGATCGCGCCGCATATATTCATTTTGTAACAGATGATAGCTTGCCAATCACACGAAAGTTATTACGTGAAACAACTAGAACCGATTGTATACTTCCGAGGATTGTTAACTATATTTTAAACGGTTGGCCTAAGAAGATAACAGATAAAGATGTAAGGCCTTATTTTTTGTGTCGGAACCAGCTATCATACGAAGATGGTTGCGTAATGCGAGGCCATAAAATAGTTTTACCGAAAGCATTGTGGTCCAAAATTTTATCAGAATTACACATGTCGCATTTAGGTGTTGTTAAAACCAAAGCTGAAGCACGTAGTAGGTTTTGGTTCCCGAGAATAGACGAGGCTATAGAAAACATGATAAATGCATGTTCTATATGCACACGACTTCGACAGTCTCCCCCCAAGGTACCAATATCTCCTTGGTCTTACCCACCCCAAGCTTTTTACAGGATTCATTTAGACTTTCTTGGCCCAATAAATACACGCATGTATTTAGTTATCGTGGACGCCTACACTAAATGGGTAGAAGTCTATGAAGCGGCGGCAACTTCGTCGACCGTAATAGAAAAACTTTACGAATACATATCTAGGTTTGGGTTGCCGCGCACAATTGTGTCTGATAACGCAACCACTTTTACATCACATGAGTTTCAAGTATTTTGTTCTCGGAATGGTATAGAACACTTGACGTCTCCGCCATATCACGCAGCTAGTAATGGTCAGGCTGAGAGTTACGTTAAAATAGTAAAGAAAGGCATAAAAGCATGCGTTTTATCATCATCAACAACAAATAAAGAGCGTAACTTAAAACTGCTAAAATACTTATGTGACTATAGGAATTCAATTCATAGCACAACTGGATCGTCACCTGCTCAACTAGTATATGGACGTAACCTCCGTACTCGGTTAGACTTATTGAACAAAACACCGCCGTCCTCTTCTACATCCTTGGCAAATGCAGTGAGAAATAAACAGTGTTCACAGATTAAAGCAGGAAGAGGTAAAAGTAGGCGACCGTTTGCAATCGGTGACGAAGTTTTATACAAACACTTTGTAAACAATAATAGTTACCGCTGGAATCGTGGAACCGTGCTTAAACCGATAGGCAAAGTCATGTACTTGGTGAAAGATGCAGTCAACTCATTAAGTATCAGAAAGCATAAAAATCAGTTAATGATCTACCGAGGTAACAACAGCGCAGGATTTTGGGAATGTGATATCGAGCTACAACAGTCGAAAGGAAACCATAGCTCAGACGGTGTCACGAACTTGACCCGAAACACGTCACCTAACCACCTGGATGTACCCAATTCCACCATCCATACCACACGGGAAGAGGGTGGTGAGAGTAGCTTGCCGGGACCAGTATCGGAGTCGCAGTCAGCTGAGAGTGAGGTGTGGACTGACGCTCACGCCGGAGACCCAGTGCCAGTCCCGGCAACAAGGAATGGCGATCACCGCGGCGCCGAGGATTCTTCAGGGCTACTGCTGCGAACGGTGCCTAGGGTCGATTACCGTCGTTTCTTTTAATATAAAGTTCATTCATTGTATTAACAATATTAGTCTTAGGTAAACGTTGTCTTTAGGGGAGGAAATGTTGTGTATGCTATATATACTCGTATATAGTTATAGGGGTACGTGTACACGGCTAACGCACTTAGAAGGAATAAATCAGTTTGAACTTAGCAAGCGCTCCTTTCAGTTGTGTCCCGACTACGCATACTTAACAAGTATTTATATCATAGAACTCTCCTTCAGATTCATTACTAGATTCTACAGTATTTAAAGAATCATTTAAATTTTGAACCAGTGTTTCATTATTAACTTCTATCTGACTATTTATTGTACTATCCCTATTACTTTCATCCTGTATAATACAATCAACATTGTTATTTTCCTCCAATGAGTTTTTAGTATTTACATTATGTTCTTCTACTATGATTTCCAAATTTTCAGTAATTTTCTTATTAGGTATTATATTTTTAGCCTCAAAATCAGTATTATAAATAAAAACTACATCCCTTTGAAACTCTACTTTATTCCCTTCCTTAAAGTAAACTCTATATCCTTTAGTTGATTCCCCATAATCAACAAAGTATCCTTTCTTTCCTTTTGAATCTAATTTTCTTCTTTTCTCTTTAGGTATATGACTATATACTGGATTACCAAATTTATGTAAACTATGAATATCAAAATTCTTACCTGACCAACATTCATATGGTGTTTTATCAGTATTTTTATTTTTAACATAAGTTCTATTTAATGTATAAACTGCCGTATTAACCGCTTCAGCCCACAGCATTTTATCTAAATTAGATTGAATTAACATAGTCCTAGCAGCTTCAATTATTGTTCTCATTTCTCTTTCTACTTTACCATTTTGTTCTGGTGTATAAACAACTGTTGTTTGATGTTGTATACCTTTATTGCTTAAGAAAGAATCTAATGTTTTATTTAAAAATTCTGTCCCATTATCTGTCCTCAAAATCTTAACTTTATTATTTGTTTCGACTTCAGCATAATTAATAAACTGTTTTAATTTAGTTGGTACTTCAGACTTATGTTCCAAAAAGTAAACTTTCCTATACTTTGAAAAATCATCTTTAATTACTAAAATATACCTAGAACCACCAATAAATGAAACCTCCATCGGTCCGCAAACATCAGCATGTAATATTTCACAACACATACTTGTTTTATTTAAACTCTGAGAAAAAGGTAAACGGTGAAATTTTCCTTCAATACATGCAACACACATATCATCAGAATCAATGAAATTTATGTTATTATTTTTCAATACTGACCGACAGTAATCATAGTTTTGGTGTGCTAGTTTTTCATGCCAATCTTTAAGAGAACAATTTTTAACCTGTGTAGTTAAATTTACATTATGTGAAGGATCAAAAGCAAACTGCATTACAAAGAACTTATCAGCACATTTACCAACTGCGCATATAACATTATTTTTAATTAACTCACACTTTTTACTGTTAATTTGAAACAGATAACCATTATTTACAGCTTTGGTGACAGAAAATAAATTTACCTTCAGTTCAGGAACATATAACACATGGTTTAGTGTAGTCTCCACATACTTGTTGCCGTCATAGGCCTTGAGTATTATTTGTCCTGTTCCATGTACTTTTAGTTTTCTCCCGTCTCCAACTATGACATATCTGTCCCCTGAAATATCTGAAAAGCTGAAAAAATAATTTTTATCATAGGTCATGGGGTCACTTGCACCACTGTCCACTATCCATTCTTCTGATGCAGCATGGTTACCAATAAATGCGCTTGATATAAAGGCATTTCCTTTTGAGTCATCTTCTTGAGAGCTATTATTTCCTTTTTCTTTTGAAAAATGCCCTTTATTTCCTTGTGATACTTGTCCTTTATTTCCTTTTGAGTTTTTGTTTCCTTTTTCTTTATTTTTCTTAAAATAGCACTGCTCTATTGTGTGTCCTACCTTTTTGCAAAATATGAGCAAGTTATGTTTGATCTACATACATTCTTTTTATGGCCAATCTTCCCACACTTGAAACATTTTGAGCATTGCACAGCTAAGGCAACAGGTTCCTCATTTTCTTTCATGCGCTCCTCCTCTATGAGCAACCTTGCTTGTAGGTCATTTAGTGTCTGTGATTTCTGAGGAACACTTTCCCACGCAGATACGAAGTGTCGATACTGTGGTGGTAATGTCATGAGAATTTTTGTAATAATCATTTGGTCAGAAACTGTTTCATTTGCCTGTTTTAACTGATTCGCCATGTGCTCAACTTTACTAAACAGGTTTGCCATGCCTCCATCTTCATATTTATACTTCATAAACCTTTCATGTAGGAGATGGACACTCGTTGAGCTCGTGAGCTCATAAATTGTTGACAATTTCGTCCACATTTCAGCTGCACTGCTGCATGTAAATAAATGTTGCATAATATTTTCGGACACTCGTGACACGATGTGAGTTTGTGCTTTTGCATCTAGTACTTCCCATTCCGACTTAATGTTTGGATCATCCTTTTTTACTATGCCGGACACGATTCCAAAAAGGCCTTGTCCATTTAATAGAATTTTTGTCTGGAATTTCCATATTGACCAATTTTCGCTGCCGGTTAGTTTCACAATCGTTATTCCAGCGGCGTTTACCCCAGAAGCAGAGCTAGCATCCATGATGGCTTTGATCTTGTCCGAGTTTTATTAACAACCTGTCTGCATCCACGCAATCTGCACAAGAGGACGTGACTGGGGCCACAACCTTTTGTAATTTTAAGAAATAAAAAGTCGTGGCAGACAGTATTTTGGTGTTTTATTTATCACTGAATAACTTATGACACACTTACCAAAAAACGGACAAGGGAAGCCATTACATTGCTAATCACATATTGAGAGCAACGGGAGGAGAGAGAAAAAAAAAAATTTACACAGACAATCTAGACATGTCAAAGTTCTTCTTTTTCTTCTCTAATTTCTTAAGTTGCACACAACACTCTTTCTCTCACCAGCTGGGGCGTCCTCTTCTCTCCGATGAGGCGGCCGCCATTAAATATGGCCGCTCATAGCTAGTGTCTCACGACAACAATAAACAACAAAAATTAACGGAATTTTGATTTTTTCAGACATTCTACTGAAATTTCAGTTAAATCATAACTGAACGTGTGCAGTTTTTTCCACAGCGTTTTTTCCAGTTCAAATTTAGCATCTGGTAAGTGTTTTTTATTGATAGATATGATTTCAAAAGAAAACATTGAAACGCCGGTTGGAAGTGGGAATATTGTAAAATGTAAGGTGTGATGCTTCAGAGGGCGATCAACCTATGAAAAATCCTAGCTCAGATGAGTCATCAACCTCTTCGTCCTCGGCGGACAAGTAGAGCGTACCATTTCTACCATTTCCAACAAAAGGCAAATATATCACGTATTGACAAGTCTTACTTTTCAAGTAGGATTTATATCACAGTACATATCACAAAACCAGTTGCTTCACTTCACACAAACAGTAACCCTTGATAACTACCAACAACTCATGGATCGTAGACAGTGTCTCGTAAATCCAAATAGGCCTTGACCAAGGGAGAGCTTGGGCTACTAGCTAGCTTGAGTACCTAATTTTGATAAACAGCAATAACCCCAGTAGCAGATAAGCTAAATCTTAACTAAGCATGAGTTGATTGACTAGCAACATGTTGAATATTACTAATTTATACATGGCTAGGCTGGGTTTTAAATTGAATTAAGATGTTTGCCATCTTATTATGTTTAAGATTAATAATTTGTTTGTCAAATATTTTATTTAAACTATACTTAGATATTACATTACTTATTATATAAATATCAATAGGAAATAATAAATCCTAATTTACAAGAGAAACAATCTGCAGACTGGCCCACTCTGCAAGATGTTCATCTCAGTGAAGAAAGTATTTTTAGTCTGGGTACATTGTATAATTGATTCCTTAGGTGGGTCTCAATTATCGCTTAACACTCTAGTTTATATTAATGAGAACATTAAATACCTCTAGTTTTCAACATTGAAAATAATTAATACCAGAAAAGAAACATAATATACTTAAAAAATAATCAGCTATGTTGTTCATTTAATAACAGTGGTTCGGATACCATTTATAAAAATCCTCTACTAGAGTTTTTACTCAAATCAATAAAATTTTTAGCCTTAGGTACAGAAATTAAGGTATAGCTATAATAATAGATTTTAAATACAAGAAAATGCTGGCAAAACCTCGACAGATCCAGGTCAACCGGGTTGAATTTTCTTAGTAAAGAAATCAGATGGGGGTTTATGCCATATCTCAGGGGACAATACTTTGATGTATCTACATAACATTCCACCTGATATCAAAGATACATGTGTCAGAATTCTTGCAGAGCAAAGACTGACTAGATAGATATCCAACAAACCTTTATTCTTTTACCAATTGTACCAACTCACAGAATGTTTCTTCAGATCTATTGCAACAATGAGTTGCTCTAATTAATTGCCTTAATTGGCAGAAAGGCCTATCATAAGTTCCAAGAATGTTTGCTATGGTAATAAATTGGGTTGCGGAAACCCAACAATCACAGGGATTCCGGGTTAGTATACCTGGACCATTCTTTTTATTGATCATTCATGATCAAATAACTTTGGAAACATTGCAGGAAATGATTTCTTAATGATTCTTATGGTGTTATTTTATGTATATTTATTTAAAATTTAAATTGCAAAGTTTTAGACACTTTTCACTGTCCATGGTTGGAGACGACACACTGTCAAGGGGCCTTTTCCTGCAATGTGCAAAGATTGTGAAAACCTAAGCCATCATAACATTGGAAACTTAAATTGCAAAGACAATGGTGAATATATTATAGTATTTGAATCTTTGAGATGGCATGTGAATCATTAAATATCTGTCCTGGGACCTTCTCAGGAAATAGAGTAGTTAGTGCTTTGGTATACCCAACAACATTTTGTGAAACTCGAAAGAAAGTATTAAAGTACTTAAGGAGTTTAATTTCAAAAATCTTAAACAAAGCAGAATTTCTTAAAAAGAATCTGAAGAGTCTATTGCACTTGCAAAAATTTGCAAACCATGCCATCCCCAAGGGTCGACTCCATGGTTGCAATTTGAAACTGTTCCTGAGAAGTTCCCAAAAAGCAAGCTACAGGTAAAGAAGGTATCATCTTTATCAGTCCCTTAAGATCTGGAGGGCAATATCAAATGTCTGGACAGGGTTCAATGCCCTGTCAGCATAACACACGGCCTAGACTCAGATGCAGCGTATGCAAGCTGGAAAGGTCATCTAAATAATCAGTACCTCTCAGGAGAAGGCCAGAACCATTGGCATTCCAACCCTAAAGATGTATGCATTATTTGCCACCACAAGAAGCCATCGGATGGCTCTAAAAGGGACAAAATGTTCTGGTATAGTCAGACAACAAGATCCTTGTTGCATACCTCAAAAACAAAAAAAAAAAAGGGGGGGGGGGACGATCAATAGCCTTGCTATAATTGACATCCAGTCTCCTAAAACTGACAGATCGTTTCTAAATAGATATCTCAGCCACTTACCTCCCGAGGAGGTTAAACGGAATTGCGGATCGCCTCTCTAGGGGCCGCAAAGTACTGGGCTGGTACTTACTCCCACAAGCCACGGAGGCTATACATATTCAATGTTTTGGACACCCCACATTGAGACCTATTCGCTTCAAGAGAACCATCGTACCAAACTTCGTAACCTTTGATTCTATAGATGGTGCCGCAGTCTTTTGCGACAGTGGGATTGTCGGTTGGATTGGGTATTTCCCCCGCCAAGATTAATACCCAGAGTTCTAGCTCTTGTTTAAACAGGGCAACTACTACTATACTACTCGGCCCATACGTGACCCACTATTGAGTCGGGCCTCCTCTAATGACATGGAGGGTATTTAGCCTACTGTGCCACGCTGGCTAGACAAGTTGGGACAGGGTCTCTAAGAAATTTCCTTCTCTTCTGGCTAAGTTTTCGCCCTTGTCATTCCTTTTTGTCGGCTCTTACGACACCCTCAGGATGGAATGGGGTGGTGACCCTGTTTATTCTAAATCCGTCACCACACGGAAACAGGGAAAAGGGTTACAGTATAGTAGTAGTCGTATATTACAATATATCTTATAGCGCTGGAGTAGACCAAGTGCTTTTGGCTACCCGAGTTGCGAACACGAGCTCTAGCAGAGCCGGTACCAATACTGAAACCTGCGGAAGGTTCTGATAGATTTGAAAACGGAATTATCCCCTCACAAGTAGGCCAGTGGTCTCTACATGCGTGGGAAATTGGGGGTGGTACGATAACATTGGAAACTGGACCTTAGAGGAACAGAATTTATTAGAGAGTAGCTAGCGGACATCTACTCTTTCTATACTTATAGTTCCCCAACCAAGCGTTGGCTACGCTGGTCAGATCAGAATGCAGTTAGTGGCACTTAGTAAAATAAAAAAGAGGCACGGAGCTAAATTATTTCTAGACAAACTTGCTTGTAGTATATGCCATTTTACTATAAAAGTCGGCAGTTTCAACGTATTTGTCTGGAAGACTTTCCAAAAAGCTTTCATACAACAGGTTTTTAAAGCAAACCAGCGCCAACTTTCTAATCATAACAGAAAGACTCTCATATCAGTCTGGGATACATGGATTTTAAATAATTGGTCTGTAATCTCCATAAATTTGAGGCCACCTTTTGAAATCACTAAACGGAGTGCTCTAATACACATATTAGCCTCTGGCCGTAAAATACATGACCTCGCTTTATCTAATAAGCCAGTAGTGAAAATATCATTTTTGTGGATAATACAGTTTGCCTTGGCCAATATTTGGGTGTAAGACTGACAATATGTCACTTAGACAATGGTTGGTTGTTGCGGAAACATCCAGATCAACATCTTTGCCCAGTCACAAAAAGAACTAATTGAAAGCACAAAACATAGAAGAAAGGATCTTCTTGATGCGAGATATCTTTATTATCTCTATAAAGATATGAAATCTTTAATATGTATAACAGCTTTAGATATTTCACTTTCCGGACACTTAGACCTACTTGAGGACTATGATATGAGAACAGATCTGTACCATTTTTAAATATAATCAGATTGATATCCATTTCGGAAAATTTGGGATAGTAGTAGCCTCCAATGGCCTGATTGAAAATGTACCTGTCCAGGGGAGGATATTGGTAGAATAAATTGGAAATTAATCCAAAATTACAATTTTTGTCACCCAGTGGATTGCCATTGTAAGGCTGATCCAGGGCAACATTTTATAATTTGATGGTTGTTTTAATTGCATTGCCATTGTAAGGCTGATCTAGGCCAACATTATATTTGATGGTTGTTTTAATTTGTGTACCAACTTAACGATTATGATAGATTTGCTTAACGATTGCTGATTTAGCAAACTATTAGAATTTTGAATTCTAGCCTATGGAGCCAAACATTATTGGATTTTTATTTAACAATTATTCGAATAATTAATAAAAGCAAGATGTCAATAAGTAAGTTCATCTCAATAAGTTGAGCATTGAATTTGTTTACTATCTTACTGGTTTAAATTACATTTAAAGATGATCATTTTGATTACATTGATCTCTGTTACAGTACCTACAGACTACAGAGCCTTTTCTGGTTACATTCATCATAGCATAGTGTCATTCAGCACCAGCAGATAACAAACAGGTCTTCAATTGAACGCTGTGTGTTTTATGAAAGCACATAATATAACTGTTTTGCATTCCAACAAAACAGGTATTATGTGTGCAATAAAACACACAGCGTTCCAGCAATGCTCTTGCTGGTGTATCGAAGACTATGAGCGGCCATATTTAATGGCGGCCGCCTCATCGGAGAGAAGAGGACGCCCCAGCTGGTGAGAGAAAGAGAAAGGTATAAAAACCATAGAGAAATGACCATAGATACCTAGTTTAAAGGTGAGTACATACTAGCCTTCTTCAATTGAACGCTGTGTGTTTTATTGCACACATAATACCTGTTTTGTTGGAATGCAAAACAGTTATATTATGGAGGTACACTGAGTGTTGCCAGGTGTGATGAACAATTTTCGACATTTTGTTTAATTATAAAAAACGTATACGAAAAAAAGCACAAAACTACTGTAATAAAAATATATGTATAGCTATTTTAAACGGATAACCTTATTTTTAAAACAAAAGAAAAGGAGGTCTGTTATTTGTATGGGAAGCTATTATTGATCTAGGTTGATATTTGGCCCTTTACGACAATTGCGCGAGTTAAAATTGATATTGGATTCAAGAGTAAAGCCCCAGACGGGTGGCACAGGGTTTCGTATAAAGCTTTCCTTCTGTTGCGGCTTGGTTATCTGACCTGACATTTCCCTTTGACACCCTTAGGGTGGAATGGGGTGGTGACTCTATGTATTCTAATCCATCACCACACGGACTATTTAGTATTACTATAAAATGTAGGCCAAATATACCTACAGATTAAGTACATTGCAATTAAGTAATACGAGTGGGTTGCTTTAAAATTGATAGCAACATCGTGAGCAGAGGAAATTATACGTTGAAAGGATATGGCACAAGGCATTCGCGGTACCGGTTCTGCCTTGGAAATTCTATACGCCTGTTTTATGAATGACAATGGACATTTTATTACTTCCATATCACAATGTATATCACTATCACTATCATCACTATCACTATCACTACATATTATAAAACAAAGTCGCTGTCGTCTGTCCGTCCCTATGTATGCTTAAATCTTTATAACTACGCAACGGATTTTGAAGCGGTTTTTTCTAAAAGATAGAGTGATTCAATACGAAGGTTTATATGTATAATGTATCCATAAAATTATAGAGACTGAGTAGTAAACACTGATAAAATTAGAGGGTCATAATTGCACCCGTGCGAAGCCGGGGCAGGTCGCTAGTTCTAATTTATAAAATTCTCGTGTCACGGTGTATGTTATTAAACTCCTCCGACATGGCTCAACCGATTTTCGTGAAATTTTGTGTGCATATCGGTTGGGTCTTGGAATCGGACAACATCTGTGTATCATCCCCTTAAATACATACAACCCTAAATGTTTACCCCTCTACGATCAACCCCTATTTTTAATACATACATACATACATATAATCACGCCTCTTTCCCGTAGGGGTAGGCAGAGACCACTTCTTTCCACTTGCTACGATCCATACATACTTGTTTCGCTTCGTCCACTTTCATTATTCCCTTCATACATGCTCTTCGGTTTAGGGTACTCTTGACCTGGCCTTTTTTCAAGACGTCCGTGATTTGGTCTTGAAACGTCCGCCTAGGTCTTCCCCTTCCAACACTTTCATTCACACTCGCCTTATACACGTTTTTCGTCAATCGTTCTTCATTCATTCTCTCGACATGGCCAAACCATCTCAGCATACCTTTCTCAATTTTTGTCACTACATCTTCTTTTAATAGTGATATTTATATGGCAAAACAACGTTTGCGGGTCAGCTAGTCTAATATATAAAATTCTCGTGGATCGAGCGCTAGTCCATCTAGCACAAATTTATACTGCGACGCGCCCCGGCTTCGCACGGGTGTAATGATGAAACTCTAAATTTATCAGTAATTCTATACAACATTATGGATGTATTATACATAAAAACCTTCCTCTTGAATCACTCTATTGATTAAAAAAAACCGCTTCAAAATCCGTTGCGTAGTTCTAAATATTTAAGCATACATAGGGACGGACAGACGACAGCGACTTTGTTTTATAATATGTAGTGATAGTGATAGTGAAGTAATAGTGATGATAGTGATAGTGATAGTGAGGTGATGATAGTGATAGTGATTTATAAAAACATTAATGTATTTTAGATATTTGCCTCGCAATGCCTTCAAACAGAACCGTGTCTTTATAGGCATTGCGAGGCAAATCGCTAAAATCCATTAAACTTAGAAATCACTACATATTATAAAATAAAGTCGCTGTCGTCTGTCCGTCCCTATGTATGCTTAAATCTTTAAAACTACGCAACGGATTTAGAAGCGGTTTTTATAGTAGATAGAGTGATTTAAGAGGAAGGTTTATATGTATAATACATGCATAATTGCACCCGTGCAAAGCCGGGCCGGGTCGCTAGTAAAAAATAAATTTAAAAAAAACAAAGCATTACAAAAAAGGTTACTGTACACGGTATACAACATTACTGATTATGAAAATGACCCATCTGCCTAGGACTAAGCGGTTCAGTGTCAAGGTGTCAATATACTTTATTGATGTTGTTGTAAATATAAGAATAGGACAGAAAAAAAGTGTTTATCTGAGTTTATTGCCAGAGAGAGAAGTTCTTCCGAACTGGTAGTAAACGGTCGAATGTTGTGTTTATATAAATGTTATCAATAATTATGCTCCGTGTGGTGACGGATCTAGAACACATGGTGTCACCACCCCATTCCATCCTGTGGATGTCGTAAGAGTTGACAAAAGGAAAACAAGGGTAATCTAACCTAACCGTAAAAGAAGGAAAACTTGATACGAAACCCTGTTCCAACCCCTTTGGCCAGCGTGGCACAGTAGGTCAATTACCCTCCATGTAGTTGGAGGAGGTCTAATTCAGCAGTGGGTCATATATGGGCTGAATAGTAGTATCAATAATATGTTGACAATTTGTAAGTGTCCATCGTGAATTAAGCAATGTTTTCCCTGTGTCGGGACGGGTCAGAATATAAAACTTCCCCACCGCACGCTGGGAAATAACGCGTGTTGTAAAAGTCAACAAAACCCAGCAAGCTTGGTGGTAGGATTTAATGGTCCGCGCGGCTAGCTATCACCAAGGGCGGATCCAGGGGGGGGGTCATGGGGGTCATGACCCCCCCCTGAGCTGGTTCCAGGACTTAGGTGGACCACTAATTGAACATAATGATTTTATTTAGATATTTTGTCACCATACAGATTTTATGTAACTACATACCTTCAATAGTTATTTAATTAATATAATATACTAACTTTGTATGATGGTAAATGTTTGGGAACGAACGTATCGAAAATTTGAATTTTACCGCGCCACACTTGCGCGCGCTTGTCCACTAGCTCTCCACGCGTCTAGCTGGTAGACCAAAGAGTAATAATACCAAAAAAGAACCTAACCTCAAATAAAAATTTTAAATTTTATAATTCACTAAACGTGACTACTCAGTGTGTGGTTAGACGCGACCAAAGAGTAGAGTAATAATAACGAAAATAAAGTGGCTACTGTTAAGCGGCTAATTGAAGAAAACCCGCGGATTACCTATGTGACAATTCGAGGACTATTACGCCGTTTGGCCACCGCCGCCGTCACCGGCACGTCACCGAGAACGAGATGACGGCGCCGAGTTAGCGATACATACATTTACTATGGCCGTGTGTCCACCGCACGCCCGTCACCCGAGAGCCGTCATCCCGGCCGCCGATTTTTCCAGTAGTTCGGCGTGACCGCTAGAACTCGGCACGATTTTATGACGGGCCGATGTGCCGGCAATACAATAGTAGATTGTATGACAAGGGAGTAAAGTAATATTTTTACGGCGGGGGCGCTATTTTGAATACAGAGCGAAGGGATAAAACGATCCTGCGATGTATCGTTCACGTATTAGCGGATGAAACCAAAATTCTTTGCATCGCCTACGCCTTCGAAAGTACAAAAGCAGAAGATGCAATTGTCGCCGGTTGAAACTAGCCATCATCCTAGTTTGTTTATCTTTATAAATAAAAATGAATTGCTGTTCGTTAGTCTCGCTAAAACTCAAGAACGGCTGGACCGATTTGGCTAATTTTGGTCTTGAAATATTCGCCGAAGTCCAGGGAAGGTTTAAAAGGTGAAAAAAACATTCAGGCTTCTTATTTATTGATTCTGAGGCGGTACGAAGTTTGCCGGGTCAGCTAGTTTCTAATAAAAATGGAAACGCGACTACCATGCGCAAGAAATCTCTAGAACTGAGTCACCGAGATATCGGCGCCGTCACGTCATCTTAAACTCGGCCCGAAATAATCTCGTTCTCGTTGACGTGCCGGTGACGGCGGCGGTGGACAAACGGCGTTCGGGATTGGTATGAGCCAAATTCAGAAAAATTTACACGAAGAATTGAAAGTTCTTCGTGTACTGTCAGCGGAGCAAAAGCGGGCTCGCGTGGAATGGTGCTCACAGATGCTACAAAAGTACGACCACGGACATTCTAACGCTGTTTATGACATCACTGTCACAGGAGACGAAACGTGGATTTGTTGTTATGAACCCGAAAAAAAACAGTAATCTCGTGTATGGGTGTTTGAAAATGAGAACAGGCCAACTAAAGTGAGGCAGGCGAGAAACGTTGGTAAAAAACATGATCGCGTTTTTTTTTCTAGACTACAGGTCCCAGCTGTACAATTCCACTTGAAGATCAAAAGAGTAATTAATATTAATAATTTATAGTCGGTAGCTAGTTGTTTACCCAGGGTGTTAGAAAAAGTTCGCGCAAGGCGACCAGAAAGCCGCGTTCTCACTTCTCCTACATCATGACAACGCTTCTTCACACACGGCCAACAAAACAAAGTCATTTTAGCTTCAGGAAAAGTACAACTCGTCACCTATCCTGCGCATAGCCCCGATCTAGCACCCTGTGATTTCTGTATTTTCCTCAAAATCAAACATTTGATGAGAGGTTTCACTTTTACCAACTCCGAAGAGGCAGTAATAGCGTTCAATCAGCACGTAGAAAACATGCATTCAAAAATGTTGAGTCTTTTGAAAAGCAATAAAAATAATATTTTAATTATAACATTGTTTTTTTTAAGCTTATAGTGTGACCTACGTATGTATTTTTTCTGTTTCTATTTTGTTTGTTGGAAACCCTTGTCGTACCACCTCTTCAATTTTGCGGAGTGTTGCGTCATGTCATGTCGAGGGGTGACATACCTCTAGCTGTTATGACAAATTCAAACTCAAACTCAAACTCAAAAGGAACTTTATTTACGTAGGTTTCATCACAAAACTCTTATAAATCGTCATATTTATAAACACCATTATCATCTTACGGCCCCTGTCCCACACCAGGTGGCAGTCTCCACACACACCTCTCAGTCGTCATACCTACATTCACACCTTTCACACACAACTCTGCACTCCTACAATCCCTCCATCTCCCCTGATCGCTCACAATCCCTGCGTTCACTCACATTCATGCCGAAACTACCACCGGTTCGGAAGGCTGTTCTACAGAGAAGAGCCGGCAAGAAACTCTGTAGTTGCTTTTATTAAAATTATTGGTTTAATCATTAAGGTAGCCCGCGAAATTCAAATTTTCTTACGTTTTTTGCAATTTGCAGGGCAGTGCTAGGTTGTATGATGATGAACATTTGATTCGCGGCTGTAAGAATGTAGAACAACTTTTTCAACGTCAAAGTCATTCTTGCACCTTTATGAGCTTGGAGGGTTGTATTGATTAGTTTGATGATTATAACTCTGTAACTACATACGTCTTACAGCCGCGAATCAAATGTTCATCATCATACAACCTAGCACTGCCCTGCAAATTGCAAAAAACGTAAGAAACGTTTGAATTTCGCGGACTACCCTTGGAGCATCCACCTTAACCACGGTTATGGAATATAAATAGGCTGCCTCATTCAGTGCGTGATAGTGTAAGAAACGTGAAAGAAAGAAAGATTATTAATTTACTTGTATCTATTGTTATCAAAATTACTTGACCACGACTATGTGACCCCCTCCTGGCGCCAAAGCTGGATCCGCCCTTGGCTATCACCCTCGCATCTAATTCCGGCGCCAAGCAGTTTTACTGTGTTTCGTCGTGTGTATGTGAGAGCCGGTGCCCGACAGGGCATTTCCTTGAACTGCCTGCTCCACTTAGTCCCCGGCGTTGCTTTCCATCACGCAAGCCTAGGGTCAAAGGCAATCAAGACACTGATAAAAAAATATATAATTGAAAATCGCTTATTCTTTTGCCTTAGACCAAACCAACAAACATTATCGATATCGTAAAACTGTGGCAGCCAACTCACGATCTATGGTTTCATAACGAAAGGATCTGCTCTCATAGTCAATTCAACCCATAAACGATCCGACGCAGGGTACTGTGAGTCCCCAAATTACCCACTGCTAGTCTAGTCTTTGACCAATGTCTGTTGCCAGTCAGATGAGATGGTGGCTCACTATGGGCTCCATCAGAAGGTATCTCTCAAAGTCACCCAGAGGGCAATGGAGAGGGCTATGCTTGGAGTTTCTCTGCGAGATCGACACAGGCAAACCAGGGTCACCGACATAGCCCACAGGATTGCCAAACCTTACGTGGCAGTGGGCAGGGCACATAGCTCGAAGCCCAATGGGACAGAAAAGCCCTCGAGTGGCGACCGCGTTCCGGAAGCCCAGTGCTGGTAGGCATTCCACACGGTGTTTCGACGACCTGGTTAAGATAGCTGGAAAACGATGGATGCGGACGGCCCGGCCTTTGTGGAGATCCTTGGGGCAGGCCTATGTCCAGCAGTGGACGTCTATTGGCTGAATTTATGATTATGATGAGTCTAGTCTCCTCATATTAATTGAGGAAAATTAGGCGTTTACACTGCTTATTTTTTTTTTTATGTAAGAGCAGGCATTCCGCCTGATGATAAGTGGAAATGCAGTCTCGAAGTGGGGATACCTAGTGCCAAACTATACATACAGCACTAGCCATCCTCGCCCTGCCGGCCCGCAAGGTGCCTCTTCACGCTTCGTTTGAAAGACCCTATATTGTAGGTGGATGGGAATACGTGTGCAGGGAGGGAGTTCCATGCTTGTGAGGTGCGACAAAGAAACGAGTTGCCAAATTTCTTGGTTCGCGATGGAATGGTGGCTACTTCACTATCACTACATAGTATAAAACAAAGTCGCATTTTTCTGTCCGTCCCTATGTATGCATAAATCTTTAAAACTACGCAACGGATGTTGAAGCGGTTTTTTTTAATAGATAGAGTAATTCAAGAGGAAGGTTTATAGGTATAATATAATTGCACCCGTGCGAAGCCGGGGAGGGTCGCTAGTCTACTATAAATCAGCCCATATTTAACTGCCTCGTTGGTCTTAGGTGCCGCCTTTAAATCTACGGGACCCGGATTCTATCCCGGCGTCGGGCAAGTATCTTTGCCTACAAAGTATTAATTTTTTTTCATAGCCTGTCCAGGTTTTTTTTCAGGCAACCCATTTTTTTATTATTTTTAACATCCCCAAAATCTATTAAAGTAATTTTCATCCATTAAACATATCGGTGAAGGTCGGTGTATAGCGGAATCCTAGACTGTCTGTAAACTACCCCAGCGATACAGGTTATACATAGTGTATAGGGGGATCGTTTTAATAAATTTTTTTTTAAAAAAACTACGCCACCCTGTAACCAACATATTCCGCGTCGATTAGCGATTATAAATTGGTCGTTTACCTACACGACACTGTCAAAGTGTTACCATGAAGCTAGTCGCTAATTTTCATGTGGTGACGGATATAAAATACGTTGTGTCACCACCCCGGAATCGAACCCGGGACCCGTTGATCCAACGGCGGCACATCTAACCCCTAGACCAAGCAGGCAATACACATGTAGGTAAAAACCAAAACTGTAAGCAACTTAGACAAACATACCATAACCGTTAATATAATGTGTAGGTACCTAATAATCGAATAGCCGAGTATCGATTTTAAATTGAATCGAATTGAATTGCAATCGACACGTTTCGTGTTTTGATGATTACCGATTTTCATAGTTTCGCAATAGGCAAGCGAAGGGATATTTCGAATTGCAGAATATGCGAATAGCAACACGTTTTTAACCGTCACCAATCTCGCACTAGCACTCCTGGGTTTTACCCTGCAAGGAATTAACAATACACAATGTCACCAACCTATACTGTCTTGAGGGTGTCGTAAGAGGATACTAAAACAACGCAAGAGGCAGATCACATAGCCGAAAGGGAAGGAAAACTTGATACAACCCCTCTTGCCAACCCCTCTTGCCAGCGTGGCACAGGAGGCTAATTTCCCTCCATGAATTTGGAAGAAAGGAGAGGAGAAGAGAAATGACGACTATTTACCATTTCCCACCGGTACGGAAACCTGCTCTACAAAGAAGAGCCAGCAATACACTCTGTAGTTGCTTTTTTTATTGGCAATTTTTGTATACAATGACTGTTAAGACGTTTTTGAGAGCATGCCGTCGCAATCGTCCTATATGGCCAAATATCAGTAGTATTCAGAACTGTATGTCTGAGCCAACCAATCTCTTTTTTTGTTACGTTGGAAATCCTCATGGATACCCAACCGCTATGCGCCAGCCGAGTTGTGGGACTCCGTGGCGCGGAAAGATGGTAGTTGCGCCCCAATCTACCCACTAAAACCAACGGTGTCCCTCGACTGCCCGAAACAGTGACACGGGTTTCAGTCCCCAGTGGGGAGCATGCTCCGCGACCCTGATGGGGCCTTGACCCGCTTTTACAAGCGGGCCCCACGCTTTGATGGGGAGCTATAGACGCTCCCCAACCCGACGAGAGGCACGTGCGGGACATTATACGTGCCCCCGTCAGGCGCTGGATGAACTGGCGCCCGACCCACGTAGTTGCGGTGGCAGCCGTGGCACGCCTGCCTGGTCGCCCCGCCGCTGCTAGTGGTGGCCACCCTGGCCTTAACGCCTGGTCGTCCTCCACTGCATTCACCACGCCGTGTGTTGCGGCAGGCAACTCTGAGGACAGAGGAGTCCCCAGAGCCAAAACCCACCACGACTCCCTGTGCCGCTCTTCATCTGGCCTCTCCCCGTGGGTCCGCCCGTCATGGGTGACCCTGAGCCGGTATGGCCTCAACGGATCATAAAGGCACGCAAGCACCTTCATCACAACAAGGTGGCAGCACAGTCGAGGGGGGGTGCCTGATGTTCCATAATTAGTAGTATGCCAGCAATTAAACGTTAATGAACCATTGTTATGGTACTTTATATGCCAGTTAATGAATTATGTGCAGAAATGATGCAAGACGAAACACAGATCTCAAGGTCAATTTAACTAGAACTGAGGTTATAATTATTAAACACCTTGCTTTTTTTCAATTTAATTCAGTCTTTTCATTCATTTGACTCACTACCAGTATCATTACATAATTATCATTATCATAATTATCGTTAGGTACATATTATAAAACAAAGTCGTCTGTCCGTCCCTATGTATGCTTAAATCTTTAAAACTACGCAACGGATTTTGAAGCGGTTTTTTTAGTAGATAGAGCGATTCAAGAGGAATATTTATATATATAATACATGCATAATATTGTAGAGAAACACTGATAAATTTAAACGTACATCATTGCACCCATGCGAAGCCGGGGCGGGTCGCTAGTTTATAATAAACTAATTATTTGATCAACCGTGTGGTGGGTGACGGATTTAGAATACATACTATCACCACCCCATTCCATACTGAGGGTGTCGTAAGAGCCAACAAAATTAAATGACAAGACCGAAAGTCTAGCCGCAAGAGAAGGAAAACTTGATACGAAATGTGAACAACAAAAGAAGTTGCCACTTCAAACACAGACTGTCAAAATAACTTCACCTCTATCGTGGGGTGCTAAGAATGATAAAGATTACCGTCATCTATAACCCTTCATCCTCGGTAATAATGGTGCGTCGGCAATGCTCACGTCACGAGAGTGTCACAATATTGTCCCGCCTAGATTGAGCAACTGCAGACCTCTGGCGTCCTTCTAGTGTTCGACTATCACATACTTCGATAGAATCTTCATTTTAAGGTTTCATTTCAATAGTGGGTCATATATGACCCACTATTAAGTCAGGCCTACCCCAATTTCATGGAGAGAATTTCTCTCCAGCCTACTTTTGGTGGTTTTGGTTTGATTTGGTACGGGTTTGTATCAAAGCCAAATAATTTATGTAGCTGGCACGATGGACAAATTGTCAACATATTATTAAAATGTATACAAAGTAATAACTATATTTTAGTTTACCACCAGTTCGGAACGCGACCACTGCTATGAAGAACTGGCAAGAAACTCAGAGGGCTTGTAATTTTTTTTATAACTTTGTTTATGAAGTTATAAACAACAGATAGGTATAAATAACAGATGGGTCCTATCCAATAATTGAATATGTATTTATCCAACAAATTCCATACAACAAACTGTTTTATTGGATCTTGAAGCGTGAATATTAAAACAATACAAAATAAACTAACTACAAAATAAACTATTATAATAAAATGACAATTTCCTTCCCTTCTCAGTTGATCTGCCTCTTTCGATTAGTCGGCCCTTACGACACCCTCAAGAAGGTATAGTTTGGTGAAATGTTGTAATATAAATCCAACACACGCAATTTGAATCTAGTACTTAGTGTTGATTGAAACTCTACGTATATATAAAAATACAGTGTTGACATAGTCTGGGTTGCTTTTTTCTCCAATATCGACTAATATACTTGCTTCATATCCCATAAATGACCAACTGCGGAGTCGCACTTCCTCCCAATATATGGAGGTTAATTAGCCTACGGTATTTCGTAATAAATTTTCATTTTCTTGACTCTATGATTTCGGCTAAATATATTGTTTATATATATTGTTAAATTATGAATGGATTTTGAAAATAAAATAAAGTTTTACACCTTGGGTTACAAATCCGCATTTTTTTTACTTATAACTATTTTTTTTTAAATAAAATATAGCCTATAATATCTTCTTCGATAAATCGACTATCCAACACTGAAATATTTTTTGAAATCGAATCAGTACTTCCTGAGATTAGCGCGTTCAAACAAACAAACTCTGCAGCTTAATATTAAGTATAGATTTATAAGTAAAATGAGTTGACGTAAATTCTTAGATACATCGTCGGCTGACAAACAATTTTGCAGCAAGATAAATTATGCGCAGAAGCTATAAGGACACGTCCTACTGTTAGCGACTAAGTATCATGCTCTCTAAAATACTTTGAGCAACAGTATCGACATGTGACGGGTCGATAACTTCCCTTTAATATGATTGAGGAGATTGATGGCTATCACATGCATTCGGCTGTTCAATTTCGCAACCTAGCGAAGGACACATTAAAAAAAACTTATACAAATAATATGTATATAGGATATAGATATAGGAGATCATCCTTGCTAGGTTTTGAAATAGAACAGCCGCAATAAACTTCTGAACATGTGCTGCTGTTTGGGGTTGGTCGGCTCACTGAACCAAGGACGTTTCTAGTCAAGTTTATTTTGTATTGTTTTAATATTCACGTTTCAGTTGACGCCTTTCGAATGTATTTGAATAGTTTGTTATACGGAATTGGTTGGGAAAATGAATATTTACGATATCAAATAGGACCGAGAGGGAAATAAAAAAATAAAGGCATGCCCTCCGATTTTCTTACCAGTTCTTCTCAGCAGTCGCGTTCAGAACTGGTGGTAAACTATATTACATTGCACTGTTTGTATCAATTTGTTGACAATTTGTAAGTGTCGAATGTGTTCTATAAAAAATAAATGGTTTGACGTTGAGTAAGGAGGTTTTCAACACTAGAGGGTGCGAGGACATCGTATGCTCCCCGAAGTACCCAATAAAACCCCCGCTCAAAGGCCATGGCTTATACTCAATGGGCGAACATACTCCGCGACCCTGGGGTCTTAGCTCGACGCGCTTAGTGCTTGCAGTGAGACCTAGGCCAATTGAAATGGAATGTTTAGTTCACGAGTTCGAAGTAGAGCATTGCTTACACGTTTATTACTTTTAGACGATTGTATCTGATATGAAAGGTAACGTGCTCTACTTACGTTTTGTGTGTTAAATTTTGTCCTGCCTGTCCATTACTATAACATCGTATATCTAAGGTCACTAATTTATGAAAGAAATTCAGAAAAATGAGTCTCTTAAACCAAGTTCGTGTTGCTATGTAAAACTTCAATTTATTTTATTGAACAAACATAATCCTTTCATATTTTTTGTTTATAAATGTAACTTTTTTAAAAAGAAAAGATAGAATATTCATTTATCAAACACACAGAGACACATATTATACCGAAAACATGGAGCTACTATTCTTTCTTTCTTTCTACAACTCCATGAACTTAAATGCGTGATGATGAAACAGATATCATACTTAATAAGATTGGGAACATTATTTTACATACATACGAGTACAAGATTGTTAAAGCTAGGCTAATTATCCTCCGCGTAGTTGGAGTAGTGGTAGTCATCATTTCAGCCAAAAGACGTCCACTGCTGGACATAGGCCTCCCCCAAAGATTTCCACAATGGGCGGTCCTGGGCCGCCCGGTCCACCTTGTGGGAGGCCTACCAGCACTGCGCTTTCCGGAACGCGGTCGCCATTCCAGGGCTTTTCTGCCCCATCGGGCGTCGGTCCTGCGCGCTATGTGCCCTGCCCACTGCCACTTAAGTTTGGCAATCCGGTGGGCTATGTCGGTGACCCTGGTTTTCCGGCGTATCTTCTCATTTCTGATTCGATCTCGCAGGGAAACTCCGAGCATAGCCCTCTCCAATGCCTTTGGGTGACTTTGAGCCTTCTGATGGAGCCCATAGTGAGCGACCACGTCTCTGTTCCATAAGTCATCACAGGCAACACACATTGGTTGAAGACTTTTGTCTTCAGACACTGTGGTATTGGGGACGAGAAGATCTTTCGCAGCTTCCCAAACGCTGCCCAGCCGAGTTGGTAGTAGAAGTTATTAAAGCGCTCCCTATAGTACATTTCGTCTAAATATGTTTCGTCTTCTTGTTCTTCTCATCCCGTAGAAGACCCACTACTGAGTCGGGCCTCCTCCAATTACAAGAGGAAAATGAGCTTACTGTGCCACGGTGGCCAAACAAATTAACACAGGGTTTCTTATGACGTTATCCGTGGTAAAAATTAAACGATTAATTATTTTAAATTTGAATTTTTGTGCTTTATGTTTTGACTTCTTGAAAGCATTCGCAATATTTTTTTCGAATAAAAAACTTTTCTAAAAATAATTTTGATTTTCATTCTTCTCTCGGCTACGTTTTCTGTCTTGTAATATCCTTTATTCAGCTCTTACGACACCCTCAGCGTCGAATAGGGTGGTGACATTATGTTTGTCTAAATCAACCACCAAACAGAATGTCATATAGATTATTGTAGATATATAATTTAAATTAAGAATAACGTAAACACACTGCCCTCAGTACTATTATGGGCGTATCAGATATCACATATCAAAAGGTTTTAGAGGTCAAAACGTGATAAGCACGGGCCAAATTAAATAGAAAACGAAAGTAGAGCAACCTTACTCGCAGCCTCCGCCACAGTAAAAGCGTAACCAGTAACAACAATTCTACTATAATCAGCCCATAGATTACCCAACGCTGAATCGGGCCTCTTCCAGTTACATGGAGGGTAATTAGGCTACTATGCCACGCTGGCCAGAAGGGTTGGCACAGGGTTTCGTATCAAGTTTAATAGGCTAGGTTATCGGGTTATCGGCCTTTAGTTGGCTCTTACAACAACCACAGGATGGAATGGGGTGGTGACACAGTGTATTCTAAATCCGTCAACACACGGATAAATAACAATTTGTACGCTGAGTATAACAATAAATATCCTTGGACATTTCACACAACGCCATCTCGTCCCAAGCTAAGTAACTTAATGCTTGTGTTATGGTAACGAGATGGATGATAAACTACTTATATACATTTTTTATTGTAAATACATACATATTATAGATAGAAATGACACCCAGACTCCGAGCCAGTGCCTCTGGTTTAGACAAAGACACTTGCCCGACCCCGGAATCGAACCCGGGACCCGTTGATCCAAAGGCGGCACATCTAACAGGTTGAGAAGTAGAAGTAGAATCCACAATTCTACTTCTACTTCTCAACCCATAAATGACCACTGCTGAGTCGGCCTCCTCCAACTACAACGGGGGCCTATTTTGTCATAATTATGAGAGAATTAAACTATTTTGCCACGCTCGCCAGATGGGTTGGCATAGGGTTTTCCTTATCTTACGCCTAAGTCGGCTATCGGTCGTAAGACCCGCCAGAAGGAAATGATAAACCTGTCGCAAGAGAAGGTAAACTTGATAAGAAACCCTATGCCAACTGGTCTTGCCAGCGTGGCACAATGGGCTAATTACCGTCCATGTAGTTGAAGCAGGCCCGACTTTGCAGTGGGGGTCATTTATGGGTTGAGAATTAGTAGATGATACTGCTTGGACGTAAACATTTACTATGTCCCCATAGATGCGCCAATCTTCACGCACACAGGTGCATCATCCACGTGTATGTATGTAAGGATGCTTCAATACATAGTGATCGCCGATCAAATTTAATGGTATATAAACGCTTGGGATCCATTCCAGTCATCATTCGAGCATCATCAACTGTGCTCGATCCAATTCCGATTGATCCATAGACGAAAATTCGTAAGTCATTTTTTTATAATTGTGTAAAATTAAAATCAATAAAATTATCAAACAAGTACCCAAAAATTAACTCTTTGGAAACTCTACCGAAAAGAATCTCATTATGGGTATCAGAAAGCTCCAAGTCACCCAAAGGGCAATGGAGAGGGCTATGCTCGGAGTTTCCCTGCGAGATCGAATCAGAAATTAGGAGATACGCAGGAGAACAAGAGTTACCAACATAGCCCACAGGATTGCCAAACTTAAGTGGCACTGGGCAGGGCACGTAGCTCGCAGGACCGACGCCCGATGGGGCAGAAAAGTCCTCAAGTGGCGACCGCGTTCCGGAAGGCGCAGTGCTGGTAGGCCTCCCACACGGTGGACCGACGACCTGGTTAAGGTCGCCGGAAAGCGATAGATGCGGGCGACTTTTGTGGAAATCCTTGGCGGAGGCCTATGTCCAGCATTGGACGTTTTTGGCTGAAATTATAATGACCGAGAAGAACCGGAAGGAAACCTTGCATTTCACGTTTTTATTGAAATATTCCGATGCAAAAACAAAGATTTGTTTTGCTGTTGCTCGCGAAATATTTTAAGTATGTACTAGGCTAACTTTCCTCCGTGTGGTTGGAGGAGGGCCGACTCAACAGCGGGTCTTTTATGGGTTGGGAAACTTAACATTTCCAAGAACTCTAAAAAAACACTAATTCCTAATTCCTTTGGTAAATATGTCAGGAAAATATCAACTACAAAATGTGTTTAAACAAAATGTGTTCTTAGAAATGTTACCGTTATATGCTGTGTTTACAGACTTTCTTGACGGCTTTTCTCTATTGTTCAACTTTACAAACAAGTGGCAGTTTCCAACCTGACGACACGGAAGCGTTTTGTTAAATTTATTAAATCCCGCTAAAATGTATTAATTTGTTTCAGACATCGATAAACTGTTATTTAAAGAGGAGAAAATCTCTAAAATGAAGGTATGTGATTAAACGTTTATTATTATTTTTAAACGAACGTTTACACCCGTTTTCTAGGTTTAGACTGTATCGCGGGGCATGGAATTCACAAATGACACCTAGAGTGCCTCCGGTTTACACTTGCCCGACTTCGGAATCTAACTGCGACCCGTGATCCAAAGGCGTCACTTTTCACTTTACAATAAAAACAAACAAATAATCTTTTACAAATAAACTATTTATTACGTCATAAACATTAATTTAACCTCGTTGGTCTAGGGGTTAGATGTGCTGCCTTTGGATCAACGGGTCCCGGGTTCGATTCCGGGGTCGGGCAAGTGTCTTTGTCTAAACCAGAGGCACTTGCTCAGAGTCTGGGTGTCATTTCTATCTATAAATTGTATGTATTTACAAAAAAAAAATGTATATAAGTAGTTTATCATCCATCTCGTTACCATAACACAAGCATTAAGTTGCTTAGCTTGGGACGAGATGGCGTTGTGTGAAATGTCCAAGGGTATTTATTTATTTATTTATAAAGGTTATACCAAATTTGTAAATAAATAATTTCTTCCACAACTCAGCTCTTATAAGACCTCTGCTGAGCCGTGCCTCCCCCAGTTTCATGGGGGGTAGTAAGCCTACTGTGCCACGCTAGGCATAGGGTTTCGTATCAAGTTGTCTTTCCCTTGCGGCTAGGTTTTCAGCCTTGTCATTTCCACTTGTCGGCTCTTACGACACCCTCAGTATGGAATGGGGTCGTGACACTATGTATTCCAAACTAACCCAATTTAAAGACAACACCCAACGCTGGTATTTGAAATGATGTTCGCTAATCGTATGCGGTATTTGTATCAATATATTATAAATGTGTACGGATTATACAGGATGTCCCAAAAAAACAGTGTCAAACGGAAGTCCAGAGATAGAGCACCCTTGGGTACTCGAATCACCCCATGTATTCTTTCTCTGAAATTTAAATGATTAGCTTTACATCAATCTTTTCATAAATATGGTCAAAGTTACGAAGCTGATTATTTTATGCTTAAAAGTACAATTCAAGATGATACAGTTAGAGATAGAAAAAATTTAAAACGTCTTCTACTTGAAATAAAAATAAGTTTTTTAGGTCGAAAATTCAGAAAAAATAGTCGTAACTCGAACACTATGAAAAATCGCAAAACACACATGGGGGTGATTTGGGTACCTCAAGAGTTGCTCTGTCTCTGGACTTCCGCTTGACTCTATTTTTTGGGACATCCTGTATATGTGTCAACATATTTAAGGGTTCCAACGTAGATTAGATCCGTTAATTAATAAATAATAATAATAAATATCCTTGGACATTTCACACAACGCCATCTCGTCCCAAGCTAAGCAACTTTATGCTTGTGTTATGGTAACGAGATGGATGATAAACTACTTATATACATATTTTTTTGTAAATATATACATATTATAGATAGAAATTAGAATTAGATAGATTAGATTAGAATTAGAAATTACTTGTTTCGTTGCTAGTTGTTACCTGTTTTGTTGTCCTATAAATAAATTAATTAATTAAAAGAAAATTGATCAAACTAGATTTACGAGCTATGACACCGAAGACAGAAATTATAGTTCCAATTTATCTTTTCCAGATCTTTCTAATCACCGTATTGGCGGTCGCCTCTACTATAGCCGAACCTCCAGTTGATAACAGTTATCTCCCCCCACAAACTAGGGGATCGCCTTCCCAAAACTACGGGGTACCAAGCCAGGAACTTCGGAACCAAGACTACAGGGCTCCAAGTCAGAACTACGGACCGCCCAGCCAAAACTATGGACCGCCCAGCCAAAACTATGGACCGCCTTCAAGCTTTGGGGGTCAATCACGGCTGAGTGGGGCCCCGTCGTTTGGTCATCGTAGTCAAACTAATGCAATATTCGGGTAAGAAATTGTACATTACCAATTCTAGTCCGTGTGGTGACGGCTTTAAAATACATAGCGTCACCACCCCATTCCAGCATAGGGGTGTCTTAAGCCGAAAGATGGAAGTGACAATGCCGATAACTTAGCCGCAAGAGAAGGAAAACTTGATACGAAACCCTGTGCCAACCCGTCGTTCCAGCGTGGCACAGTAGGGTAATTACTGCCTCGTTGGTCTAGTGGTTAGATGTGCCGCCTTTAGATCAACGGGTCCCGGGTTCGATTCCGGGGTCGGGCAAGTGTCTTTGTCTAAACCAGAGGCACTGGCTCTGAGTCTGGGTGTCATTTCTATCTATAATAAGTGTGTATTTACAAAAAAAAATGTATATAAGTAGTTTATCATCCATCTCGTTACCATAACACAAGCATTAAGTTGCTTAGCTTGGGACGAGATGGCGTTGTGTGAAATGTCCAAGGATATTTATTATTTATTATATTATTTTATTACCCTCCATGTAGTTGAAGGATGCCTGACCCAGCAGTGGGTCATTTATGGGCTGATAGGAAGAAGAATACTATCAGATACGTGTTTTATAAACAGGGTATAACCATAGGAGTCCATGATCCACGGTACATTGTTTTCACTTGATTACTATCAAGATAATTTTTCGTGAGTAGCTTCATTTTGATGAGACGCCAAACATTTTCTTGTCGAACACTCTTGATTGTGGTAGCAGTATATAATAATAGCTTTTTTTTAGATCTCGCCAATCAAGTATCTCTTCCCGTCGTCCAACCACGCAGTATCTGGCTCCTTCTTCCACCTACGGAGCCCCTGGTCTATCGTCCCCAAGCCAGCAATACGGAGCCCCCGGTAGAGCATCCCCCAATCAACTATATGGAGCTCCTAGAGTAGCAGCCCCAAGCAAACAGTACGGGTCTCCTGGACTAGCAATCCCTAGCAGACAATACGGAGCCCCTGGTCTAGCAGCCCCAAGCGTGCAATATGGAGCCCCTGGCTTAGATTCCCCTAGCCAGCAGTATGGAGCCCCTGGTCTATCATCTAGAGTACCCTCACAACAATATGGTACCCCTGCTTTTGGTGGTAAGAGCCAAAAACTATACACACAATAAAAATGTTTACACACTGTCCGTATGGTGACGGATTTAGACTACGCAGTATCACTACCCCATTCCATCCTGATGGTGTCTTATATGAGCAGACAAACGGAAATGACAAGGCCGGAACCCTAGCCGCAAAAGAAGGAAAACTTAATACAGAACCATGTGTGGGCCCGTCTGGCCAGCTTGGTACAGTAGGCTTATGACCACGTGACCCGACCCAGCAGTGGGTCATTTATGAGTAGTAGTAGGAGTATATGGAGACTACCACCTAGGGTGGGGCAAGGACCGAAAGATGATGGTAGTTTCAAACATGACGATTTATGAGAGTTTTGCGATTAATTTACATGAATAAAGTTCCTTCAGAGTTTAAGCAATAGGTTAACATGAGAAGGTTATAAGTATATCTCAAATTTTCAGGTGCATCTGATGTGTTCAGAGCTGAGCAGAGCCGGCAATATCTTCCTCCAGGCAGGAGCGGGTACGAAGAAGATGGAAATGGAGTAAGAGATATTTCGATAAACCACTAGGGTAGCTTAAGGAAGGATAACGGTCACGCAAAATATATCTATATATCTTCTGTGTCTATTTGACTGCCTCGTTGGTCTAGTGGTTAGATGTGCCGCCTTTGGATCTACGGGTCCCGGGTTCGATTCCGGGGTCGGGCAAGTGTCTTTGTCTAAACCAGAGGCACTGGCTCGGAGTCTGGGTGTCATTTCTATCTATTATAAGTATGTATTTACAAAAAAAAATGTATCTAAGTAGTTTATCATCCATCTCGTTACCATAACACAAGCATTAAGTTGCTTAACTTGGGACGTGATGGCGTTGTGTGAAATGTCCAAGGATATTTATTTTATTTATTTTTATTTATTTATATAAAAATGAATTGCTGTTCGTTAGTCTCGCTAAAACTGAAACATTCTGGAATTATGATTCAGGTTTCTAATTTATTGATTCTGAGGCGGTACGAAGTTTTCCGGGTCAGCTAGTTAAAAATATTTATTGTGAGCAAGACATACTGAGCTTTTTTGACACGTCAAATTATTAGTCGACAAAAATGGCGTTTTAAAAAACAACTGTAGAGTTTCTTGTCTGCTCTTCTCTGTAGAGCAGCCTTCCAAAGCGAAGGTAATTGGTAAATGTAATATGTAAATATATATTTTGTGTGGTGACGGATTTAGCATACATAGTGACACTACCCCATTTCGTCCTGAGGGTGTGAAATGATAAGGTCAGAAACCTGGCCGCAAGAGAAGGAATATTTGACACGAAACCCTGTCAGCCCGTCTGGCCAGAGTTGACACAGTAGGCTAATTACCCTCCTTAAGACTGGAGGAGGCCCAACTCAGCAATGGGACTGCCTCGTTGGTCTAGTGGTTAGATTTGCCGTCTTTGGATCAACGGGTTCGATTCCGGGGTCGGGCAAGTGTCTTTGTCTAAACCAGAGGCACTGGCTCGAAGTCTGGGTGTTATTTCTATCTATAATATGTATGTATTTACAAAAAAAATGTATATAAGTAGTTTATCATCATCTCGTTACCATAAGACAAGCATTAAGTTGCTTAGCTTGGGACGAGATGGCGTTGTGTGAAATGTCCAAGGATATTTATTTATAGGCTACTAGCGACCCGCCCCGGCGTCGCACGGAATTATGCATGTATTATACATATAAACCTTGCTCTTGAATCACTCTATCTATTAAAATGAACCGGTTCAAAATCCATTGCGTAGTTTTAAAGATTTAAGCATACATAGGGACGGACAGACGACAGTGACTTTGTTTTATACTATGTAGTGATAGTGAAGTAGTAATAATGAAATACAAAAATCTTTACTCCATTTCGTGGCGACATTTTTATACAAAGTTTTCTTCTTACCAGGAGCCAGCCAACTATAGCTTCGAGTATATGGTGCAGGATGAGCCCTCAGGCAACGACTTCGGGCATCGTGAGGCTAGACAAGGAGATAGAGCAGAAGGGCAGTATTATGTGCTCTTACCTGATGGCAGGAAGCAGGTAAACTTTTATAAAAGACTAGCTGCGCCCCGCGGCTACTTATTGTCGTACCGCGAATGAGGCCGCGGGGCGAGGCTAGCTAAAAAAAGTAGCCTAAGTTACTCCATAAATCATCAGCTACCTATAAGTGAAAGTTCCGTAAAAATCGGTCCAGCCGTTCCAGAGATTAGCCGGAACAAACAGACTCTGATTATGACTCCAATTTTATTTATTAAAATAAAATTGATAAGATAGATTATAGAAATGAATATTACACTTCCACACCGCACGCTGAGAAATAACGCGTGTTGTAAAAGTCAACATAACCCAGCATTAGGATCTAATGGTCTGCCCGGCTAGCTACCACCCTCACATTTAAGTCAGCAGTTTTACTGTGTTTCGTCGTGTGTGTGTGTATGAGCCGGTGTAAGACAGGGCATTTGAATTGCCTGCCCCATCTTAAACCCTGACGTTGCATTCCATCACGCAAGCCTAGAGTCAAAGGCATTCAAGTCACTGATAAAAAAGCCCCTGATGGTAAGTGGTTATCGTCTCCAATGGACGTTGGAGCTCTCACTCATGTGTTCCCCAGCCCATAATAAAAACCACCACATTAAGGCAGCAGATGAGCAGACTGAAAGTCAAAAAGTCTTTAGGCGCAAAGGGCGCGGCGCTAATCCCAGATATCGGGGGGATTAGCGCCGCGCCCTTTGCGCCTAAAGACTTTTTGACTTTCAGTCGGGGATTTTTTAACTGTGCGAATTCCTCTGGAAACTTCACTATCGCGGTGTAGGTTTTTTTTGTAATTCTCGCATTTGTAGGCGATATTTATTGATGTTGATAGTTCAGATGTTACGGATAGATTGTGTTAAGTATGCAGCATGCTGGTCACTAGAAGTCACCACTGACAGATTCTCCTCGTTCCAGACGGTAGACTATGAGGCTGATTCAGAAGGTTATAGGCCAAGAATCTCCTACGAAGACACTGGACTAGGTGCTGGAGGCTACGATAGAAACAGCCAGCACCAAGGCTACTAAGTTTACCCATAACAACTTGACAGATATACTTGCCATAATTATCGATTTACATTTATTTCCTTTTCTCATAATTTACCGGTTTTCCTTTTTTTATATTCTTAGTTAAAGTTCTACGTGTTTTCGTTTCAAATAATTGCCTGTTTATGTATTTTTGTTTCGCATAATAACGTATATTAAATATCAGTATTGGGGATTAGTAGCGAAAGACGTTGTTAACGAAAAGGTAGAGAATTGATTACATGAAACAAGTTTTTAGACTGTGTAAAATTTTGGAGAAATTTAATAAGGCGTAAAAAGAAAGTTCTTTGTTTTTGTGTAAACAATAAATGCTGAAGTAATTTGCTTAGTTTCCAAAATTCTATTACATATTTATAATTAGTTATATTCTATTATCTTATTATGAATCATTTTTGTGTTTAACCTATTGCTTTAAATTTTCTAAGCTACTAAAGGTTTTATGATATGTAATTATATTTAAACGAATACTTATGGTATGGTGAACGATGATCCAACGACTGACTTAGGCAGGTATGAAGGAATTTGAGCCATATTACCTATGAGATTAAGTAAAAAACGCTTAACTAGTTTATATTAATTTAGTTAAATAGCTATAAATGAGCAAATGTCAACAATATCTATGACTACATCTTTTATGTGTCAATGCAATTTGTAATTAAGATATTATAATTTTGACATGGTTCCCAAAGCTTTTGTGCCCTAGTAGCCATGCCAAAATATTAACAGAGTAGTAAATAATATACGAAATGAGATTGTTGTTTCGCTTTCCCTATAGTTCCTAATTATTTTATTTCCATCATTAAAAAAATGCCCATGTGGTGACGGGTTGAGAATAGATATAACCCTCCGATCCCATTTTGAGGGTGTCTTAAGAGCCGACATAAGAAAATGACAAGGCTGAAAACCTACCCGCAAGAGAAGGGTAACTTGAGACACAGTAGATTAATTACTCTCCATATAAGGAGGCCCGGCTGAGCAGTGAGTCATGTTTTGGTTTAACAGTAGTATAAATAAAAATAAAAGTTAAATTAAAAATTTAAATAAACCCCCGACACAATAACCTTTAAAAAATAAATACTTCGCGTTGGGGGACCACTCCTACTTATTTATTACCTGACGCCTGGTCCCCCAACGCGAAGAATTTATTTTTATTTTTTAAAGATTATTGTGTCGGAGATTTATTTAAATTTTTAATTTAACTTTTATTTTATACTTTTTATAGGTACATACTTATTATAATGTAGATTTTGTTAAATTGCACGTGATGCACTTTCATTTGGGACCCCACTCGATTATATTTGCAGACATTCGGTTATTCTTCCCCACTTTCACCCCTCATAACTTTTAAACGGCTTACCCGATTTTCATCAAACATGTCTAAGAACACTCGCCCGTAACTCACCTTTCATACAAAAAAAACTTTATTGAAATCGCTTCATCCGTTCGCGAGCTACGGTGCCACAGACCGACAGACAGACAGACAGACAGACACGTGAAACTTATAACACCCCTCTTTTTGCGTCGGGGGTTAAAAATAATACCATTTTCGACAAAAAGCTCTTTTATGTGAAATAAAACCTCGATCTTTATTTGAGCTTCTTTACTTCATACGTGGTCAACATAATTAAAACAATAAATTAATTTAACAAAATCATTTCAGATCAGTCATTTCTTTAAAACATTGTAAATCTTAATTACAACACATATATTCAATTGTGTTACATTTCAATCAAGGCCTACGTGATTATTATAATCAAATCACTGAAAATTGCGTAATGACCAAAATAATAAAATTCGAACATTTATTTATTATTTAACACTTAAAAATACAATATACTATATAAAGTATCTAAATATATTTTGAGTTAATGTCATAGCTACTTACCTAATTTTAACTTAACTTATATTCAAATATTATCATTGGTGTTCTAGCCAAAACACGTATCATAGGCGCGCGAGTTCATGTCCATCGGGGCCTAAATAAATAATTACTTAACACATTTTATTTTATTAAATAATTTGCAAAATTACCTTAAATTACAATAAACCAAATTGACAGCTGTTGAATAAATCGGTAGTTATTATCGACATTACTATAAATAATTAGATCACAGCATTACAGCACTCCTCAGGATGGACATGAACTCGCGCGCCTATTATAGTTAATATTAATTATTGTATTTAAAAACGTGCACATGCTACCGATAAATTGATCCAACAGATAAAAACAGTTTTGTTTATACAGGCCGTTAAAAAACCCGTCCGATATAAAGTACGTACATAATATTTCGTAATATTGAATGTTTGTCTGTATGTCCTATAATAAAGAATCGTACACTATGCATTTGATCATGTGATAATCTTCAACAAAGTGTTGTGGTCAAAACCAGGAAGGTTTTAGAACAAAAAAAAAGAAAATTTTGTAATGTCTTCCTACAAATTTGCTGCCAGGTTGGTCTTGTGGTTAGATGTGACGCCTTTGGATCAACGGGTCCCGGGTTCGATTCCGGGGTCGGGCAAGTGTCTTTGTCTAAACCAGAGGCACTGGCTCGGAGTCTGGGTGTCATTTCTATCTATAATATGTAAGTATTTACAAAAAAAAAATGTATATAAGTAGTTTATCATCCATCTCGTTACCATAACACAAGCATTAAGTTGCTTAACTTGGGACGAGATGGCGTTGTGTGAAATGTCCAAGGATATTTATTATTATTTATAAATTTATTGTAGTTAGTAGCGTAGCAACACGCGCAGGTTAGAGCTAATTTTAAATAAAATATACCCCAACTAACTAATAAAAAGGCAAAACACGCACTTGTTCGTGGTTCTGCGACGTCGGGGTCAAACGCCGCCAAAGCCACAAAATAAACCAACAAAATAACCCAATTTATTAAAATTAAAAATTATAATATTAAAAATATGAGTGTGCTTTATACCAGACGACTCACGTAAAACGGTTTAGCTCCATCTGTATGTATGTATGTATGTATGTATATATACATATATATACACGACTCTTACCCCTACAGTAATGTACAAACGTAACTACTAAGTCGCATGCGTTATGCTTGTGAACAGGTGCCGCTGTTTGGGGTTGGTCGGCTCACTGGATTCAACACTTATAATTTCATTTTATATTATTCTTTTTTTATTATAAAACTAGCGACCCGGCCCGGCTTCGCGTGGGTGCATGTACCTATAACCTATAAACCTTCCTCTTAAAACACTCTATCTATTAAAAAAACCGCGTCAAAATCCGTTCCGTAGTTTTAAAGATTTAAGCGTACATAGGGACGGACAGACGATAGCGACTTTGTTTTATACTATGTAGTGATTCATATTTCAGTTGAGAGCCTTTCGGAACCAAACGAAACTGTTATAAGAGTTATAAGAGAACGGTTATTGTAATATGGCGTTTAAAAAAAGAGACAAGCCCACCTAGTTCCTTCCGCCAGGTCTTCTCGGTTGGTGCCGCGTTCCGACCTGGTAGTAGTATTTTATAAGTGATGTATCCGATGACGATTGATGAACGCCATAATTGGTTTATACAATAAAGCATTTTTCTATTCTATTCTATTCTCTCCCTCTATCTATCTTCACTAACTTATATCTCCGTCTGAACGTGCATTCGCCTCTTTCGATCACGCTTTTCGTAACTTGTTTGTTAACTTGGGGCGAGTCAACCATGACTAAAGAAGTTCAAATAACCTGTATATTTCATTTCATCAGACTCGGGTCAAAAGGCAAATCGGTGTGATACATATTAGATGAAAAATCTGACCTTTAACCTGTATAAAAAACGTAAAATCGAAATTAAACACTTTCTAACGGATTTATCGCGTGTATTTTACATTATGTAATCCCCGGCGTTTTGAATGCTTTTCGGGCGAGGCTAGATGACGGTTGTCTTAAAAAGTACAAAGTAACAGTTAAATAAACCAACTATAATTTTGTTTTATTGATAACGTTCCCTTTACACGCAGAAACGACGAAAACGAAACGTCGGGAATTAAATAATGTAATATACACGCGATAAATCCGTTAAAAAGTGTTTAAGGTGAATGTTCCAGGGTAGCCCGCAAAATTCAAGTTTTCGTACGTTTTTTGCAATTTGCAGGTCAGTGCTAGGTTGAATGTTAATTAAAATGTTATTCGCGGCTGTAAGACGTATGCAGTTATAGAATTATAATCATCAAAATCATCAATACCACCCTCCAAGTTCATAAAGGTGCAAGAAAAACTTTTTCAAGCTCAAAGTCATTCTTGCACTTTTATGGGCTCGGAGGGTTGTATTTTGCGGGCTACCCTGGAACATTCACCTTAATTACAATGTGTAAAACCTAAGACCTTTCAAATCGTTTACAATAACGTTGGTACTGTACAAAAATGTTTATCTGTCGGGTAATTTAACAGTAACCGATGCAAATTACCTAGTGACAAAATTATCTATACATACTTAGATCTATTATTGTGTATAATACTCTCGTGACATTAAATAAGGCATAACTAAAACCATATAACCAACCAACGTTCTTCTGAACCAGGTTTTTACTAAGGGGATCTCCATTAATCACGTGAGGTTCTAACGGGTTTCGGCAAGAATCACGAAATATCACACGGGGGGTATATTATGATATCAAGTGTATTTATTTTCTGCACTATTTACTGAAAAATATAATTTGGTTTTCTCAGTCTTGCCAGCGTGGCACAGTATGCTAGCTTCCCTCCATGTCATTGGAGGAGGTAGACTCAGTAGTGGTTCATTTATGAGTTGAAACGACAATTTAACAGACGACTTTACTTAAGTCTGTTTTATATTCCGAATAATTAATAAAATAAATTATTCAATTATTTGCCTAGTAAATTAGAACTAATATAAATAAACATACATCCCCATCTTAAAAATCATCCATTGGGGTTGAAATCTCTAATAATTAAACCTCTTGGGGTTTAAATAATAGAGATTTTCAACATGATTTTGAAAATATCACTGTTTCTGGAATGTTAGAATTTTCGTAATTAGGAATATTTTTTCTATAAAAGACACAATCCATTATATTATTGCTCATATGTAACCAACAGTCTTAGTACTAGTATACAGGGTGTCCCATAAATAGCACTCCACAGTGACTCTGAAAGTAGGCTAGCAGTAGGTCTATTCCACAAAAAAAAAGGCTGAAGAAAAGTCTCATGGATTTCGAGTAATTAGTATTTTTCGATTTTTTTGAAATGTTTCCTGTTTTTTCGTTCTGTGTAACAAACTCGTCAATTATTGGTTTTTTTTTGGGGTGTTCTTTATTTACTACAATCTGTCTCCTTCGTGGGACATTCAGAAGTATGTTGGTTGGTGCTATCGCTGGCTCTCTCTGCATGTGACCTGTGTCACATCCTCATTGTTTAAACAGTTATTGTATATAACATTAAGTCATTAACAAAAATTATTGTTAATGACTTAATGTTATTCATTTTTTACTAGCGACCCGGCCCGGCTTCGCACGGTTGCAATTATGCATGTATTATACATATAAACCTTCCTCTTGAATCACTCTATCTATTAAAGAAACCCGCTTCAAAATCCGTTGCGTAGTTTTAAAGATTTAAGCATACATAGGGACGGACAGACGACAGCGACTTTGTTTTATACTATGTAGTGATTGTTGGGGCTGAGCTGTAAGCTACCAACGGGGTCCCAGGTGGCGAATAGGGAAACGGCCACCAGATATGGTGGTTAGCTGCGAATAAATTGAATAAGCAGTCCCCGACCATGCAGCGGCAGGGTTAACAGGTTGTGGTGGGTAGCCCATTAGGATGGACTATCCTACAAAATGCCACAAAAGACCTATGACGATCCGGTGACATGGCGAGTCAACGCCGCCATTAAATAAGCGTTCCTCTGATGCTGGACAACAGCGGTATCAGTATTGACAAGAGGCCGAGGAAGTGGGTTCCAGAAGGGCTTTTGATCATACAGCAGTGGGCGGGATACCGGTCGCTGTACTGTGGTGCGGAAGGCAAGTGGGAAACCACCGCACAATATTCCTAATTATGGAGTTTTATGGAATGACAACAAAGATAGATAACGTTCTTGACAACCGGTTTCCACGATGTAACATGCCGTGGCGATCGGAGTCCGGCAGGGGCAGGCACCGCAGGGCTGCCCAGGTCGTCATCACGCGAAACCCCTGCATTATTGGAACATGGAACGTGAGGACAATGCTGCAAGAAGGGAAAATGGAAGAGTTAAAATCGGAAATGGATCGCTTGAAAATCGACATTATGGGGATAAGTGAAGTCAGATGGGAAGGGAGTGGGGACTATTGGGACGAAGATTATAGAGTAATTTTTACGGGTGATAAACAAGGAACCAACGGAACAGCAATAGTCTTAAATAAACAATGGGGAAATCAGGTAGAAAATACAATTCACCATAGTGACAGAATGACTGTAGTAAAAATAAAATCTAGTCCAAATAATGTAATAATAATTCAAATTTATATGCCAACTGGTGCTCATCCGGACGAAGAAGTAGAAGAGATTTACAACAATATAGACTCTTTACTAGATACAGTAAATGACAAGGACAATCTTATTATAATGGGGGATTTTAACGCTGTGGTAGGGCAAGGGGCAGAAGGAGGCGAAGTTGGAAAATATGGGCTAGGAAAAAGGAATGGAAGAGGGGAAAGGCTAGTACAATTTTGTAAAGAAAACAAACTAGTAATTACAAATACTCTTTTCGAACAACCGAAGAGACGTTTATATACGTGGAAAATGCCCGGAGATATAGGAAGGTATCAAATTGATTACATAATAGTAAAGAACAAACACAGAAAACAGGTCACATCATGCAAGACTCTACCAGGAGCCGATATTAATACCGATCACAACCTCTTAACATGCAAAATAGACATTAAAATACAAAAGCATAACCACAGAAAGACAAAACCAAAGAAAATTGATCTCAGTAAACTTAAGGAACCAAAAAGCAATTACCGTGTGCAATATAGCTATAAGTTAGATAGTAAATTTAGGGAATTAAATGAAGGTAATAATAAATTATTAGGAAATCATAGTGTAGAAGAAAGATGGAATATAATTAGAGACATACTAAAAACAAGTGCTGAAGAGTGCATAGAAAAGGAAAAGATAATACCGAAGAAGAAATGGCTCAATAAAGAGATAATCGACCTAATGCTAGAGAGGAGAAAAGTTAGGAATAAGACTGACGAAGACAGTATAAGAGAATATAAAAGATTAACGAACAGAATTACTCTCAAATGCAGAGAATGCAAAAATAAGGAAATAGAGAAAGACTGTGAAACTATAGAGTTCTTTATGCAGAAAGGGAGAATGGATGAAGCCTACAATATTATAAGAAATCTATATAAAAAGAAGAAAAGTAAGAGCACAGCGATATTGGATGAGATGGGAAATATGATTATAGATAATAATGAGATAGTTGAAAGGTGGAAACGTTACATAGAAGATTTATATAAAGGCGATGGTTTGTTGGCGAACGATATAGAAATAATAGATCAAGTTGAGAAAGACGAACTGGGCCCTACCATTCTTAGAGAAGAGTTTGACAGTGCCATTAAAAGTATACCAAATGGAAAGGCAGCAGGAAATGACCAAATCTACATAGAGATGTTAAAGTACAATGATAGCGAAATATTGATGACCGAGCTATATCAATTAATTCAGAACATGTATTTAACGGGACAAGTCCCCAATGATTTTAAAGTGAGCAAAACTGTAACTCTACCGAAAAAATTAAACACACTTAAATGTGAAGAACATAGAACTATAAGCTTAATATCACATGCCTCTAAAATACTTCTTAAAATTATTCAAAATAGAATTCGACAAAAAGCGGAATGCTTCGTAGCAGATGAACAATATGGTTTTCAGAGGAACAAAGGTACGAGGGAAGCAATATTAGCATTAAAATTAATTACCGGCAGAAGAATGGATTTGGGCCTAGACACTCACATAGCTTTCATAGACCTAGAGAAAGCGTTTGATAGGGTAGACTGGAAATTAATGATGGAAGCTCTCAAGCACGCTGGATTGGATTACAGAGACAGAAAGGTTATCCTAGAATTATACAAAGAACAACAGACGATCATAGAAATTGGCGAACATCAAGGAAGAGCAGAAATAAGAAAAGGAGTAAGACAGGGTTGTCCACTCTCACCGCTAATATTTAACATTTTTATAGAATGCGCTATTAATAAGATTAAAATCAAGTCAGAGGGAGGTGTCAAAATTAACGGCGAAAAGATACACTTCATAAGATTCGCGGATGATATAGCAGCTTTAGCAGAAAGTAGAGACCAATTACAAAAACTTTTGGAGTCCATGAACAAAATTTTCAGAGAATTCAGCCTAAAAATAAACGAAACAAAAACAAAAATTTTAGTAACATCCAAAAATACACGCTTACACACACCAATTATTCTAAATTCCAAACCAATCCAACAAGTAGACAATTTTAAATATTTAGGCAGCTCCATAACTCATGAAGCCAGATGTACGGCAGATATAATTACTCGAATAGCAATAGCAAAAGCAGCATTTAACAACAAAAAACACTTATTCGGCTCTAAAATAGCAAAGAACATAAGAAAACGCTTAATTAAAACGTACATCTGGAGCATAGCACTGTACGGATCAGAGACGTGGACAATGACACAAAGAGACAGAGAAAGATTGGAAGCATTTGAAATGTGGTGCTGGAGGAGGATGGAAAGAATAAGCTGGATGGAAAAACTAACAAACCAAGAAGTATTAGAAAGAGTAGAAGAAAGGAGAAGCCTGTTGACCTGCATAGACAACAGAAGAGGAAAGATGATTGGGCATTTGATACGACACGACACACTTATGACAACTATCATAGAAGGGAAGGTAGAAGGGAAGAGAGGACGAGGAAGACCTAGGAGAAGCTTTTTCGATCAAATTAAGGAAAAAGTGAATGTCGGTTCGTATCAAATGGTCAAGGAGCTAGCAGAAGATCGAGATGCTTGGAAGAAACTCCACCGACAAGAGCATGGCTCTTAAATTTAAGAAGAAGAAGTGATTGTTTACCTTTTATTTTAGCTTAGCGCTGTAGCGTGCTATTTTTGGGACAACCTGTATATTAAATTATTCATTAATTATAATTTCATAAAATAGTAGTTCAATTTGCGATGACTTTAAGTAGGCTAATTGCCCTCCAAGTAATTGGAGGAGGCCCGACTCAGCAGTGGGTCATCTATGGGCCGAATAGTATTAGTAGTAAATTTTAGGTTATAATATCTTTGGAATGTTGCAATGACTGTATATTTAAAATACATAGTGCCACCCGCCACCCTATAGGGGCCGAAAACCTAGCCGCAAGAGAACGAAAACTTCATATGAACCCCTTTTTTTGTTGTTCGCCCGGGGTAAAATCCTTTATGGACTTGCTCGCCGGCCACGGGGATGGCCAGCGAGGGGAGTGTGGGACTCTCCCCCATAGTGGGGGCCTACCCACTAAACCTCCCCGGGGTGCTCCAACTAGCGACCTGTTGCGGCATTGTGGGATCTGATGCAGAACCACGCCGCCGCAGACGAGGAGACCCTCCTCCTCTCCTCAGGCTCCTTACGAGCACTCGACGTCCTGCCGTGAGCACCCGGCTTCATATGAAACCCTGTGCCAACCCGTCTGGCCAGCGTGACCCAGTAGGCTAATTACCCTCCAAGTAATTGGAGGAGGCGCGACTCGGCAGCGGGTCATAATAATATGGGTTGAGTAGTAATTGCGACAGTATATTTTTTCTTTCATTTTCAATTCCTCTACATGTAAAAGGAGAAAATCCGACCCCGCAGTGGGTTTTTCATGGGATGAGATCATTTTAATTATGAAATTGACAGTAATTTAGAAACTACTAAAGTAGCCTCCAAACATTTTGAGCAAAGTGTCGTGGTGGGAGAAAGTTCGCATATGGCAACAACCAACGCGCGGGATTCGCCTCCGGCAACGGCACACAATTAACTGCCCAGTCACGTTGTTTGCCGGCCAGTATACTACAAACGGTGGACCGACGACCTGGTTAAGGTCGCCGGAAGGCGATGGATGTGGGCGGCTCAGGGCCGGCCTTCGTGGAAAGCGGAGAGGCCTATGTCCAACGGTGGACGTCTTTTGGCTGAAATGATGATGACACCTGAGGACCTGAGGAACATATTCCATCCTCAGGGTGTCGTAAGAGCCGACAAAAGGAAATGACAGGGCCGACAACCTAGCCGCAACCAAAAGAACTTGATACGAAACCCTGTGCCAACCCGTCTGGCCAGCGTGGCACAGTAGGCTAATTACCGTCCATGTGGCTGGAGGAGGCCCGACTCAGTAGTGGGTCATTTACGGGCTGAGTAATAGTAGATGACAACACATATACTGATCGCATATTGTCATACTCTTAATAAAAACGCACTTCGCCTGATGGTAAGTGTACATTGCCAACCAAACTTTGGATGGCCACCGCTCACGCGCGACTCTTGCAGTAGCAGAACATATTCAGATGCGGATGGGAGGCGCTTATACAGCTGGGCTCGTTTCCATAGCTGAAAAAAAAGATTTATTTTTCGTTATCGTGCAGCACGGATTCAGATATAGACAAGAGCCGGCAAGAAACTCTGTAGTTGCTTCTCTTTTTTTCAAATTATTGGCCTTGGTTACAAAAACACTAAATAGCAAAGCAAAGCAATCCATTAATCACGTGATGTTTTTTTAACATTTTTAAACCTCTCCCTTCCTCTTAGTGATACGTGGTGAGGTTTAAGAATACCCCCCATCCCCTATAAAAAATCACGTGTATTTTTAGTACCTACAAATAATCTTACACTCAAAGGTCGCTTTTTGGTTTAGAAATCACGCGATTGACGAAACAATAAATACAAATAATATGTTACTACACCCCCCTCCCCCCTTTTGATATTTCATGATTTTTGCCGAACCCCTCCATCCCCTTTCGAACCTCACGTGATTAATGGACAGCCCGATAGTGGGAGCAAGTTCGCCAGATGAGAGAGACCCTAACGCCCCACAACGGCCCACCCGAGATGGCCAGCAACGATTACCCCTCAGCAAGCAAAAGGGTTGCTACCTTGTCATTTCCTTTGGTCCGATCCTACGACACCCTCATAAAGAAAAGGGATGACACAGTAATAGTACTCACGCGCTTATTCTCGATATATGTCTTGGGCTCATGTCAAACTTGTTCTCCTTCACTCGGTAAGACATTGACGCCTCGTAGACCCCTCGACCGGGACCCACTATCACCTGTAGATAAAATAAAAACCAAAAACTCATATACTCTAATGATCTATTCACAATGTCACTAAAGGAACGTACAGTCCTCGCCAATCTTTATGTCCGGTCTGAATGTCGCCGGGGGTACGAACTTGCGCATCGTACATTTCATGACCAATACGAACGTAGCTCACACACACTAACACGCGGGTGGCGAGGACGCTTGCGGGTGGAAGAGAGGGGAGGGTCGTGCCCTGCCTCCACCCCCCGCGTACGTCCCGCTGATACCTGATTTTGTGTTGTGCGCAGCGTAATGCGGCTACATTCAAAGCAGCCATAAAGATTGGCACGAAGGCATAGCCCGCGAAAGAAGGAAAAATTAATTGCCAACCTGTTTTGCCAGCGTGGCAATTTCCCTCCATGAATTTGGTGGAGGCCCGACTCAGTAGTGGGTCATTTATTATAAAGAGGTATGATATGTATGTTTGTAATAAACAAGTTTTTTTATATCTTTGAACATTAGAATACTCTATATTTCCCTGAGTAACATAATATGCTATAATGCGAAGTCGAGATATGCAAGGTTTTGCAACGCACGCGCGTTCAGATCGCATAAGCTAGGTCAAAATAAAAAAAGTATAGGGAACCAACAACGAAGGTAGAAAACCAGTTAGGTCTATTTAAAAAGATATTTGGAAGCCAAAAGACGTCCAGGACATAGACCTCCCCCAAGTATTTCCACGCCCCCACTCCACCCCGGCCCCTCCGGTGTTATAAACATCCACACTGCCTTGTTGGTCTAGGGGTTGGATGCGCCGATTTGGACCACGTGCTCCCAGCTTCTATTGCTGGACCGGGCAAGTGTATATAAATCAGAGGCGCTTGCTCTAAGTCTGGGTGTAGTTTGTGCTAGTGAATTTCATTTTTGTAAACTGGCCCCGCGTTACAGGTAATACCCAGTACAGGGGTTTGGTTATTCCTTAAAAAAAAACAACCCAACAAGCCGTCTACCTGTTGTTGCTCCATACCTTGATCTGATACGTCTCCGTGGCCAGCGCTATCCTCTTCCCAAACTTCCCGATGTACCCGTCGGCGTCGCGGGCCTCCTTGAACTCGAGCATCTTGGGGTTGGCCTTCTGTCGCATCACCCATTCTATCGAGGTCAGCGTGCGGGGGACACACTGCGTCCTGTTACAAGTACAACCTGTGACACTTTGACCTGTTATCATTTCCCACACTATGACCTGTAGCAATTTCAACCTGTTATAATTTCAACCCACCACATTTATTCGGTTGCTCAAACCCAAAATTTAAAAGGAACTTTATTTACGTAGGTTTCATCACAAAACTCTTATAAATCGTCATATTTGTAAATATTATTATCATCTTAAGGCCCCTGTCACACACTAGGTGGTAGTCTCCACACACCGATCAGTCGTCATACCTACATTCACACCTTTCACACACAACTCTTCACTCCTACAATCCCTCCATCTCCCCTGATCGCTCACAATCCCTGCGTTCACTCACATTCATGCCGAAACTACCACCGGTTCGGAAGGCTGCTCTACAGAGAGATGCAGTTTCAACCCCTTCAACTTTTACTGTTATAATGTCCCCCCCCCCCATTGTTTATACTATTATGCCCCACTATAACCGTGTGGGGATTTAGAATACATAGTGCCAACCACTCTATGCTGTGGGTGTCGTAAGATCCGACAAAAAGCAATTACCAAGCCGATAACCTAGCCGCTCGAGAAAGAAAACTTGATACGAAACCCTATGCCAAACCGTCTGGCCAGCGTGGCACACTTTGGCCAACGTGGCATGTAACTGGTGGAGGCCCGACTGAGCTGCGGTCATCTATGGGTTGAACAATAGCAACCGGATATTATTTCAAGCCGCAATTTCGTTTCTGTCAAAAATATTTATAAATAACTAGCTGTCCCGGCAAACGTTGTTTTGCCAAATAATTAACCATCCCCCGCGCAACCCCCACCCCGCGCAACCCCCACCCCGCGCAAAGGGTTGATCGTTGAGGGGTGAAAATTTAGGGTTGTTTGTATTTTTGTATGCTGAATCTTAAAAAATATTAAACCAAAAAGTTTCTCCAAAAAATAAACAATTATTTTTGTTTTGGACCCCCGCCACCTTAAAATTTAGGGGGATGAAAAATAGATGTTGTCCTATTCTCAGACCTACTCAATATGCTCACAAAATTTCATCAAAATCGATCAAGCCGTTTCGGAGGAGTATGGCAACGAAAACTGTGACACGAGAATTTTATATATTAGATTTAAATTTCAACCTGTTACAATTTAACCCATACTGTCTTGAGGGTGTCGTAAGAGGCAACTAAAAGAACGCAAGAGGCATATCAGATGGAGAACTTCATACAAACCCTGTGCCATCCCGTCTTGCCAGCGTGGCACAGTAGGCTAATGTCCCTCCATGAATTTGGAGGAGGCCCGACTCAGTCCCGTGGAGATACAGTCAGGGCCCACGGGGCAGCAAGCGCGGGACGGTACACCCCGGGGACGTTTAGTGGGTATGACTCCGTCTCCTGACAGAGGCGGGGGGGACTCCCACACACCCCCTGTTGGCCATCTCCAGGCTGGCAGGGATAGTCCATAAAGGATTTTACCCGGGGCAAAAAAAAAAAAAAAAAAAGGCCCGTCTCAGTAGTGGGTCATTGAACGGCTGGAACACTTTACATAAATTGAAGTAGCAAGCAACGACTTACCCGGCGATCTCTGTAAGTGAATTGATGAAATCAACGAAGGCGTTGGCAGTCTTCTCGTAGAGGGGATCTGAGTCTTGAACCGTCTCCCACGAGAGGCACGCGCACCAGTGAGGCTGAATGGCTGCCTCCCCGCATGTGCGGTTCCTCGGAATCTGGGACACGTACCGGGATACAAAGTCAAAAATTACGTCTAATATTTTAAAAGGTTTTTGGACGTTACATAATAGAAGCGTTCATCAGCATCATCATTTCACCCAAAAGACGTCCACTGCCGGGCATAGGCCTCCCCCAAGGATTTCCGCGAAGGCCGGTTCCGAGCCGCCCACATCAGTCAGTCCTGCGAGATATGTGCCCTGCCCACTGCCACATAAGTTTCGCAATCCTGTGGGCTATGTCGGTGACCCTGGTTTTCCTGCGTATCTCCTCATTTCTGATTCCCCTTGTTAGTTGTTGGTTAAGAAACTTACCGGCTCCAACAGCGTCAATTCCCTGGGCAAATCCGATCCGGGCACCCGATACTCGTCTCGTGCAAAGCCGAGCACGTCCATTATGGTGGCGTGTATGTCGTGTGGCGTGGTAAGGGCATCCGCATTGGCCTGGAGGGCTTCCTGGGCTTCGGGCATACGTCTGCGGAGGGCATCCGGTAGTAGGATGGCCATTAGCGGCAAACGCTCTTCCAACTTGCCCTGGTAAGTCTCGCGGAGGGCGGAAAACCTGGTAATGTCAAATGCATTTAAATCAAATCAAAACTCATTAAATCAAGTTAAAATACATAAACAATAAAAGAAAATTTACGATTTAATATTGAAAATTGATTATTACCACCTACCACCGGTTCGGAATGCAGCTCTACAGAGAAGAGCCGGCACGAAACTCTGTAGTTGCTCTTTTTAGATCGCCATTTTTCGGTACAAGATTGGATATAAGAAAGATTTGTGAGAGCAAACTCGCGCAATAGCCGCAAAGGGCCAAACATCAGCCTGATCTAGTCAACAATAGTAACCTTCTAATGCCCCAGCCATCGGACCCCCAGCAACGGCACCTGTTCACAAGCATGACGCATGCGGCAGCCATCGCCCTCCTCAACCATTTGGTCGTGTTATAGGTAATGTTGGCATCCAATTCAATGCTGAGAGTGTCGTAAGGGCCGACAAACGAAGGCAGAAAAGGCTTCAGCTTACGCAGAAGACCAGCTGTTAATTCCACCGCTGAACTAAAGACCTATAGTGTACATCTTCAGTCCTTATAACACCTTCAGGATGGAAAGGAGTGACGCATGGTCCTACACTTACCGCGACCCATGGTCACTCATGACGAAGAGCAGCGTGTCCTCTCGCCTGCCTTTCTCCACGAATTTCTTTAGGAAGTCCACCAGATCATCATCAGCTGTTGAAATCATGCTAAAGTCATTATGCGTGATGTCGGCTACGAAGGTGAAGCAGAACCGCTTGCCGTCCAAGCTCAGGAACTGGAGACAAAGAAGACCTCATCATCATCATCATTTCAGCCGAAAGACTGGTGGACACAGGCCCCCCAAGGATGACTGAGCCGCCTGCATCCATCGCTTTCCAGCGCCTTAACCGGTAGCCACTGGAGGACTTCCTGCCCTATCGGGCGGAAAGTCCGATAGGGCAGAAAGTCTTGCTAGCTAAACAATACCTGGGTGAGCTAAACTGGTATACTATACTCTATCCACTTTACCAAAAAATAAAATGTAAACAAACAACGAGTGCAACTAGAATAAAAACAACATGGCGGATATAATCCAACCGTTATAATAAAATCGACTATAGTACGTTAAACAGATTTAGCAGCTTAATAAAACCAGAGAGATTTAGAGACATTGTCTTTTTAGGTTCTTTTATGTCAGTTAGTTATTACAATTAATGTTGTAAATATGTAAATTTAATACGCAATATACTTGTTACTTGCAAAAATAAAATTATTTATTGTGTTTTTTCTTAAAGTACGGAATAGTATTTTAAATAATAATAGGAGAAAATACTAATAAATAATTAAAAGTTGCTATGATGATTTTTATATCACGTTGATTATTGTAACATCGACATCCCTTTATACGATTTTTTAACATTTAAATTTTTGGTAAAACGGATAAGATATAGTCGGCAAACAACTTGAAACATTGCTGCGCAGGTGTAGATTATTGTCTTATTAGAGTAGCAAGGTAAGCGAAGTTTCGTGACGTCTGAAGCACGGAGGAGGTCAGATGATACAAATGATGGGCACCCGTCCATCATCATATCATCAAGCAATGACAGACGACGAGCTTGACATATAGCCCCGTTGGTCTAGGGGTTAGATGTACCACCTTTGGATCAACGGGTCCCGGATTCGATTCCGGGGCCGGGCAAGTGTCTTTGTGTAAGCCAGTGGCACTTGCTCAGAGTCTGGGTGTCATTTTTATTCGTGAACTAGCGGACCCGACACACTTCATCCTGTCAAATAGATAGCGGTATTATAGTGCAAATTGACTCTTTGACAGGAACACACCTATATTGCTTAGACAACAGTGAGTGGTTGTAATTTCATATGAACTTTATACAATAGCTATAAAGCTCAAATTGTATCTACGTTTTAGTTAGAAAACGTTTGTATGGGAAAAAGAAAAAGGCGGTTTTTTGTGGTTTTCCGGCAATTCTTCGAATTTTTCTCGCGTAAAAACCATCCTTGAACTTCAACGAACATTTTAAAAACAGAATTGGCCAAATTGGCCCAATCGTTGTTGAGTTTTTTTTTTTTTTCTTCCTTGTGGCTCTCACGGTTTGTGTTTAGCCAATGTCAAGTCACTTTGTATCATTTCAATATTATTTCTCCACATCATCATGGGTTTGCCATTTCCCTGTTAGCCACTCATAAGTAATTTCATTTTGAGTGTCCCCCTCCCACGTGGCTAAGATGTTCTGCACGGACGTGGGGTTGGCCTTTGGGAGGGCGTTGTTGAGTTATGCGCTTACCAACAAATTTTGCGATTAATTTTTTTATTATAAAAAATGTTTAATTACTATCATAAATTTTTTTTTTTTTTAAGTATTTTTATTTACTCATATACAACAAAATTATAGATTTCATGTTTGTAAACTGCCCCCGCGATACATGTAATGCCCGCAGTGCAGTGGTTACGTATAAAAGAAAGAAAAAAATGCAAATGATTTTCAAAAAGACATTTTCACACTGCTACCTGTCACATTTTGCTAGAGTTCTTTGCACCAAGCTTGTCCAGCTTGTCTAGCTGTACTCGCCTGATCAGTGATGTTCATCATCAGCTTATACTGCGGTTTGTCTCCGAGGCAGTACCCCGACGTCTTCTGCCGCGACTTAAACTTTTGGTTCTCGAGGTAGAACGAGCGCAAGTAGTGGTCGGCGGGCTGTTTTTTGAACCCGTTAAATCGGTACTGGAAGGTGCCTATGGAGGGAGAGTCTTCGAAGTACGCTGTGCGATACCTGGTGAAGAACGGACTTTATATATTTTTTTGTCTTTGGGCTACACACCATATTAAGTTCAAGTACAGGATATAGTCTCAGAAACTCCTACACTAGGTATGAACTGTATCATATCCTTGGACATTTCACACAACGCCATCTCGTCCCAAGCTAAGCAACTTAATGCTTGTGTTATGGTAACGAGATGGATGATAAACTACTTATATACATTATTTTTTGTAAATACATACATATTATAGATAGAAAACACCCAGACCCGGAACAAATACTTGTAGGTCGTACAAATATTTCTTCCATGCGGGAATAGAACCCGCGACATGCTGCGCAGCAGTCGATCTCAACCCCAGCGCGTCTGGCCAGCGAGGCACAGTAGGCTGATAGACGGAGGAGGCCGACCCAGCACTGGGTCTTTTGTGGGCTGATTACTAGTATTGGATTATTCCTGTGACGAATCCAAAATACGCGCCAACTGCCGACAAAATGATGATCAGGCAACAACTTAGCCGGATAAAGGTAGATCCTTCTCATTGGCTCAGGGTTTTATATCGAGTCTTCCTTAAAGGTACTCGATATGAAATCCTTTGCTAACTTCCCTCCGTGTAGTTGGGGGAGGCGAGCAGTGGGTCGTCCGTCACATTGGAATGCGTTTACGCGAACCTGTGGCGCCCCAAGCGTGTGATATACCACTGGGGTTTTAGTGGGTAGACGAGTCGTTTTTGGAGGCCCACATAATCGCCGACCCCTGCTCCGTGGTGCGGCGGTATGCATTAAGAATTTCCCCAGCGTCACCAAAAAAAAAAAACAACGGGGCACACCGGGATTGCCGGGAGAAGTGAAAACAAATAACGCAGAAACTGAAAAAAAAAATTGGCACGATATACCGCTAACTACACACACTAACCTCACTAAGTAAACCAAATAATTTTTATTACGTACCAATAAAAACTATTAAATTAATAAAAACAATTATTACGTATGAATTTAATATACTAAACAAACGAAGAGCAGCTGACTGTATGTTTCTCGCTCAGGCACACTCGGCGGTCCCGAGTTCACCCGATCGAGCATTTCACCTCATAGCGTGACGGATCAGGCCAAATTACTAGCTACGGAAAAATCTGTGTGCGGCGCGCCAAAAGAAATGTTCACTTCAAAAAGGCAAGCAATGGGTCATTGTCTGCAAAGATAATTCACTCACCCGTCTCGCTTGAGCCGTTTGAATATGAAGGGGAAGGAGTCCATATACATTTGACTCTTGACACTGCGTCGAACATCAGGCAGTTCCAGCTCAGTTCGGCCCGTGAGGATCGGGAACAGAGCTGCCGGGGTCCCGTCACCCACTATGTTGTACCTAGGAGTATTGCTTTGTATCAGAAAGTAACGGACCCTCCGTGTATTTGGAAGAGGCCCGACTCAGCAGTGGGTCATTTATGGGCTGAGAAGAAAGACACATACCAATTTGTGTAAACATGGCGCACAAACTCACCCGTTCAGCACAACGGCACCCATACTTCTAGTCAGATAATGGTAACTCTTCGGCATCCTCCTTATAAAGCCATTCTTGGAAGTGGAATCGAAACCGAAGATTAGCACGTTATAGGTGTGCTCGCGGCCTGGGGGCGGCTCCACCCGTTCCACCGTGCTACGAAACCCCGCGGCGAGGCCGGCCCACTCCGACGGTAAGAGACTGAAAAATAAGACATTCGATTACTCAACACGTCTCAAGTTGACGCACATGGCCCTATTCTCAATCACCCATTCTCATTCACTCCTATTATCATTAATGTGTGTTGTCATTTATTTCGTTCTCAATTGCGTCATTCTTATCCACACGCATTCTCATTCACTTGCTTGTCATTGGCTCCTTAACTCAATTGCATTATCTTCAAAATGCATTCACACTCTTATTTATTCATATATTATTGACATGACATTCATAAAAGAGACACTTTTTTTAAGTTAATTAAAAAATCTTAACTTCCCCTAGGGGCGGAAAGTTGTTCAAGCCACCTATACTATTTGCGCTGTAGCATGGTGCGGGTGACACTTGCCTGTACGACGTTTGTAGGGATGTGACGTTATGCAATTCATTTTTATCGCTAACGATGACTAGAGGCATCAATTTAGTTATCTTTAATATTGTTATGAATATGTTTATGTTATTCAGTTGTCTAGTGTAACTACCTGTATAAACTTATCAAATTTAAAAGTTTTATGGCTACCTATTTATGTTTGTACTTATATAAAATAATCAAAATCGGGTTTACGTTTTTTTTTTCTTAGCAACCTTTTTAGCAACTTTACTCTATAAATGTACTGTTGTATAATTATAGACCAATTTTAACAATAAAAATTGACCTACGCACAATATACGTTTCATAATATGAAAAATATCGACTATCCATTGTAGCAGTGCATCCCATCACTATGGCATGGCGTTACGTTATACGCATTTTTTTCGCAACACTGCTTAATTTTTCATCCAATTTGATTATATTTGTAAACTTGAACATTCTAGTTGGTTTAATTTAATTTACTACCGTTATTAATTATTTAATAAGTTACGAATGTGGTACAGCTGAAATACTAAGTCATAATTTGTAAATCGCGGCAGCTTTCAAGAGTGAAACGAAATGTTACTGAAACTGTCACCCGCACCATTCTACAGCGCAAAGACTATAGTGATTAGTGCTGCAAAGAGAGGACCCGGTAACAAGGATATTAGTAGGATTAATACTATTATTTTTTTTTAGACGAAATCCCTGCTGTATGGCAGTTTAATAAATTAAATTAAATTAAATTATAACATTCACGATTAAATGAAAATGATACCCAGACCCGGAGCAAGTGCCTCTGGTCTAAACAAAGACACGTGCCCGACCACGAAATTAATCCGAGGCAAAAGAAAAAACCAGCACACCTAGCCCCATCATCATCATCATCATTTCAGCCAAAAGACGTCCAATGCTGGACATAGGCCTCCCCCAAGGATCTCCACAAAGGCCGGTCCTGGGCCGCCCGCATCCAATGCTTTCCGGCGACCTTAACCAGGTCGTTGGTCCACCGTGTGGGAGGCCTACCAGCACTGCGCCTTCCGGAACGCGGTCGCCACTCGAAGACTTTTCTGCCCCATCGGGCGTCGGTCCTGCGAGCTGCAAATTAAATGCCGCCACCACACACACAACGTCACCATAAACAAAAATCAATCCCCTCACTTCTTGTCCAGTTTCGCCGTACACTTGATGCCGACGTGGTCGCTGTCTTCCAAAGTATAGACCCCGGCTCCTGGCACGGCCACTGCGTCGTTCAAAACGTACTTGGCGTCAGATATGTGCACGATATCCTGATAATGACATACTAGATCTCTCGTCCTGTTCAGTATTTCTGGTATCACCCGGCATTGGGACAACTGCAAGGCAATTATATGATAATAATCATCATCATCATTTCAGCCAAAAGACGTCCACTGCTGGACATAGGCCTCCACAAAGGCAGGTCCTGGGCCGCCTGCATCCATCGTTTTCCGGCGACCTTAACCAGGTCATCGGTCCACCGTGTGGGAGGCCTACCTGCACTGCGCTTTCCAGAACGCGGTCGCCACTCGTGGACTTTTTTGCCCCATCGGGCGTCGGTCCTGCGCGCTATGTGCCCTGCCCACTGCCACTTAAGTTTGGCAATCCTGTGGGCTATGTCGGTGACCCTGGTTTGCCTGCGTATCTCCTCATTTCTGATTCGATCTCACAGGGAACTCCGAGCATAGCCCTCTTCATTGCCCTTTGCGTGACTTTGAGCCTTCTGATGGAGCCCATAGTGAGAGACCATGACTCTGTGCCATATGTAATCACTGGCAACACACATTGGTTGAAGACTTTTGTCTTAATATTTAACCTAAAAATAAATAAATATTACAACCAAGGTTAAACAAAGCACAAACTGCCTTTGGATCACGGAGCCCCGGTTCGACTCCGGGGTAAAGCAAGTGTCTTTGTGTAAACCAGAGGCACTTGCTTCGAGTCTGGGTGTCATTTGTGTTCGTGAATTTCTTGTAAAATGCCCCCGCGTTACAGTTTAAAACGTACTGCAGAGGTCACGTTAAAAAAGGCCATTACAGATGGCCATGTCTGTGAACGGCCCCCGCGAGACAGGTGGTACGTAGTGCAAGGGTTGTTGGGTCTTGACTGGTCATCATTACATTTACCACCGGTTCGATTGGAGAACCTTAGAGAATACTGCAGCCAAACAGCACCCGACTTTCCTTCAGCCGCCAACACCTCCACTCGCATGAACGTGCACATGCGGCGGTATGTCTTTGGAAATCCTAATGGATACCTGACTGTTCGGGGCAAGGAGTTATGTGGGACTTCGAGGCCCTGAAAGATGGAAATAAGCGTCTTGTTCTACCCACCAAAACCACAACAGGTCTTCGACTACCCGAAACAGGAGCACGGGTGTCACTCCCAGTGGGGCACCATGCTCCGAGACCCAAGCGACGAGGCGGGCCTCTCCCCAGGCAAATATTTCGCTCTTATGGACTTACGAGAATGTGCACCACTATCCTTATCATCAATTCAGCCTATAAATGACCCTCTATTGAGTCGGGTCTCCTCCATGTTTATGGAAGGAATTTAGCCTACTGTGCCACGCTGGCTATACGGGTTTGTTTGTATCAAGTTTTCCTTCTCTTGCGGCTAGGGGATTAATAAATCCTAAAATACATAGTGTGACCATCCTATTTCACCCTAAGGGTGCTGTAAGAGCCGAGAACAGGAAATGTCAAGGCCAATAACCTAGCCGCAAGAGAAGGAAAACGAAAAGTGACCTTGTGCCAACCCGACTGGCCAGCGTGGCACAGTAGGCTAATTATTCTCCATGTAACTGGAGGAGGCCCGACCCAACAGTGGGTCGTTTATGGGTTGAATAGTAGTAGGTTATACTAACATAACATCGGACCCAGTCTTGTCCCTTGCAGACGACCTTAGGCTTGGTTTTCTCGAACCGCATGACCTCCTTCGTGAACGGATTCAGCTGTGGTATCTCGCACCCACTCCCCTTGTACATCCTCACTTCTTCTTCTAAGGTGTTCTCTATAAATCTGTCACCGCAGAACACTTTTAATCCAAGCAATGTACATGCAAGCTTAAGGGTATGTCCACACTAGGCAAACTATTAGCAGCCGACAGAATTTGCGGCGTGTCGGTTTAGTACGCCCTTCCATATATTTGAACTGGAATGTCCACAGTTTGCTAGTTTTGCGCTCACTTTACGCATTTTGCAGCGTAACGGGCGCCGACTGTCTCAGTTAGCGCCGACTCACAACAAACCCGGTTGCGATATACGAAAATCGATCTGAGTTTGCAGCTAACTAAAATTTCAGTTCGCCACAAATTTGCGGCTCACTCAGTCGGCTGCTAATAGTTTGCCTACTGTGGACACAGCCTAAGGGCCTTATCAAACTAGCGGATTGTGAGCGTTTTCAAAATGGAGCGCACGCGCAACAAGATCGCTGCGAACAGCATTTTTTCTTTTATGTGTTAAGAATTGACAATAGAAAATTACAAGGACGAAAACCTAGCCGCAGTACAATGAAATCTTATTAAGAAACCCTTTTTTGGTGACGGTGATTATGTTAAACAACTCGTCTACCCACTAAAAGCCGGTATACCCTCGCACCTCACACTTGGGCCGCACGCAACACATTCCACTGTCACGACCACTGATAGGAAACCCTATGCCAACTAGGGTTGCCAACTATACTTTACTCTAAATTATACGTTTTACTGTTGAACGAAAATAAAGTATACAAAATATTGTTTTCAGCATCAAAATGCAAACACATTACTATGTGTTATACTTAGACGCTCACACATTTTTTCAGTAATGAATGCTAAGTGGCGGGAGGGTAGAGAGATCTTTTTTTAATAAAAAATGAGCTACTCATTTATTTTAATTTTAGCTATAAGTGTGGTGAGGCAAATACAGTTTTTAAAAAAGATTATAAATTAGTAAGTTGTGCGAGAAGCTCTAAAAATATGTACCTATTTAAAACAATAAATAAATAACATACTGTTCATATTTCTAAAATACTGTTTAAAATTCTTCATAGAGCAAAATATACTTTATTTCTTTTAAAAAAAGTTGACAACCCTAATGCCAACCCGTCTGGCCAGCGTAGCGTAGGTTAAACGCCCTGGTGGGGGAAAGTACGTCCATGTCATCAACCAGTCGCGTGTGTTACAACTCCGTCTTTCCACGTTAGTTGCGTATGGCTAATTAGTAGGCTGGATTAGTAGCTAGATTTCATTCCCCTTTTAATCTGCTCTAAAGACACCATCACGGCGAAATGGACTGGTAAACACAAAAAAATCCAGATCGGTGCCGACTGCGGAAATAATTTATGAACTCTCTATAAACTAAGCTCTCTACAGTAAACTTTTTAAAAACAGATCTTACCTGGAACAGCGGTGTTTCAGCGCCCTGCCCAAAATAATAATACTGGCAACTTTTACGAACTACGTGCATATGCATATGCATGCGTACCAAGAACTACTTCAATCGACTACTTACCCAATTATAGAATCTCTGAAAAAAAATACAATGAATAGAAAAAAAAAACATGCAAACAAATACTAATATCTATAATAAATACGACAACAAAAACTAACAATACATCATAATATTACTATTCTATTTATTGGTCATCAAGACCCACTACTAAGTATTTATTGGTCATCAAGACCCACTACTGAGTCGGGCCTCCTCCAGCCACATGAAGGGTAGTTAGCCTACTGTACCACGCTAGCCAGATGGCTTGGCACAGGGTTCGTATAAAGATTTCGACCCTCAGGACAGTATAGGTTGGTGACATTGTGTTTTATAAATCACCTCACTAAAGTATTTCAACAATTTTGTTATAATTCGACTCCTTTAGCAAAATATGATATACGACTAATTAAGATTAAAGCCGAACATCGACCGCCAGCTAAAATAAGTTAGTTTAGTTTAGCTTGCATAGTTTAGCCAGTTTTTCATACAAGTTAGTTCACCGTCGGTGGACGCGCATGTATGAAAAAATGGCTCAACTATGCAAGCTATTATGCTTGCTATTAAGCCATTATGCTATTATACTATGCTAACTTATTTTAGCTGGCGGTGGACGTTCGGCTTTAGGCTTCAAGCGGTTGTTTATTAGTTATTTTTCGCTTTTTACATCCTATTTCGAAGTCGGTTTACATGCTATGTTAATTAAGCTATTATTTTGCATAGCTCTGGTTAATAATTAACTTTGCGGAAGCCGCAAATATTAAGTAGGATAATATTACATGAAAAATATGTTATTAATGAAATATTATGTTTTCCTGTAGGCAAATATACAATATCATACTTAGTATAATACCCGCTTCGCTGAGTCATCATTTGATAAACGGAGATTTTAGAACTATCCAGATAATTCTAGAATTTTCTATAAACATCCTCATTTGATAGGAATCTGGGCATACATTTTAGAACTGTCTAGATCATTCCAGGAATTTCTAGAAACAACCAGACCATTTTAGACCAATGATAGAAACACTTTTTTTTTACGTTGTAAATCCACATAACGCCAGCCGGGTTATGTGGGTCTCCGAGGCGCGAAGAGATGGAAATTGCGCCCCAACCTGCCCACTAAAACCAACGGTGTCCCTTAAGAGCCCGAGACAGGGCCACGGGTTTCACTCCACACGAAGGGGGAGCATGCCCCGTGACCCTGATGGGGCCTTGGCCCGCTTGTACAAACGGGCCCCACGCTTTTATAGGGAGCTCTGGACGCACCCCAACCCACCGAGAGGCACGTGCGGGAAATTGCAGGTGCCTGCCTCCCTGCCCGCCCCTCCGTAGCTAGCGGCGGCAGCCGAGCCGAGCTACCGCTGCTATCGACGCCAGCCCTGGCCCGCCGGCCTAGCCGAGCCTCCGCTGCTATCGGCGGCAGCCATGGCCCGCCTTTGTCGCGGCAGTTTAAGGCTCTCGAGGCAACTCTGAGTACAGAGGAGTCCCCGGAGCCAAAAACCACCACGACTCCGTGTGCCACTCTTCGTCTGGCCTCTCCCCGTGGGCCCGCCTGGCATGGGTGACCCTGAGCCGATATGGCCCCAACGGATCCTAAAGGCACGCAAGCCCCCTCACCGCAACAAGGTGGCAGCACGGTCGAGGGGGAGAGCAATGATAGTCTCACATTTTTAAGGTTAATGTTTCAACCCCATATCTTATACACCCTCATAGTGGATGGATGGTTGGATGGATGGGAGCCTTGTACCTATTGCCACATACAACCACTATTCGTCTGCGATGCGCAGTTTTGGCTGCAAAGTGAAATATCGGGACACACATCTGCATTTATATATATATAAAGAATACGCGTCACGTTGTTTGTCCGCGATGGACTCCTAAACTACTGTACCGATATTGATCAAATTTGCACACCGTGTGCAGTTTGATCCAACTTGAAAGATAGGAGCTTACATCTCAATTGAACATATATATATAACATAACCTGGCCTGTCCCCGAACGGCCGGACATCCATGCGGATTTCCGAAGAATAAAAAAGCTGAATAAAATATGCGCCGGAAAGTATATCATTAAAAAAGTACCTAAGCTTGGATGTGAAACAGTACTTGACGTGAACACAATAAAGGGTTAATAAATTAATTAATGCCAGCAGGAGTTAAGTCGGGACCCACAGGGAGTAGTGCGGGACGATGCACCGGGGGGATGAGGTGTGAGTGGGTGAGGGGTGTGAGTGGGTGAGGGGACACCGTCCATATTATTGATTGGTGGACTAGAGTCCCACACTGGCCTTCCCCAGACAGGTGTGAATAGTCCATATAGGATTAATAAAAGGGGGAAAAAAATCGAAGTACGTTTGGCAGCAAGATCTGTCCCTACAGTATTAGGTCGTTACCATTATTATCAAAATCGACATTCAAAGGTACGAAAATTGTCGATACTGGTTTAGCAGGTTTCAAGACCTTGAACGTCCATTTCAGTTAACAAGGGAGGCAGCACGAATAACGAGGCGTTGCAATGGACGGCAACTTTTTTATACAATCTCGCCATCTCTCGTGAAACCTTCGTGGACCCATGCACAACACTTTGCTACATATCATCACATGATCAAATGCATATTTTACTATTCTATATAGGACATACAAACAAACGTTCATTTTTATATAGATAAAGTTTTAGTGCAAAGTAAAATAGTTACAATACAATTGCCGATTTCATATAGCATAAAATTACTTTGAACAACCACTTTCGTGTTATGGTAAACTAGCTGCTAACCGCAATAAGCTGTTTGGTGGTTTTTGTCCACAAGACCGATAATGTGAAAAAAGCAACTACAGAGTTTCTTGCCGGCCTTTATCTGCTTTCCCAGAACAGCAGTTTTCCGAGCCGGTGGTAGTTTTAGCATGAATGTGGGTGGACGCAAGGGTTGTGTGAGAACAAAAGAGATGGATGGATTGTAAGAATGAGGAATTGTGTATGAAAGGTGTGAATGTAGATATGACGACTGATAGGTGTGTATGGAGACGACCTGGCGTGGGACAGGGGCCGTAAGATGATATAATTTCATTTTTAGATATGTTGAGATACACAGCCATTATTGCGCGATAGCAATCCAAAAGACTGCAGAATTTCTTGGCACTTCGCTGTAGAGCATATTCCGAACCGACGGCCTATACAATCGGTAAATGATAATTTAAATTATGACCTGTCAGAAGTGATTTTGTTTTTTTTATCTGTTCTCGCATCCGTATATCAGTTTAAAAACATCTTGAACTAAAAGCGCCGTGGTGACCCAATCACGTGGCTTACGACCACCTTCTCAGCCAATCCATCCTCCCTCTATTGGGAGGTAACCTGAGGCCCTGTTTCGGGTAGCTGAGGTTGGGTTACCATCTTTCCATGCCCCGGAGTCCCACATAATCCAGCTGGCGCTTCGTCCTTCTCAGCCAATCCATGAGGAGTTCCAACGTAAAAACGATAGATTTTAAGGGACTACAGATTAGTGGGGCGAGTCGATAGTTTATATAAACCCTATGTTACAAACAATAAAACACATTTTACGACTGTCCTTAAAGTTTTATCGTTACACTGCAATCATAGAACGAGTGGTTAGGTGTGTTAAAGTAAATTATTGGCATGCAATTGCATTGTGTACGATAGAGATGTGACGAATTGTGTCGATACATTGTAACCGACTACAAAAAATCAGAGTTTCTCATCAATTAATCTTTGTGATTCCGTGTGGTGACGGATTAAGAGTACCAAGATTCACCACCCCATTCCATTCTGAGGGTGTCATAAGAGCCGGAAGCCTAGCCGCAAGAGAAGGAAAACTTGCTACGAAACCCCGTGCCCAACCGTCTGGCCAGCGTGGCAGTTACCCTCCATGTAACTGGCGGCGGCCGGACTCAGCAGTGGGCCATTTATGGGTTATTATTTATGGGATGAATAATAGTAGTTAACGCATAACTAAAATAGATTTGGATGACTTCGAAATGTATGGGATTCACACGGACAAAATCTTTAACCAAACACTGTTATGACGACTGCAAAATAGGTAGAACAACTATTTGAAGTCCAACTTAAATTGAGTTAAATTGAATTACTGTTAACTTAATTAGAGCCTACAAAAATATACGTGTACCTAAATACAACTACTTACTACAGGCCCCCACTATGGGGGAGAGTCCCACACTCCCCTCGCTGGCCATCCCCGTGGCCGGCGAGGAAGTCCATAAAGGATTTTACCCCGGGCGAACAAAAAACAAGGGTTTGTATCAAGTTTTCCTTCTCTTGGGGCTAGGTCATCTGTCTCGTGCGTTCTATTAGTAGCCTCTTACGACACCCTAAAGATGGTATGGGTTGGTGACATTGTGTATTGTAAGTCCCTCACCACATGCAATTAGCCTAATCATTATTAATTAGTACCTATCAAACTTGAGCTCTTATCAATTAATTTGCTGATAACCATATATTACTCGGTCCATACATAAATCACTGCAGTGATGGGCCTCCTCCAAATACGGGGGGAGGGGGGGGGTTAGCCTACTGCGCCATGCTGGCCAGACGGGTTGGCACAGGGCTTCGTATTAAGGTTCCCTTCTCTTGGCCCTTGGCATGGTCAAAAAATCTAAATGCTGACAGTATATGTATAATAGCTAACTAACTACCTTTTTTTTTCAACGTTATTTACTAAATTTTATACATATTACTAGCTGATCCTGCAAACGTTGTTTTACCAAATAATTAAACCGCTACCTTTTTTTGGAAATTCCTACCAAATTTCAAGTTTCCAGGTCTTATGGTTCCAGAGATATAGTGATGACTCAATCTATCTATGCAACAGCTCCTATCGCAAACGTTGTTTTGCCATGTAATTAAATAGGGGTTGATCGCAGAGGGGTAAAAATTTAGGGTTGTGTGTATTTTTGTATGCAGCATCTTAAAAAATAAAATCAAAAAATTTTGTCTAAAAAATAAACAATTATTTTTGGAGTGGAAACCCCCCCCCCCCCTTTAAATTTAGGGGGATGAAAAATAGATGTTGTCCGATTCTCAGACCTACCCAATATGCTCACAAAATTTCATGAGAATTGGTCAAGCTGTTTCGGAGGAGTACGGGAACGAACATTGGGACAGGAGAATTTTATATATTGTACTTCTTAACTTCTTCCTAATAATGTCCTTCTCAATAAGACCGCCCCTTGTACAAATTATTATTGTATATGTAGAGCCCACACATGTGCGTGAAGCCGCAGGCAAGAACACGTCGTCATAACATCTCTATCTAGTGAAGAAATTAAGCTAGAATGTTCGTTCAGGTTAGTACAAAAAGAACAGAAACAAAAATACCTGCTACCAAGATTAAGTGAAGATCCATTTCTCCTTGCAGATATAGGAAGAATAGAACCAGTACTACGGAAGAACATAAAAATGGCGATAAATTACAGAAACTGTCGACATACATTTAATTTTAAATTTTAATCACATAGAAATCTTTAACATTTTATGTACATTTTCGACAAAAAAATTGCCTATAACCTTCTTCGATAAATGGACTATACAACACTGAAAGATTTTTTGAAATCGGACCAGGGACTCTTGAATCCAATAACAATTTTAATCCAATGCCAATTCCGATCCTATTCATAACCAATCCTGTCAAATTACCGTACTCTGGAAAACAATATTGACAACATTGGATTGAAATCGGAATTGCTCTTCTATAGGCTAGCAATTGTGTCATGAAACAAGAAGTTTGCGTCTTACGGATGCCCACGTTAGTCGAAAACCGGTATAGCAATAATAATTACTTTATTAAATGAATATTGGATTGAATCCAATAGTGATTAGTTCATCCAATGGCCACCAAATATTGAAACAATTTAGCGCTAGCGTCGCGTTCAAGTCGCACGCTTAGTATTATAGTGACCGAATTAAAAAAAAACATTTTTTTAGCAAATCATTAAACACTTTAAAAAAAATTAAGTAAAATTGTTTTTATCGATGTGCCAAAAATTTTTTTTTTTAATTCAATCACTTTAATACTAAGCGTGCGAAGTGTGCTCAAGAGTACGAAACGTCACAATTCCAATCCCGATCGATCGGAATCGCGTTCGAGAGTAAGCCCACAGTAGTTCCTGAGATTAGCGCGTCCAAACAAACACTCTGCAGCTTTATAATATTACTAGCGACCCGCCCCGGCTTCGCACGGGTGCAATGATGAATCTATATATTAAAAGAAACCGTTACAAAATCCGTTGCGTAGTTTTAAAGATTTTAGTATACATAGAGACGGCCAGACGACAGCGACTTTGTTTTATACTATGTAGTGTTAGTATCATATAGATATTGACTTAACTCTGCAGAGTTTTATTCCCTAATTCTTTATTGTTTTTTTTTATATAATAGATAGGCTAATTACCCTCCCTGTGATGGGAGGAGGCCCGTCTCAGCGGTGGCTCATTTATGGGCTGAGTATTAAGTAGTAATAGATTAACTTTGACGGTCCTTTTGCCACAAAGAATAATTCGTTGTTTCGTCGTAGTTTCACCCCTTAAATGACCCACTACTGAGTCGGGCCTCCTCCAAATTCATGGAGGAAAATTAGCCTGCCTACTTTGCCACGATGGCATGACGGGTTGGCACAGGGTTTGTATCAAGTTTTCCTTCTCCTACGGATAGGTGATCTGCCTCTTACGCGCCTTTAGTCACGTCTTACGACACCCTCAGGATAGTGTGGGTTGGTGATATTGTGTATTCTAAATTCGTCACCACACGGACACTAAATAGTTAAATAACAATATTAAAATTCAATGGGCGTGCTACACAAGCGTATGGGTCAGCGCCGACCAACGGAGTGGCGGCGAAGAGACTAATTCAGTAACAATTTAAATTCAACCTAAAACGCTTCAGAATACAACTGTATTTGGTACAACGAAATAGAATGACGGCGAGCGATACAGCGCGGCGAGCGTATTCTAAATACAGTTGTATTCTGAAGCGTTTTAGGTTGAATTTAAATTGTTACTGAATTAGTCTCTTCGCCACCACTCCGCTGGTCGGCGCTGACCCTACTGCTTATGCATATTGTGTACTGTGTATAATCTACCAGCATCCTTTTGATAATTTTATTGGCGATATGATTATTGCGTAAAATTCATTCTAAATAATAACAATCTATTAATGAATGCCGACAAAAGGAAATAACAAGGCCGATAACAAGAGAAGGACAACTTGATACGAAGCCCTTTTTTTACGTCGGTGATCCTCATGGATTCCCGGCCGTAGGGACATCCCACATAACCCAGATGTGGGATTCCGGGGCGCGTAGAGATGGTAAACTCTTAATCGGGGATTCACTCCCCGATTAAGAGAGCATGCTCCGAGACCCTGGGGATTGATACGAAACCCTGTGCCAACCCGTCTGGCCAGCGTGGCACAGTAGACAAATAAATAGAATAGAATAGAAAAATGCTTTATTGTATAAACCAATTATATCGTTCACAATCGTCAATGGATACATCAATTTTATAACACTGCTACCATGGGCCTTACTCTTGAATCAAATAACAATTTTAATCCAATGCCAATTCCGATCCAATTCATAACCAATCCTGTCAAATTACCGTACTCTTGAAAACAATACTGACAACATTGGATTAAAATCCGAATTGCTCATAATAGGCTAGCGAATGTGTCATTAAACATGAAATTAGCGTTTGAGAAATGCCCACGTTAGGCGAAAACCGGTATAGCAATAATAATTACTTTTTAAAATTAATATTGGGTTGAATCCAATAGTGATTAGTTCATCCAATATCCACACAATATTGAAACAATTTAGCGCTAGCGTCGCGTCAAGTGTGCTCAAGAGTACGAAACGTCACAATTCCAATCCCGATAGATCGGAATCGCGTTCGAGAGTAAGGCCCCAGGTCGGAACGCGGCAACAACCGAGAAGGGCTGGCGGAAGAAACTCGATGGTATTGTTTTATTTTTAAACGCCATGACAGTGACCGTGTACATATAACTAACTAGTTTCGTATGGTTAACCTCCATGTAACTGGGGGAGGCCCGACTCAGCAGTGGGTCATATATTGGCTGAGTAGTAAACAAAATAATCTTACACACATACATACATATAATCACGCCTCTTTCCCATAGGGGTAGGCAGAGACCACTTCTTTCCACTTGCTACGATCCTTGTTACATACTTGTTTCGCTTCGTCCACTTTCATTATTCCCTTCATACATGCCCTTCGGTGTAGGGTACTCTTGACCTGGCCTTTGCAAGACGTTCCTGACTTGGTCTCGAAACGTCTAGGTCTACCCCCTCCATTACTTTCATTCACACTCGCCTTACACACTTTTTTCGTCAATCGTTCTTCATTCGTTCTCTCGGCATGTCCAAACCATCTTAGCAGCTAGAAATAGCAGAAAAAATCTTCTTCTCGATAAAAAAATATCGTTATAGTAACATTAAAAATGGGTGATCTTCTCTGCCTCATTGGTCTAGTGGTTAGATGTGCTGCCTTTGGATCAGCGGGTCCCGGGTTCGATTCCCGGGTCGGGCCAGTGTCTTTATCTAAACCAGAGGCACTGGCTCGGAGTCTGGGTGTCATTTCTACCTATAATATGTATGTATTTACAAAAAAAAATATGTATATAAGTAGTTTATCATCCATCTCGTTACCATAACACAAGCATTAAGTTGCTTAGCTTGGGACGAGATGGCGTTGTGTGAAATGTCCAAGGATATTTATTTATTCTCGACAAAAAAATATCGATAATAAAACATTAAAAATGGGCGTTGTTGCATCAACCTTTCAAACATTCTCTCATACGTAGTTACCATATGTTAAAATAAAACTGATATTGATAAACGAGCGATAATTGTCCGTCTGTCCATATGGCCATAATGGTAACAAAATTCATTATTCGCGGTTGTGCCATTCGTCGCGTCAGCCCATGAATGACCCACTTCTGGGTCGGGCCTCCTCCAAATTCATGGAGGGAATTTAGCCTACTGTGCCACGCTGGCAAGACGGGTTGGTACAGGGTTTGTATCAAGTTTTGCTTCTCTTGCGGCACCCTCGGGATGGTCAGCGTTGGTGACACTGTGTATTCTAAATCCGTCACCACACGGAGTAGTTGTACCGTTAACAATACAATATTGCAACGTAAAACGTATGTACATAATGTATGCACATTTATTTTGACTAATCTACGTATCGGACACTACCTCTGTATGTTCCGGAGTTTTTAACGGTTTGAAATGTATAACAAAATATCTCGTTGTATTCCTTACTCAGAATGTCTACTGGTGTTTTAAATACCCCTGCACTAGGTATAACCTGTTTCGTGGAGGCAGTTAACAAACATGAAATTCACGAATACAAATGACACCCAGACTCAGAGCAAGTGCCTGTGTGGTGTACACAAAGACACTTGCCCGACCACGGAATCGAACCCGGTACCCGTTGTTCCAAAGGCGGCGCATCCAACACCTAGACCAACAAGGCAGTCATATTTGGGTATTTAATAAACATACGTCTTATTATCTATATTTATATAATTCTAATGTACGTGTGTATGTCACTGAACTCTTCCTAAAAGCTGGACAAATTTGAATGAATATTTTGTTTTCGTTTGGGTGGCATCGTGGATAGTTTAGATTAAAAAATCAGCCAGACAGATGGACAACGTCTGCCCGGTCACCTAGTATTATAGAAATTATTAGAATTATCTAAAATAATTCGTACATAGCAAGGGTTTAAGACCCAAGCCACAACAAGCTTCATAAACAAAAAACTAAAACTAACCATAAACGACGCAGTTATAAAAACACTATAGTTAAGAAAACTACAAAAAGTGGCCGGAAAAACTGTCCTACTAAACTATTAAACAAAATGTCTATGGTTTAAAAAGCTATCGAAAAAATTGCGGGAACCTTACCTCCGCATCAAATCCAAGTCCTTGACTTGCGGCGTCATATTGTCGCGAATATAGTATATTACACACACCAGCAAAGCGCATAATACTACAATTTGATTTCTGCGCGATCTGTACCATCTTTTTGACATAACTGTCATCTGAAAAAAAAAAGAATTATTAGTTTCAAACTCAAAATGAACTTTATTAGCTAATCCCGCAAACGTTGTTTTGCCAATTAATTAACAACCCCCTTTTTGTGGAATTTCGTAAAATCCGTTCTTAGTTCACCTCTACTCAGTGAAAAGAATATTCCTACCAAATTGCAAGTCTCTAGGTCTAATGGTTCCAGAGATGTCGTGATGAGTCAATCTATCTATAAAAAGGAAAGCTCCTATAAATATATAGACTACCGTCATCGTATTACGGCCCGTGTCCCACGCTAGATGGCAGTCTCCACACACACCTATCAGTCGTCATACCTACATTTACAATTCCGCACTCCTACAATCCATCCCTCCACCCACATTCATGCTGAAACTACCACCGGTTCGGAAAGTTACTCTACAGAGAAGAGCTGGCAAGAAGCTCTGTAGTTGCTTTTTCCAAATTATTGGTCTTGTTTACAGATGTATGTTATTTTTTCAATGGAATTACCCACGAGATTATTCCGTGTGATGACAGATTAAGAATACATAGTGTCACCATCCCCGCTGACAAAAGGAAATGACAAGGCTAAAAACGTAGCCGCAATAGAAGGAAAACTTGATACGAAACCCAGTGATTACCCGACTGGCCAGCAGCGTGGCACAGTTAATATAATAAATAGTTAAACGGTTAACCGCAATATAAAACCAAGTTGAGACAATTAGTCAATCCACAACTGACACTATTATTTATTAGTAATCAACTACAATACTCAACGAAGGGCCCCCGCGCATTTAGGCGGCCAGGCCGCGCGGCCAGTCGCGCGGCCTGGCCGCATAATGCGCGGATTGGTCGCGGCGGCCAATAGGCCGCGTATGTGACGCGATGTTTTTCGTTGGCCGCGCGACCAAAACTTGGCCGCGCGGCCTGGCCGCGTAATGCGCGCAGCTATATACATCGTAGAAGAATTAGTCGGCCGCAGCGACTTGGCCGCGCGGCCTGGCCGCATAATGCGCGGAGGCCCTAATAAGGTCTAATATTCGATTGTCCTTAATATATCGTACTGGTCGATACTTTCGAGGACAAATGTGAATATATTATTTATTGTGTGAAGGTTTAGTGACGTTCGTCAGCATTATCAACATACGCTTATGGGTGAAGCCAAAGGAGCGTAATTTTGTGAGTTGTGAGTTGCGTAGACGGGCGCATTTTATTCAGCTGTCGACTTTCACGCAAACTTTACCTGACTGACGCTTTCGTCGGTCCCCTCGCCCCCCGAGAACTCAATTCGGTCGGATTATGCATGTGAGTCGGCTCACAACTCATTTTGCGTCGCCGTGTGGCACGAACTGGACTTTTGTGTGAAACCGAATGCAGCAGAAATTACGCGACCAAAATTAGGGGACTCACAGCTCACAAAATTACGCTCGTTTGGCTGAGGTCCTAACAGGCAATATAAACCAAGTATACTAATCTGTCAGACTTCGCAGACACCATTATTGTAACACTTTTATTTAAAGGGCAACCATGGAGTTTCCTGCCGGCTCTTATCTGTGTAATGGCATTCCAAACCCGTGGTAAAAAATGAATGATTACTTTTAATTTATTTCATGTTGTTTTTATCATTTGACTATTCGAACGCATCGCATAGGAATTTGTTCGAACAAAGAGCCTGTTAAGGTTGAAATTTTTTTAAATCATTTTAGTGGGCGCCATATTGCCGGCCCACGAACTGCGTGAGAACCTAACATATTCTATAAAAAAATTATATAATCTAAGTATTTAAAAAGTAATTATAGTCCGAGATCCCATGGCCGCCAGACGCCACGTATTTTCTGTCGGACGAAATGTGGACGATTGAGTAGTGTTAGTATGTACTACGATTGCATGCCTACCTGCTAGCTTGGTTGAACAACCAATTTCAATTCCTAGGGATCCGATATTTGCAATTCTTACCTGTCAAAATCAAAATCAAACTCATTTAATCAAGTTGGCTCTTAAAGCTCTTTTGACAAGTCAAACAACAAAATAAAATTTAAAATTTACCACTTAGAATTGATTATTTACCATCTACCACCGGTTCGGAATGCAGCTCTACAGAGAAGAGCCGGCAACTCTGTAGTTGCTCGTTTTAGATTGTAATTTTTAGGTACAAGATTGGATTTCGGACAGATTTGTGAGAGCAAACTCGCGCAATAGTCGCAAAGGGCTAAACATCACCCAGATCTAGTTAACAATAGTAACATTCTAATGCCCGAGCCGACCGGCCCCCAGCAACGGCACCTGTCCACAAGCAAGACGCATGTTGGTCTCGTGGTTGGATGTGCCGCCTTTGGATCAACGGGTCCCGGGTTCCGGGATTCCGGGGTCGGGCAAGTGTCTTTGTCTAAACCAGAGGCACTGGCTCGGAGTCTGGGTGTCATTTCTATCTATAAAATGTATGTACCTATTTACAAAAAAAATATGTATATAAGTAGTTTATCATCTATCTCGTTACCATAACACAAGCATTAAGTTGCTTAGCTTGGGACGAGATGGCGTTGTGTGAAATGTCCAAGGATATTTATGTGGCAGCCATCGTATCTATCGTATATCTGTTCACGAATGAAACATAATAAATAAAATTTCCTTCATGTTAAATCAGAGCTGCGCGACTGCGGGACTAGACCTGACAGAACACCGCAGCAAGAAACACCGGCCTACACAAGGTTGGCGTCATAAGGTCACCAAAGCCCCATCAGTGGAAACCATGGTGTTGCAACGGAACGGAACGAGCTTCTTTTTTTGGTATGCCCTTTTTGCTCCCACTTCACATAACTTCCGTCAATTACATCGCGTTATAAATAGTTCGTTGTTGTGACGGATTAAGAGTACATGGTGTCACCACCCCATTCCATCCTGAGGGTATCGTTAGAGCCGACACTAGGAAATGACAAGACCGATAACGTTTTTTTTTTCGTCGTACCCTTTTTACTTCGTTTTTACGATACCCGGCCGGCCGGAAATGGCCAGGGTATATGGGACTCCGTGGTGCGTATAGATGGTAAATTGCGCCCCGACATACCCACTAAAACCGACGGCGATCCTTGACTGCCCAAGCCAGGGCCACGGGATTCACTCCCATTGCAGAGAGCATGCTCCGTGTCCCTGGGGTCTCGGCCCGCCTCATAGTGGAGCCCCATGCTCCGAGGCGGGCCCCACAAGAAAAGGAAAACTTGATACGAAACCCTGTGCCCTACCGACAAGCCAGCGTGGCCCAGTAGGCTAATCGCATTCGCTATAGCGGGAGGGAGCCCGACTCAGTAGTGGGTCGTTTGTGGGCTGAGCAGTCCTAGTAGTAGGTCCTGATCGTGTCCTCTTACTAAAACCCAACATTTCAGGCATCTTGCAGTGTCCGTAATAAACCAACACGGTCAGAACCGTCAAAACATAATTTACAAGTTTGCAAGTCGCTAATATTACTTACGTTACCACAAATTTGATTTAAAAATGTACGACACTACACTGTAGCGACCTCTACATCCAAAAATCTATCTTCTAAAACAATATAACACTGCAACGCTACATCGAATAATTCTTTGAATGAATATACCTGATATGGAATCATTCTTTTTAAACGCAAAACTTCATCGTGTGTAAGCACGCTGGGACACGCCTGGTCTAACATGTCCGATATCCTAATAAAAAAATAAATGACATATATGTTACTAGCAGACCCGGCCACGCCTTGCTGTGGCTAAGGTTTTAATTACTTTTAATTAACATACCTACATTAACTTAACTTTTAACATAGCGCCATCTATTGAATACTTACTCAATCCAGTCAACAGATATCGCCATCTGTTCGAATCGTTTGTAGCTAACATATAATTGTGACTGTCAAATAATAGACTAATATTATGCAATAAAAAATATTGGGTCTAAAAATTGAGATGTAAGCTATCCTATCTTTGCAAATTTGATTAAAATGGGTTAAGTAATATAGGAGGAAATGACAAGGCCGAAAGTCTAGCCTCCGCAAGCGAAGGACAACTTCAAACGAAACCCTGTGCAGCGTGCCACAGTAGGCTAATAACCCTCCATGTGGCGTAGGCCCGTATCCAATTGGCGTAGCCACTCACCACGGCAAGTGGCTACGCCAATTGGATCCCCACAAGTCCCCTGACTTGTGTGCCTTTATGGTCCGTTGGGGTCATACCGGCTCAGGGTCACCCATGCCGGACGGTCCCACGGGGAGAGGCCAGATGAAGAGCAGCACACGATGTCGTAGCGGGTTTAGGCTCCAGGGACCCCTTGCCCTGCGAGCCCTAAGCCGCTCCGGTACACCTGTGTCCTCGAGTGGCGGACAACCTGGTTGGTCGCTGAGCAGATGGCTGACGTGGCTTCCTTCTGCGAGGCCGTTATGTCGCAGAAGGGTGCGGCGGGTCGGGTCGCAAATGAGGGAGCTCCGCCTGACCCGCGCCACGGACAAATGCCGGGGGGGAGGGGGACGTTACGTTACACCTACGTTACGTTTAAAGCAGTACCTACTATGGATCCATGTGGTGAAGGTTTTAGCTAATACATAGTGTCACCACCCCATTCCATACTGAGGGTGTCAACAGCCCACAACAACGACAAGGCCCACGCAAGGGAAGGAAAGACTTTAAATGTAACACAGTGGCACAGTAGACTAGTTACCCTCCATGTCACTGGAGGAGGCCAAACTCAGCAGTGGGTCATGTATGGGCTTAGTAGTAGTAGTACTATTGATTATGCATACAAGTCAAATTAAAAAAAAAAATAGTAAATAGTAAAAAGCCATTATCAAATTAATTTAAGTAAAATAAAATATATATGTTTTTTTTAAATAAATGATATTTATAATTAGTTTATTTAGAAAAAAAATATGTGTAAAATAAGACAAATAAAGATATGTGTAAAAAAATATTGTATCAGGGTATAAGTACTCTCTGTACAGTGTAGGAGGGGCATGCAATGTTGACATATTTTAATTATGCAGCAATTTCCTATGACTCATTGCAGAGATAATTTAAAAATAAACGTTTCTATTTTGATATCTTTTCAACGCAACTGCGCACAGGAAAAATGTCATAGACCAACGGATGTTGCGGAACACTATTGATCCAGATCAAAGTTCCGCAGTCCTCTGGAGGTCAGAGGTCAACCATCAGCTAAATGGTGGATGGGTCTTCATCATAGTATTACTACTACATCCTATTTCTGAGGAGTCAGTCCAGATGGCAGATAAACATCTATGGCAATCTATTTAATATCTGTATAAAATATAAAAGGTCACCATCCCATTCCATCCTGAGAGTGTTGTAAACAAATTCAAGGGGTACTCAAACTAGCCTCAAGACCAAAGTATCAAAGATTGGCTATTACACCAATAGGATGGAATGGGGTGGTGACACTGTGTATTTAAAAGTCACCACACCAACTTTTTTTTTACTAATGTCAAAGTTGTAACACCATCAGCATTACATAAAATTTGGTACAAAGCTATAATTTTTATGTGGACAAATTGGTGTTCTAAAATCCCTGCAGGCAAAGACAGGGGCAGTAGCTAGATCTACTCTATGCACCAATTTTATAATTATTTATGGCAGTGGTCTACATTCATATGGGCTTAAAAAAAATTATACCATAAATATTATCATTTCCATTTCCCTAACTTCATAATAAAAAATTCTAGTATTTTAATTCGAAAATAAATTAAATATTAAAAAAAGACAGATTTCTAGTAATATTTCGAGAATAAATTTAAAAAAAGCTATCTTTGTGGATTATAAAATTAAATTTAAATATTTTCATTTCTACAAATATTAGCTTTGAGGCGGTTTTTGTATTAGGTAAAGCGTTATACATACAAGCAGGCAAATCGATTAATTTGTATCTGATAATAATGTACCGGATACCTAAAATTAAACCCAAATGTAGAGCACTAAATTCTTTAGTTTGTATTTTGTAATTTAAATACAAAACGCTTCGTTCCGTTTAATTTCTAAAGGAGATTACCGGTTATTTTACGTGTTAGCAAAAGAAAAATATCGAAACAAACAATGTGAAAAACTAAAGCTTTTTTTAAATATGACCAGAAATAGTACTTACATTGTAAAATAATCCAATTTACACGATCATTACACTCTTTATCTAACGCTGATGTTAATATGATCGCGCCGTTATAGTTATCTACGAAACATTGTTACGAAATGCAAAACCATAATATACTTTACATACATACACAACCAACTTGCAGCAAGCGCAATTTCTCTGTCAACTCTTGAATGAATGAATAACGACAAACCCGGCTGAATATTTTGTTGCCAGGATTTGATTTAAGTAACGTACGTTCTACAAACTTAATGTTTTATACGTCTACGATTTGCGTAAATTTGGGGTGTTTCAGGTTTCATAATGCTGTACAGTAAAAGTATTATGCACTTTAGCGTACATCACAGGAGACTGAAGGAAGAGCTGGCAGCTACCTCGGACCAAGAATCAGTCTAGCTATTCAAAGGGGGAACGCTGCCAGTATCTTCGGAACCTTGCTTAAAGGGACTCCTTTTAATAAAATATTTTAGTTATTATATTATTTATGGTTTTTTTCATTAATACTGATTATAAATATGTATTTATGTAATTAGCAGTGATAATATTTATGTACTACACTACAATATAAATGCAACATACTTAACTTTTAGATATTTAAAGTAATAAAAATACTTTATATTATATCCTTCACTATAAATAAATACCATTTCTCCATACTTTCACGATACATACTTGCCTGGTCTATTTACACCAAATACGTAAAAAAGCGTAATTTTTACTTTAGAATTTATTGAATAATGTAAAGAAACGAATAGGATTAATGTATAATGGTACAGTTCTACCATTTTCCTATAGAGAGCCACCCAGAAACAAAATCAATGACACGCACTAGTGTTTGTCACAGTGTATAGAGCCAAGCAGTAAGTTCAGTAGGTATTATCTTCGGTCGAAAATACAATAGATCATGATAGAAAATGACCGCGACTACACTGTTAAACATAATTTTATTTTTAACTTGAAAATTAGTTGTGAACGAATGAAATCAATTAAATAGAATTAAAGCACCTTTTCCGAGTTCAATAAATATTTTCTGTGAATTTTGACACTAGTCTTTTAAGTAACCATTAAGAACGTGACAGCTCGCATAAGACGCACTTGGCTGATTTCGGTGCCCGCAGCCCAACCAACTTACAGAATACCGTAGTCAAATTTAATACCCTTTGGGTCGTACAGATAATGTGCCTGATAGTTATTTGAACGATGTGAACTTACTGATGTGAAGTTGGCAACGATGTGAACTTATTTTTTTTATTTTACCTGCCAGTGTCAGTGAATTTTTCACTTCTATAATGACCGCGTCCCGTGAATACTCTATTATTACAGCCATGCTATGGTACCGCGGCAATATTTTTTGATAAATTACTATCTGTAACCGGCGCGCGTTGCTACGCCACTCGCTAAAATAAATTTGAAGAAAAGACATTACACACCAATTTCCTTCTTTTTTGGTCAGTAACCTTCCTGGGCTCATGCACCACACCTTGCTGAAGATCATCATATTTATTTATTGTAAGGAGAACCAACAGCTAAAATTTATGAGAAATAATTGAATATGAAACACAGAGCCAATTACAGGTTCTCACGAGTAGAAATAGAATAGGATTCATAGATCACTAAATGGCAAGCGATAATAATGACAGATATAAAGAATTAAAACAAGCAATAAGCACAAAATACACTCAGTTACTAGGTCAGGCATGACATGGGTCAAACAAAAGAAATAATAAAAAAAAAGAAACATCACGCGTCCTTAAAAATACTTGAATTCAGCCGTGTGCGTAAGGCGTAGGCATTGGCGGAAAAAGGATATCATCAAATGCATAGTTTACGATACTATACAGAACCTAGAGACAAAATATACCTTTTTACCCTCCGATAGCTCCCGCTCCGGCTTCGCACGGGTGCAATTAAGCATGTATTATACCTATAAACCTTCCTCTTGAATCACTCTATCTATTATAAAACAACTTCAAAATCCGTTGCGTACTTTTACAAATTTAAGCTTAAGAACGGACAGACTTAAGACGGACAGACGATAGCGACTTTGTTTTAAAATATGTAGTGATAGATTCATGTGCTATAAGGCTAGAATTATACTGGTAAATCCTGTCGACGACACTACGTCTTACTGCTTGCATAGCTTAACCTACTGGTTTTACTTTTAGAATGCATTTGTGCGCAGTGCGCAGTGCGCATGCACCAAACTGTCAAGCTGACAGAGATGTATACAATATTGCTGGTGTAAAAAAATCCCTAAAACTTTTTTATACAAAGAGGGTTATATCTTTATAACCTTTCGTCGAGCCTGGTTTACACAAAACAAATCTGCTACACTCTCCTATTTTTAAGTAAATAACAAGACAAGTGTCAGTTGACAACTCTTTAATCCATAAAGCATATAGTAAACTAAATCATAAATCACTACATCCTCCCTTTTCTTGTAGAACAAATAAAAATGGCTTCATCCCTTATCAGCGCATTCGTCAGCCCAGTTGACGAAGTTGCCATCATAAGTTAGTTCTGGTGGTGTGGTCGGGCGTGTTCTATTTTAAATCAAACCAAAGTGGTTTAATTAAAAATGAATCACACTTTTCTTACCATTTCCGCATGAAAGAATTGCCATAAGATTTTAAAATAGGTACAAATAATTTTTCACGCTGTCACCATGTTGTTTAATGACCAGACAAGGGTTAGTTGACAACTGTTTAATCTGTAGAGTACATACCTTACCTCCAAGTACCTACATACCTTACTGTACCCTGTACCTGAAATACCATTACCGTTACCAAATAACACAACATCGTAAAGAAAATACTTTATTCAAACGTAGACAATCGATCGTGCGTTTGAAAAATTTAGGTGCGCTGCGTTTATGAATCAAGAATTCGATCTGAAATGATCGCTTGAAGTTACGACGATTCCACGTGTGCCAAACCAGCGCTGCACCTCGGCACGGACACGGACACGAAGTGAAACTGTCCGTGTCCGTGTCCGCGCGCGCAGTCTGCGGACGCGGACGGAGACTGCCTCGCCGAATAATGCAATATAATGCGAATTGCGAGCGTTCGCGCCGTTTAAATGTTCGCTCCGTCTCGTTCACACACATGTGTGCTCTCTTTCTCGCCCCCTTTTCGCGACAGTTACGAGTATATTAAAGATCATGTTCTCTATTTATATATCCATGTTGTGTTGTATCTATCTAATCAATAAATCATTTCTTCGTTATTCCTCGACAGTCACTACTGAGTTTCTTGCCGGCTCTTCTCTGTAGAGCAGCTGTCCGAACCGGTGGTAGGTTCAGCTTGAATGTGGGTGGACGCAAGGGCGATTAAAAGAGATGGAGGGATTGTAATAATGAGGAATTGTCTATGAAAGGTGTGACCGTAGGTCTGACGGACGACTGATAGGTGTGGGGTGTATGGAGACTACCACCTAGCGTGGGACAGGGGCCGTAGATGATAATGGACATTTTAAATATGACATAAATTTATATGAGGTTTGTGATAAAACGTACGTAAATAAAGTTACTTTTGAGTTTGAGTCGACTGGAGTTTCACTCCGTATCAAGCTAAACACGCAAGATCCCTTCCCATCCACAAAGCTTAAAGTATATACTAAATCATAAACCACTACCTATAGCTATAGTTAAAGAATTTGTTGACTTCCATTGAGTTGAGCTTCTTTCATTTTATGTACAGTCTTCGCCAATCTTTATAGCCGCTCTAAATGTAGCCGTGGGTACGAATTTGCGCATCGTACATTTCATAACCAATACAAACGTAGCTCACTCACACTAACACGCGGGAGGGGCGCGTGCCCTGCCTCCCCGCCCCGCGTACGCCGCTGATACCTGATTTTGTGTTTTGCGCAGCGTAATGCGGCTACATTCAGAGCGGCCCGGAGTTGGCGAGGACTATAGGTACATAAGATTTTTCTTCCTCTCCCTTTAGTGCCCAATTTCAAAGGGGTAGGTTTAACCAGTCAAAATGAGGTTCATTTTGGCTAACTACCATTAATTTTACATGGGAATTGCTCTTTGCCATCTCCGACTAACTTAGCTTTACTATTAACATAAACATGGAACTCCCTCCCTGCACACTAGGGTTCATTGGGAAATCGTTGAGCTTTGTTCCCGGGAAATCAAGCTCGAGAAAAGTCGAGAACTCGAGAAATCATGTATGTTTGTAGAAAATAAACTTGCAGAGTTTTAATTTGTTTACATTCTACTAGCTGTCCCGGCAAACGTTGTTTTGCCAAATAATTAACCATCCCCCGCGCAACCCCCTTCCCCGCGCAATCCCCACCCCGCGCAACCGTGACACGAGAATTTTATACGATCACGAGATTAACATGTCATAAATGGTGATATGATTGTAATGTAATTATAATTTACATTTACTTTCTACCTGAGTTTAAGTTAATAAAGTTTTCTTTCGTGTTTTATAGAAGCTATTTTGTTTACAAGATTCAAGTTGTTTTTTTTTCTAAATAACCAGCCCAAAATTTTGCTGTGATCCTAATTCGTCGCATTTTTTAAGAAATTTCAAAACGTTTTCTAATATAGTTTCATCATCATCATTTCAGCCAAGGATTTCCACAAAGGCCGGTCCTGGGCCGCCCGCATACACTGCTTTCCGGCGATCTTAACCAGGTCGTCGGTCCACCGTGTGGGAGGCCTACCAGCACTGCGCCTTCCGGAATTCCTATTTCTTATTTCTTATTTCTTATTTCTTATTTCTTATTTCTTATTTCTTATTTCTTATTTCTTATTTCTTATTTCTTATTTCTTATTTCTTATTTCTTATTTCTTATTTCTTATTTCTTATTTCTTATTTCTTATTTCTTATTTCTTATTTCTTATTTCTTATTTCTTATTTCTTATTTCTTATTTCTTATTTCTTATTTCTTATTTCTTATTTCTTATTTCTTATTTCTTATTTCTTATTTCTTATTTCTTATTTCTTATTTCTTATTTCTTATTTCTTATTTCTTATTTCTTATTTCTTATTTCTTATTTCTTATTTCTTATTTCTTATTTCTTATTTCTTATTTCTTATTTCTTATTTCTTATTTCTTATTTCTTATTTCTTATTTCTTATTTCTTATTTCTTATTTCTTATTTCTTATTTCTTATTTCTTATTTCTTATTTCTTATTTCTTATTTCTTATTTCTTATTTCTTATTTCTTATTTCTTATTTCTTATTTCTTATTTCTTATTTCTTATTTCTTATTTCTTATTTCTTATTTCTTATTTCTTATTTCTTATTTCTTATTTCTTATTTCTTATTTCTTATTTCTTATTTCTTATTTCTTATTTCTTATTTCTTATTTCTTATTTCTTATTTCTTATTTCTTATTTCTTATTTCTTATTTCTTATTTCTTATTTCTTATTTCTTATTTCTTATTTCTTATTTCTTATTTCTTATTTCTTATTTCTTATTTCTTATTTCTTATTTCTTATTTCTTATTTCTTATTTCTTATTTCTTATTTCTTATTTCTTATTTCTTATTTCTTATTTCTTATTTCTTATTTCTTATTTCTTATTTCTTATTTCTTATTTCTTATTTCTTATTTCTTTCAGTAGTTACGACATATCTGAAGAAATGGGAATGGACCATAAACAGTATTGGCGAATTGAAAAAAAAATTCTACACAAAAAATCTCGATATTTGCGTACCTCACGAGCTCATCAGCTCGACGTAATGAAACCGAACCATATTTGAAGAAGCTGATAACTGGTGATGAAAAGTGGATCACGTACGACAAGAACGTGCGAAAAAGGTCGTGATCAAAGGCCAGTCAGGCTTCACAGACTGTGTGTGGTTTAAGTTGTTTTTATTTCTAAATAACTAGCCCAAAATTTTGCTGTGGTCCTAATATAATGTAAGTTAAGATAATATGGGGAAACGTTTCGTCGCATTTTTTAAGAAATTTCAAAACGTTTCAAACTAAAGTATTTAGGTACCATTTTGTTTGATAACTTTTTGCCATCTTGTAGGTAGGGACATGATCCCATTGCTATAGAAATTTTGGGACTTCTGATCAAAATACCGCTACAAGTGGTTTTGGCAGTCCTCTCGTGATGTTAACCTGACTCTGCCTGAAGAATTCTGAAGAGACCGAAACAGGTGGAAATCTGAAGGCGCAAAATCAGGACTAAACGGCGGATGCATTACTTAGCCAAATTCTTAATTTTTGCTGAGTGGCTAAAGATGCGTGAGGTCTAGCGTTATCATGATGAAAAACCACACACACCCCTTCTGTTGATTAATGCCGGCCGCTTTCTCTCTACTTCTTGCTTTCCTGCCTGGTGGTAACAGCTTATAATGAATAATGCCCTTACAATCCCACCACACACACAGCATCACCTTGTTGCGAGTTAACCCGGGTTTCGCCACAGTCTGTGAAGCCTGACTGACCTTTTTCGCACGTTCTTGTCGTACGTGATCCACTTTTTATCACCAGTTATCAGCTTCTTCAAAAATGGTTCGGTTTTATTACGTCGAGCTGATGAGCTCGTGAGGTACGCAAATATCGAGATTTTTTGTGTAAAATTTTTTTTTCAAATTCGTCAATACTGTTTTGTTCCCATTTATTCATATATGTCGTAACTACTGAAAGAAATAAGAAATAAGAAATAAGAAATAAGAAATAAGAAATAAGAAATAAGAAATAAGAAATAAGAAATAAGAAATAAGAAATAAGAAATAAGAAATAAGAAATAAGAAATAAGAAATAAGAAATAAGAAATAAGAAATAAGAAATAAGAAATAAGAAATAAGAAATAAGAAATAAGAAATAAGAAATAAGAAATAAGAAATAAGAAATAAGAAATAAGAAATAAGAAATAAGAAATAAGAAATAAGAAATAAGAAATAAGAAATAAGAAATAAGAAATAAGAAATAAGAAATAAGAAATAAGAAATAAGAAATAAGAAATAAGAAATAAGAAATAAGAAATAAGAAATAAGAAATAAGAAATAAGAAATAAGAAATAAGAAATAAGAAATAAGAAATAAGAAATAAGAAATAAGAAATAAGAAATAAGAAATAAGAAATAAGAAATAAGAAATAAGAAATAAGAAATAAGAAATAAGAAATAAGAAATAAGAAATAAGAAATAAGAAATAAGAAATAAGAAATAAGAAATAAGAAATAAGAAATAAGAAATAAGAAATAAGAAATAAGAAATAAGAAATAAGAAATAAGAAATAAGAAATAAGAAATAAGAAATAAGAAATAAGAAATAAGAAATAAGAAATAAGAAATAAGAAATAAGAAATAAGAAATAAGAAATAAGAAATAAGAAATAAGAAATAAGAAATAAGAAATAAGAGAGATATCATGTACGTTTGTAGAAAATAAACTTGCTGAGTTTTAAATTGTTTATATTCTATTAACATGCCATAAATGGTGATATGATTGTAATGTAATTATAATTTACATTTACTTTCTACCTGAGATTAAGTTAATAATGTTTTCTTTCGTGTTTTATGGAAGCTATTTTGTTTACAAGATTAAAGTTGTTTTTTTTTCTAAATACCAGCCCAAAATTTTGCTAGAAAGGGAAAAAGTTTCGTCGCATTTTTAAGAAATTTCAAAACATTTTTTAATATAGTTTATTTACATTTAACTAAAGCATGTAGGTACAATGGTACCTACATACTTTAGTTAAATGTTGTTTGATAACTTTTTGCCATCTTGTAGTTAGGGACATGATCCCATTGCTATAGAAATTTTGGGACTTCTGATCAAAATACCGCGACAAGTGGTTTTGGCAGTCATCTCGTGATGTTAACCTGACTCTGCCTAAAGAATTCTGAAGAGACCGAAACAGGTGGAAATCTGAAGGCGCAAAATCAGGACTATACGGCGGATGCATTACTTAGCCAAATTCTTAATTTTTGCTGAGTGGCTAAACATGCGTGAGGTCTAGCGTTATCATGATGAAAAACCACACCCCTTCTGTTGATTAATGCCGGCCGCTTTCTCTCTACTTCTTGCTTTAATCTCATCAGTTGTTCGCAGTAGAGTTCAGAATTGACGGTCCTGCCTGGTGGTAACAGCTCATAATGAATAATGCCCTTACAATCCCACCACACACACAGCATCACCTTGTTGCGAGTTAACCCGGGTTTCGCCACAGTCTGTGAAGCCTGACTGGCCTTTGATCACGACCTTTTTCGCACGTTCTTGTCGTACGTGATCCACTTTTCATCAAAAGTTATCAGCTTCTTCAAAAATGGTTCGGTTTCATTACGTCGTAATAAAGAATCACAAATGAGTACACGGTGCATTAGGTTTCTTTCAGTGAGCTCGTGAGGTACGCAAATATCGAGCTTTTTTGTGTAGCCAGTTTTTTTCAAATTCGTCAATACAAATTCGTCAATACTGTGCCGATGCCAGCTATCCAGATCTCACTGAAGCCCAATTAGACAAGCTTGAGCGACTCCAAAATGTCTGTATAAGATTTATATTTGGTTTACGTAAATATGATCATGTTTCAGAATTTCGCACTAAGCTCAAGTGGCTTCCCATTCGCCGTCGCCGGGATACTCATATCATTAACCTACTGTACAACATATTGTTTAATCCTTCTGCCCCGCAATACCTCAAAGAGCGATTCGAATTTCTTCATACCACTCATTCACGATCTCTAAGGTCATCAGAAAACTTGGTACTAAAAATTCCTTTCCACACTACTAACTTTTATGGTCAATCGTTCTCTGCGCGGGCTGTAAGTTTGTGGAATTCTTTGCCACTTTCCATAAGGTGTATAGAATCATTCCCTGTTTTTAAAAAACTGGTAATAGAACACTTTTTATAACTCACCTGTCACAAACACTTGGCACATTTCCTATAACTTGTTAGTATTTTGGTATGTATTTATTTATGTATATATTATATGAATATATAAGTACTATTTGTATGTATCTATTATAATTGTATACAATCATTTATACTATATAGTGTATTTAATCTATCAACTATTCCTTTTTCCCTTTTTATACTGCACTACTTTATTTATTTAATCATAGATATATTATTGTACCTTACTACCCTTTCTTAGGTTCTTAATAATGTCCATCCCAAGGTTGTCTGTAAAAAATCGCATTCAGCGATAAGACCGCCACTTGTACCTACAAATTGTTGCATATTATTGTGTTCTGTCTATTTCTCTTGTGTACAATAAAGAGTTTATTTATCTATCTATCTATCTACTGTTTTGTGGTCCATTCCCAGTTCTTCAGCTACGTCGTAACTACTGAAATGCCGATCTTGCTCCACTTTTTCAAAAATGGCTTCCGTTTTATCCATTATAGGGCGACCAGAGCGACGTGCATCTTTGACATCAAAATTTCCGGATTGAAAACGCTTAAACCAAATTTGTGCTACTCTCACAGACACTAGGTGGTCCATAAACATCGCAAATTTTTTTCGAGAGATTTGAGTTTTTCCCTTTTCTGTAGTAAAATTTTAAAATGTATCGAATTTCTTCATTAGATTCACTCATCTTGACAGTACGACAAATGAAAATCACACTTTTTCCTAATTTGATTTTGGAATGATGTTCTTTAAAATTTAAACTTTCAATGATACCAATACCAGCCAGATACAAATAGTATAGCCAAAGAGATTTTATTACAAGTTCATACATACTATAGTGCGAAAAGACTTTTTTAATACAGTTGCTCAAAAAGTGGCATATTACAGGGACGTATAGCGTTCGGGAAGTGGGCTATTACACACGCGTGCTTTTTCTTTACCATTCCCGCACTAGTGCGTTTTCTTTCCCAACTGTCAAAATAATGTCTAATATAAGGAAAAACCAACCATGAAGTTTTTACTAAAAAAAATCATAGAAGTTTTTATGATTCATGCAAATACGCATATTTCTAAAAAGAAACTACGTACTAATTTGTTTCAATATCAGATTTAATTATTTGATTGAATGTGTTTTATTTCATCTAATTAAATTTCATTTCATTTCAATAAAAAAATTCTACTGAAGACTTGGCTGTATGGGCATTGTTCCTTTTGCCTACCAGAATGGGTGAAGAAAAAAAAAACCTGCTTATATTCTACGGTAGGCGCCATTTTTCAGAAATGATTAGTTAGTTGAGTTTATTGTGCTTATAATATTTTATTAAATTGTTTCATTTTTTCGCAACTGTATTAAAAATAGTCGTTCAGTACACGTGCGGAACCGTCATTGCAACTTGTTCCGACTGTCAACCCTCGCCTTCGGCTGCGCCTCGGCTCGGGTAGACATTTGTCGGAACTCGTTGTAATGACAGCCTTTCCGCACTTGCAATGAAATATACTATTTCCCCAACCTAATATTAAAGTTTTCTTACATGTAGATTTTTTGTTTAGTTTCAAGTTATAAATAACCAAATAATTAATTTAATAATTTAATCTGTATTAATGTTTTTGAATAAAATCGATGAAAGTTTTATAATTAATTTGATACTTTTATTGGAGAGGAAACCACTGAATTTATGACGCAATTGGAACCAAATAATATGAGAAAACGTTCGTAAATATAAATTTCTCGACAACCCGAGAGTCCCGAGAAATTATCCTCGAGAATTCTCGAGACCCGAGAAATTGAAAAGCTCAAGACACCATGAACCCTACTGCACACGTATTCCCACCAACCTACAATATGGGGTCTTTCAAACCTACATTAAGGAGTCTTTCTGGACTGCATTTCCACTTAACTTAAGGCGGAATGCAGGATGACTGCATTCCGCTAGTTTTTTTTTTATGTAAGGGATGACCTTACATAAAAAAAACCTACTTTAGCCATAGACGGTAGAACGATAGCCGAGACTGTAACTAATAAAATTTTGGATCCCCGTCCAACATTCCGCAGAGCTTGGTGTTGCTGAAGCTGGAGATCGATTGCTACCCGCAAATCCCGCAATGTACACATCCCTGATTTTGTAAAATGTACATGTGGTGGTGTGTAGGTTGCGTAGATAGTTCATAAGGCGCAAAGGTATGATCATCCAGTCAGAAGAGGTGGTATGTCCAGCAGGGGGCCGCGGCGCCTAGCCCCCTGATAACTGTAGTCGGGGATTTCTTACCCATGCGAATTGCTCTGTAAACTTCTGTATCGCGGTGTAAAACTTTTGTTTGGTAATTCTCGATATTTCTTGATGTTGATTGTCGGCGCACACATCTTCCCGGTGTGCCAGGGGACGTGAGGTGAGGGCGGCTGCCCTCCCCGCGCCCGCGCAGCCGCGCACTCCAGCGCGGCCGCCATTACAGCTACGGACCTGGATCGCGAAGCGCGCCTTATAATATCGTCAAAGCGTCCCGTCCTCCAATAATATCAAAGCTGTACCAATTACTTGAAAATATACGTCTTACATCGACGAGGTCTTTTATTCCAAGACAATTGGCGACCGTGAAGAATAATAACCAGGATATTGGAGAAGAAGTTGTGACTATAACGCCGTGTCAGTGAGTGAATGTGTACTGTGGCGACAAATTGCCGGCCGAACAAAGAACGTAAGCCATTCCTTTTCTTTCTTTCAACTTATCCCTTGTCCAAACTTCAATTTGCTGTGTGAATGCCGAGCTACTTCAAAGCTGTTTGGGGAGATATCTTGCTTTATGCGTATCATCCCTGCCTATAAATTATTTGCACAGCGACCTTTCAAAAAATAAATTCCATCCGCCATTTGTGATCACTTCGGATCACACACAAATTTGGCTATCCTATTTTCTATTGCAATTTTATTATAAACCTATTTCCAATTGAAAAATAAAACTCATTATCATCCGAGTTACATAAGTTTACTACCTATTCATGAGCTTATCTTTCTTGCGCCTGCTACCTAATGTGTTGGCAATAATCTAACAACGAACGGCCTATTCAAATTAAAAAACGGTTGTTGGCCTTTCTTTATCTGTTATTAAGTTATAATGTTAATTTATGTTTAAAGTTTGTTTGCGCAATACTATAATTAATTGCCTTAAATATATAAGTAGTCCATTTTTAAATTTAAGTAATATATTAAAAAGTTGTCCCATGCTTGTGCTCTCAATATAGCAGTTTATTTCAACGCCTTTTTGCCGACCAATTTCAGCCCCCGTTGTGGTCGTGTCCTCGCGCCTTGCCGCTTGCGGTGTCCGAGCTGTGGCGAGCCGTGCGTAGCGGTCGCTGCTCGTGCTGCTGGCGAGCTCGGCGGTAGCAACCGTGGTTTGATGCGGGTGCCGACTGGAGTGTGTAGCGGTTAGAGTGCACATTTTTATAAACCGAATACCTTACTCATTGTATTTAGTACACATTTGTGAGCGTTCTATAACGGGTCAAAACTTTTAATAATGGCTGAAACTGAGTCTAAGGCAAGATCTAAAAGTCCAATTCCATTGTTAAGTGTTGAGTCTACGAACAAGATGGATCCAAAAGAACATTTAAAAAGTTTATCAAGGAAACGTGGTGTTATAAGAACTAGATTGACTAATTTTAAAACCTTTCTTCAAAAATACCAGATTAGTCAATCAGCTGATCCATCAATTTTAGAAATAAGAGAATTATCATTGCGTTTAGCGCAAATTCAAGAATTAATGTCTAGTTTTGATAATATACAAACAGAAATTGAGGAGCTTTCTCAAAATATCGATGAGCAGATTTCAGAGCGGGAATTAACAGAAAGTGAATTTTATACCCAAATCGCATCAGCTCAATTAATAATAGACTCACTTTCAGTCAAAGAAAAAAATTCAGATCATGGATCTGCGAAGTCGAGTTGTTGTCATGCAATAAATAGCTCTGTTAAGCTGCCTACAATAAATTTACCGACATTTGATGGTAATTCCATCAAATGGTTAGAGTTTAGAGACACCTTCGATAGTCTGATAAATGAAAACGACTCCATCCCACCGATTAACAAGTTCCACTATTTGAGGAACTCGTTGGTAGGTAGTGCGGGAGTCATAATAAGATCCATAGAGTTTTCCGCGAAGAACTATGTAATTGCATGGACGGCTTTGTGTGATAGGTACAATAATAAGACCATATTAATTAACAATCATTTGGGTGCATTGGTTAATCTTGAACCTGTTCAGAAGGAGTCATATAGGGCCCTAAGGTACGTGAGTGACCAGTTGCAAAAAAATTTAAACGCCCTAAATTCCCTGGAGGTCCCTACGAAGGGTTGGGATCCCATTGTTATATTCCTGGTCTCAGCGAAACTCGATTCCAAAACTAGTAGCAAGTGGGAGGAGTACAGAGGGCGCTTAACGCACTTACCTACGCTGAAAGAGTTCAAAGATTTTCTCGAGACTCGAGCCAACGTTTTGGAAACGGCCAATTGCAGCGGAAACCATAATAATTATGGAAAATTTAATAATACTACAAAAAACTGTCACAATAATAATAATATTAATTATTTTAAACAGAATATAAAATCATTTGCTGTTTCGGAGGCTTCTTCTAAGAAACCGTGTCCCATTTGTAACAAGATGCATCATTATGTGCATCAGTGTCGTAAGTTTAGGGCCATGAGCGTAAATGACAGACTTTCTGACGTGTCGAAACACAACTTATGTGGCAATTGTCTACGTAGTGGTCACAGTACTGGTGAGTGTACGCTGAAAGGTTTATGCCGTACCTGCCGAGAAAAACACAATACACTGTTACACAAAAATAACACCATCACAAATTTAGCATCCAATAGTAACGACACATCAACTTGCAATGTGCCAGTGAGTTTGTCTGCGACTTCTTCAGGCCAAGTCCTGCTATGTACTGCGCAGGTGGAGGTCACAAATAAGCAAACCAATACCACCTTTTTCGCCCGCGCGTTGCTGGATACTGGGAGTCAGGCGTCTTTTATCACCTCTGAGCTAAAACAAAAGATGGGATTAGGTGCACGACAAATAAATGCATTTAATGTATTTGGAATAAGTAATGTGGAATGTAGGGTGTCTGAAAGATGCGATCTCTTAGTAAAATCACTTGTCGGTAAATATAGTGTGAATGTGAATTGTCTAGTGATACCTAAAATCACAGGTAATGTTCCTAGCATTCAAGTCGACGTTCAGAGGCTACAGTTGCCTAGTAAGATTGTTCTAGCCGACCCCTCGTTCTATGAGCCTTCCGAAATAGATATATTGCTGGGGGCAGAGATATTTTTTGACATAATTTGTCCCAAACAAATAAAATTAGGTCCTAACAAACCTTTTCTACAAGAAAGCTTGTTAGGATGGCTAGTAGCGGGTCACACTGGGGAATCCTACAATAATAATAATACTTTATGCCACTTTGCGCAAAACGATTCAGGAAGGTCACTTCAAGACGTTCATGATTCTTTGAAAAAGTTCTGGGAGATTGAAGAATTGCCCTCGGATATTAATACCTACTCTTCAGATGAAACTTTTTGTGAAAATCATTTTGTGAAAAACACTCGTCGCTTACCTGACGGGCGGTTCTCTGTCTTGATGCCGCTGAAGGAGGATCCTCAGCAGGCACTTGGCAATTCATTCCCGATGGCAATGAAACGGTTTATCAACCTAGAAAAAAAATTAAATAAAAATGAAAACGTCAAACAACAATACATTGATTTTATGAAAGAATATAGTGATTTAGGGCATCTAAAGGAAATTAGTAAACCCGAGTTTGGGTATTTCTTACCCCATCATTGTGTCATTAGTGAACAGAAAGAAACCACCAAGCTGAGAGTAGTCTTCGATGCCTCAGCCAAGTCCAGCTCAGGTAAATCACTCAACGACTTGCAAGCACTTGGTCCTGTAGTGCAAAGCGATTTGATTGCCATCCTACTTCGTTTTCGAGTCCATAATTTCGTTCTGACAGCAGACATCAATAAATTTTATAGGCAGTTAGTATTAGATGAATCGCAGCGCAATCTGCAGCTCGTGCTTTGGAGGAATCAGGTCGATGAGCCCATTAAGATTTTCCAACTCCAAACGTTGACTTATGGCATGGCTTCTGCTCCTTTCCTGAGCACTAGGTCTCTTGTTCAGTTGTCTGATGAATGCTCTGACCCGGTGATTGCTAATGTCATCAAAAACGATTTCTATATCGATGATTTAAATACAGGTTCATCAAGTGAAGCCGAGTTAAGAAACATTTATTTAAATGTCACCCAAGTACTGGATTCAGCTTGTTTTCCGTTGAGAAAGTTTCGCACAAATTGCCCACAAATATTGAATGATCAGTCAGGTTCTTCAAATAGCCTTGATCTTCATGAAGAAGCTACTGTTTTAGGTTTGAAATGGTCACCTAAGACAGACCAACTGCATTTTCCAAGTGGTATCGAAGTCACGCCCAATATAACAAAAAGAAATATTATTTCTACAACTTGCAAACTCTTCGACCCATTGGGGTTAGTCAGCTGTTGTATTATAAAACCAAAAATATTACTTCAACATTTATGGAATGCCAAGTTGGACTGGGATGACCCAGTGCCAGAGCCGTTTGTAAAAAGATGGCTCACCTTTACTCAAAACCTACATCATTTATCAGATATTGTTATACCTCGTTGTGTCTTAGGTGGCAGCACTGTCCAATCAATCGAATTGCATTGTTTTGTCGATGCTTCTCAGCAAGCTTATGGAGCGTGTGTATACATGCGCTCACACATAAATGAGGAGAAAGTTATCGTCAGGTTACTTTGTGCCAAAACCAGAGTTGCCCCCATAAAAACTCTAACCATCCCACGTTTAGAGTTGACAGCGGCTTTGTTGGGATCTCAGCTATCTGATAAGATCTTAAAGTCAATACCATGCAAGGTAACTAACAAGTACATGTGGACTGATTCCATGGTGGTACTTGGGTGGCTAAAGAGTCAAAATAAAAATTTACAGACGTTTGTTCGTAACAGAGTCAATAAAATAAACGAACTTACCCCAGAGTGTCAATGGAATCATGTTTCAACCGAGTTAAACCCTGCAGATCTGGCTTCTCGGGGCATTGACCCACAACATCTGCAGGCTTCTTCTTTGTGGTGGGAGGGACCTTCATTCCTGAAGGAAGGTCGTGCAAAATGGCCTACTCAACTTCACACTACGCCTACCAACTTACCCGATATGAAAATATTGGTGTGCAATGAGAATGATAAAGGCTCTGAGTCAATAATAAAATTTACGGATCATTCAAGCTATCTAAAACTGAAAAGAAAATACGCCTATGTTTTACGCTTCATAAACAATTGTCAATTAAATAAAACCAAGCTGACCGGTCCATTGCAAGTTGATGAGCTCGATCGTTCGTCAACTCTCTTGCTGAAACACAGTCAGATAGAGTCCTTTCCTAAGGACTTAAAACAAATTCGAGGTAAACAAGAATTACATTATAAAAGCAAATTATTGCCTCTCAATCCATTTTTAGATACCAACGGTTTATTGAGAGTCGGAGGTCGATTAGCTCAGTCGGATTGTCATTACGACAAGAAATACCCCATCCTACTCGATGCGAAGCATCACCTAACTAAGCTGATAATGAAACATGAACACTTACGTTTATTTCACGCAGGCCCTCAGCTACTTCTGTCGTCTGTACGCGAAAAGTTCTGGCCACTGCAAGGCAGAAACTTAGCTCGCGCCATATGCAGAAAGTGTGTCATATGCTCACGTATGCGCGGTCAGACATTGCAGCCTAAGATGGGGGATTTGCCTAATGTGAGAATCAGTCCAAACTTTCCTTTTAATTCATGCGGAATAGATTTTGCCGGGCCCTTCATGGCTTCTTCTAAAAAGGGACGAGGTAACCGTGTAACAAAGGCCTATCTATGCATCTTCGTATGTCTTGTCACAAAAGCCATCCATTTAGAGGTAGTCAGTGATCTCAGCACAGAAGCCTTCCTGGCATGTCTGCGTAGATTCGTGTCTCGTCGGGGAAAACCTTATGTGATCTATTGCGACAACGGCAAGAACTTTGTAGGCGCTAACAATGAGTTGGGAAAAGTTATACGGTCCAGTCGACAACCCGTTTCAGATTACGCCGCGAATGAGGAAATTAAATTCATGTTTTCCCCTGCCTACTCACCACACTTCGGTGGAATATGGGAGGCAGGTGTCAAATCAGCTAAGTACCATTTAAAACGCATAGCAGGCAATGTCTCCCTAACGTTTGAGGAGTTATCGACGCTTTTCACTCAAATAGAAGCAATCCTTAACTCCCGTCCTCTTTCTCCCTTATCATCCGACCCTACTGACCTCAGTCCGTTAACTCCCGGGCACTTCTTAATCGGCCGCCCACTGCAGTCCGTACCTTCACTGCCTGTCAACTCAGCGAGGCCCAATAGATACCAGCGCATCGAGCAAGTCCGGCAGTTATTCTGGGAAAGATGGCGTCGAGAGTACATGGCGGAGCTACAAAATCGTACCAAATGGAGAACGAACCAAACCCCAATTCAAGTCGGAGACCTGGTCCTACTGAAGGAAGACAACGTAGCGCCTCTTCATTGGAGAATGGGAAGAGTCAGCAAACTCTATGAAGGCAAGGACAGGGTGTGCAGAGTTGCTGACGTCTACACAACCAGAGGAACAATAAAGAGAGCTGTCAACCGGATGTGTCTCATCCCACTGTCCGAACCCGAGCCAGATGGGCAATGATGACATTCAAGCCTACACCAGGAACCTAGTTGGAGCCAAGCTTCCAACGCCCCGGAGGATGTCGGCGCACACATCTTCCCGGTGTGCCAGGGGACGTGAGGTGAGGGCGGCTGCCCTCCCCGCGCCCGCGCAGCCGCGCACTCCAGCGCGGCCGCCATTACAGCTACGGACCTGGATCGCGAAGCGCGCCTTATAATATCGTCAAAGCGTCCCGTCCTCCAATAATATCAAAGCTGTACCAATTACTTGAAAATATACGTCTTACATCGACGAGGTCTTTTATTCCAAGACATGATAATTCCGATATTTTTGGGTTAATTGCTACGAATAAATAATTATTTATTCGTAGGTAAATTTATTGTGTAAAGTACGTAGCATGCTGGTTGCTACAGTTCCAAACGAAACCACGTCACGGTTCGCGCAGTGCTTCAGCGACCGACTGCTGCGCAGCATGCCGCGGGTTCGATTCCCGCACGGAAGAAATATCTGTACGACCTACAAGTATTTGTTCCGTGTCTGGGTGTTTTCTATCTATATTAAGTATGTATTTACAAAAAAAAAATGTATATACGTAGTTTATCATCCATCTCGTTACCATAACACTAAGCATTAAGTTGCTTAGCTTGGGACGGGATGCCGTTGTGTGAAATGTCCAAGGATATTTTTATTTATTTACATCACTATCACTACATAGTATAAAACAAAGTCGCTGTCGTCTGTCCGTCCCGATGTTTGCTTAAAACTTTAAAACTACGCAACGGATTTTGATGCGGTTTGTTTTAATATATAGAGTGATTCAAGAGGAAGGTATAATACATAATTGCACCCGTGCGAAGCCGGGGCGGGTCGCTAGTATAAAATAAATAAATTTATTTACAAAAACGAAGGCACAATACACCGTGATTTTTTTCCCATTGTTTTCCCGCGGCAGATCGATTTGCTATTAGTAGTACTATCGATTGATAGCGATAAATAAAAAAAATAAAAGGTTTTTTTTTTCAAATATCAAAAAAAATATTATATCAACTCAAAAGCGTGAGAAGCAATAGTAATTCACCAAAGATAATATTAAAGTAGGTATCTACATACGAGATACCGCCGCCGCCGACCACGGTGAAAGCCTCCCCTCCCGCGCCACCCCCTATACCCGCTATAACCGCGCCGTCTTAGTTAGTTGCGAATTGGCGACTGTCGTCGCACGCGCGTTGAGTTTTCGTGTAGTGGCGTTTGAGTGCAAAAATGAATCGGCACTACAAATATTCTAACTTAGAGTACGTCGCTATGGTGCAACTGTACGCTCGGGCTGATTAGGACTCCCACGCTGCCCAGCGGCTTTATTCGGAGCCGCAACACTTGGAGTCGCTCCGTCTTCGCGGGATTTTGAACCTCCAAGTCCCACAGGCCCGGACAATCGTAGCGGCAACACAGCGACTACTCGATCATGGACAGTTTGAGACACCAGCGCATGCACCGGGCAGAGGTCGATTGGCCGTTTCTTTGCCAGAGCTCGATGAACTAATTAAGGGATCCTCGACGGAGTACGCGTATGGCTGCGGCTAGGTTTATCGTAAGCCAATATTACATTTGGAAAGTGCTGAACTGTGAAGGACTGCATCCTTATCATTATCGTAAAGTTCATGACGCCGTTGGACTTTTATTTGTGGTTAGAGCTCAAGCGACTAGTGTATCGGGAAGAATACGAAACGCGCGACGCGTTGATAACTGCGATAGTGGACGCTTTTAATATCGTAAGAAGTGACAGTGACACTAGTGAAAATGAAAGACAATCAAATGAAACGTGTTCAATTGTGCATTCAACGAAATGGGTTGCCTACAAACCTTGCTTAAAGGGACTCCTTTTAATAAAATATTTTAGTTATTATATTATTTATGGTTTTTTTCATTAATACTGATTATAAATATGTATTTATGTAATTAGCAGTGATAATATTTATGTACTACACTACAATATAAATGCAACATACTTAACTTTTAGATATTTAAAGTAATAAAAATACTTTATATTATATCCTTCACTATAAATAAATACCATTTCTCCATACTTTCACGATACATACTTGCCTGGTCTATTTACACCAAATACGTAAAAAAGCGTAATTTTTACTTTAGAATTTATTGAATAATGTAAAGAAACGAATAGGATTAATGTATAATGGTACAGTTCTACCATTTTCCTATAGAGAGCCACACAGAAACAAAATCAATGACACGCACTAGTGTTTGTCACAGTGTATAGAGCCAAGCAGTAAGTTCAGTAGGTATTATCTTCGGTCGAAAATACAATAGATCATGATAGAAAATGACCGCGACTACACTGTTAAACATAATTTTATTTTTAACTTGAAAATTAGTTGTGAACGAATGAAATCAATTAAATAGAATTAAAGCACCTTTTCCGAGTTCACTAAATATTTTCTGTGAATTTTGACACTAGTCTTTTAAGTAACCATTAAGAACGTGACAGCTCGCATAAGACGCACTTGGCTGATTTCGGTGCCCGCAGCCCAACCAACTTACAGAATACCGTAGTCAAATTTAATACCCTTTGGGTCGTACAGATAATGTGCCTGATAGTTATTTGAACGATGTGAACTTACTGATGTGAAGTTGGCAACGATGTGAACTTATTTTTTTTATTTTACCTGCCAGTGTCAGTGAATTTTTCACTTCTATAATGACCGCGTCCCGTGAATACTCTATTATTACAGCCATGCTATGGTACCGCGGCAATATTTTTTGATAAATTACTATCTGTAACCGGCGCGCGTTGCTACGCCACTCGCTAAAATAAATTTGAAGAAAAGACATTACACACCAATTTCCTTCTTTTTTGGTCAGTAACCTTCCTGGGCTCATGCACCACACCTTGCTGAAGATCATCATATTTATTTATTGTAAGGAGAACCAACAGCTAAAATTTATGAGAAATAATTGAATATGAAACACAGAGCCAATTACAGGTTCTCACGAGTAGAAATAGAATAGGATTCATAGATCACTAAATGGCAAGCGATAATAATGACAGATATAAAGAATTAAAACAAGCAATAAGCACAAAATACACTCAGTTACTAGGTCAGGCATGACATGGGTCAAACAAAAGAAATAATAAAAAAAAAGAAACATCACGCGTCCTTAAAAATACTTGAATTCAGCCGTGTGCGTAAGGCGTAGGCATTGGCGGAAAAAGGATATCATCAAATGCATAGTTTACGATACTATACAGAACCTAGAGACAAAATATACCTTTTTACCCTCCGATAGCTCCCGCTCCGGCTTCGCACGGGTGCAATTAAGCATGTATTATACCTATAAACCTTCCTCTTGAATCACTCTATCTATTATAAAACAACTTCAAAATCCGTTGCGTACTTTTACAAATTTAAGCTTAAGAACGGACAGACTTAAGACGGACAGACGATAGCGACTTTGTTTTAAAATATGTAGTGATAGATTCATGTGCTATGGAGACTACCACCTAGCGTGGGACAGGGGCCGTAGATGATAATGGACATTTTAAATATGACATAAATTTATATGAGGTTTGTGATAAAACGTACGTAAATAAAGTTACTTTTGAGTTTGAGTCGACTGGAGTTTCACTCCGTATCAAGCTAAACACGCAAGATCCCTTCCCATCCACAAAGCTTAAAGTATATACTAAATCATAAACCACTACCTATAGCTATAGTTAAAGAATTTGTTGACTTCCATTGAGTTGAGCTTCTTTCATTTTATGTACAGTCTTCGCCAATCTTTATAGCCGCTCTAAATGTAGCCGTGGGTACGAATTTGCGCATCGTACATTTCATAACCAATACAAACGTAGCTCACTCACACTAACACGCGGGAGGGGCGCGTGCCCTGCCTCCCCGCCCCGCGTACGCCGCTGATACCTGATTTTGTGTTTTGCGCAGCGTAATGCGGCTACATTCAGAGCGGCCCGGAGTTGGCGAGGACTATAGGTACATAAGATTTTTCTTCCTCTCCCTTTAGTGCCCAATTTCAAAGGGGTAGGTTTAACCAGTCAAAATGAGGTTCATTTTGGCTAACTACCATTAATTTTACATGGGAATTGCTCTTTGCCATCTCCGACTAACTTAGCTTTACTATTAACATAAACATGGAACTCCCTCCCTGCACACTAGGGTTCATTGGGAAATCGTTGAGCTTTGTTCCCGGGAAATCAAGCTCGAGAAAAGTCGAGAACTCGAGAAATCATGTATGTTTGTAGAAAATAAACTTGCAGAGTTTTAATTTGTTTACATTCTACTAGCTGTCCCGGCAAACGTTGTTTTGCCAAATAATTAACCATCCCCCGCGCAACCCCCTTCCCCGCGCAATCCCCACCCCGCGCAACCGTGACACGAGAATTTTATACGATCACGAGATTAACATGTCATAAATGGTGATATGATTGTAATGTAATTATAATTTACATTTACTTTCTACCTGAGTTTAAGTTAATAAAGTTTTCTTTCGTGTTTTATAGAAGCTATTTTGTTTACAAGATTCAAGTTGTTTTTTTTTCTAAATAACCAGCCCAAAATTTTGCTGTGATCCTAATTCGTCGCATTTTTTAAGAAATTTCAAAACGTTTTCTAATATAGTTTCATCATCATCATTTCAGCCAAGGATTTCCACAAAGGCCGGTCCTGGGCCGCCCGCATACACTGCTTTCCGGCGATCTTAACCAGGTCGTCGGTCCACCGTGTGGGAGGCCTACCAGCACTGCGCCTTCCGGAATTCCTATTTCTTATTTCTTATTTCTTATTTCTTATTTCTTATTTCTTATTTCTTATTTCTTATTTCTTATTTCTTATTTCTTATTTCTTATTTCTTATTTCTTATTTCTTATTTCTTATTTCTTATTTCTTATTTCTTATTTCTTATTTCTTATTTCTTATTTCTTATTTCTTATTTCTTATTTCTTATTTCTTATTTCTTATTTCTTATTTCTTATTTCTTATTTCTTATTTCTTATTTCTTATTTCTTATTTATTATTTCTTATTTCTTATTTCTTATTTCTTATTTCTTATTTCTTATTTCTTATTTCTTATTTCTTATTTCTTATTTCTTATTTCTTATTTCTTATTTCTTATTTCTTATTTCTTATTTCTTATTTCTTATTTCTTATTTCTTATTTCTTATTTCTTATTTCTTATTTCTTATTTCTTATTTCTTATTTCTTATTTCTTATTTCTTATTTCTTATTTCTTATTTCTTATTTCTTATTTCTTATTTCTTATTTCTTATTTCTTATTTCTTATTTCTTATTTCTTATTTCTTATTTCTTATTTCTTATTTCTTATTTCTTATTTCTTATTTCTTATTTCTTATTTCTTATTTCTTATTTCTTATTTCTTATTTCTTATTTCTTATTTCTTATTTCTTATTTCTTATTTCTTATTTCTTATTTCTTATTTCTTATTTCTTATTTCTTATTTCTTATTTCTTATTTCTTATTTCTTATTTCTTTCAGTAGTTACGACATATCTGAAGAAATGGGAATGGACCATAAACAGTATTGGCGAATTGAAAAAAAAATTCTACACAAAAAATCTCGATATTTGCGTACCTCACGAGCTCATCAGCTCGACGTAATGAAACCGAACCATATTTGAAGAAGCTGATAACTGGTGATGAAAAGTGGATCACGTACGACAAGAACGTGCGAAAAAGGTCGTGATCAAAGGCCAGTCAGGCTTCACAGACTGTGTGTGGTTTAAGTTGTTTTTATTTCTAAATAACTAGCCCAAAATTTTGCTGTGGTCCTAATATAATGTAAGTTAAGATAATATGGGGAAACGTTTCGTCGCATTTTTTAAGAAATTTCAAAACGTTTCAAACTAAAGTATTTAGGTACCATTTTGTTTGATAACTTTTTGCCATCTTGTAGGTAGGGACATGATCCCATTGCTATAGAAATTTTGGGACTTCTGATCAAAATACCGCTACAAGTGGTTTTGGCAGTCCTCTCGTGATGTTAACCTGACTCTGCCTGAAGAATTCTGAAGAGACCGAAACAGGTGGAAATCTGAAGGCGCAAAATCAGGACTAAACGGCGGATGCATTACTTAGCCAAATTCTTAATTTTTGCTGAGTGGCTAAAGATGCGTGAGGTCTAGCGTTATCATGATGAAAAACCACACACACCCCTTCTGTTGATTAATGCCGGCCGCTTTCTCTCTACTTCTTGCTTTCCTGCCTGGTGGTAACAGCTTATAATGAATAATGCCCTTACAATCCCACCACACACACAGCATCACCTTGTTGCGAGTTAACCCGGGTTTCGCCACAGTCTGTGAAGCCTGACTGACCTTTTTCGCACGTTCTTGTCGTACGTGATCCACTTTTTATCACCAGTTATCAGCTTCTTCAAAAATGGTTCGGTTTTATTACGTCGAGCTGATGAGCTCGTGAGGTACGCAAATATCGAGATTTTTTGTGTAAAATTTTTTTTTCAAATTCGTCAATACTGTTTTGTGGTCCATTCCCATTTATTCATATATGTCGTAACTACTGAAAGAAATAAGAAATAAGAAATAAGAAATAAGAAATAAGAAATAAGAAATAAGAAATAAGAAATAAGAAATAAGAAATAAGAAATAAGAAATAAGAAATAAGAAATAAGAAATAAGAAATAAGAAATAAGAAATAAGAAATAAGAAATAAGAAATAAGAAATAAGAAATAAGAAATAAGAAATAAGAAATAAGAAATAAGAAATAAGAAATAAGAAATAAGAAATAAGAAATAAGAAATAAGAAATAAGAAATAAGAAATAAGAAATAAGAAATAAGAAATAAGAAATAAGAAATAAGAAATAAGAAATAAGAAATAAGAAATAAGAAATAAGAAATAAGAAATAAGAAATAAGAAATAAGAAATAAGAAATAAGAAATAAGAAATAAGAAATAAGAAATAAGAAATAAGAAATAAGAAATAAGAAATAAGAAATAAGAAATAAGAAATAAGAAATAAGAAATAAGAAATAAGAAATAAGAAATAAGAGAGATATCATGTACGTTTGTAGAAAATAAACTTGCTGAGTTTTAAATTGTTTATATTCTATTAACATGCCATAAATGGTGATATGATTGTAATGTAATTATAATTTACATTTACTTTCTACCTGAGATTAAGTTAATAATGTTTTCTTTCGTGTTTTATGGAAGCTATTTTGTTTACAAGATTAAAGTTGTTTTTTTTTCTAAATACCAGCCCAAAATTTTGCTAGAAAGGGAAAAAGTTTCGTCGCATTTTTAAGAAATTTCAAAACATTTTTTAATATAGTTTATTTACATTTAACTAAAGCATGTAGGTACAATGGTACCTACATACTTTAGTTAAATGTTGTTTGATAACTTTTTGCCATCTTGTAGTTAGGGACATGATCCCATTGCTATAGAAATTTTGGGACTTCTGATCAAAATACCGCGACAAGTGGTTTTGGCAGTCATCTCGTGATGTTAACCTGACTCTGCCTAAAGAATTCTGAAGAGACCGAAACAGGTGGAAATCTGAAGGCGCAAAATCAGGACTATACGGCGGATGCATTACTTAGCCAAATTCTTAATTTTTGCTGAGTGGCTAAACATGCGTGAGGTCTAGCGTTATCATGATGAAAAACCACACCCCTTCTGTTGATTAATGCCGGCCGCTTTCTCTCTACTTCTTGCTTTAATCTCATCAGTTGTTCGCAGTAGAGTTCAGAATTGACGGTCCTGCCTGGTGGTAACAGCTCATAATGAATAATGCCCTTACAATCCCACCACACACACAGCATCACCTTGTTGCGAGTTAACCCGGGTTTCGCCACAGTCTGTGAAGCCTGACTGGCCTTTGATCACGACCTTTTTCGCACGTTCTTGTCGTACGTGATCCACTTTTCATCAAAAGTTATCAGCTTCTTCAAAAATGGTTCGGTTTCATTACGTCGTAATAAAGAATCACAAATGAGTACACGGTGCATTAGGTTTCTTTCAGTGAGCTCGTGAGGTACGCAAATATCGAGCTTTTTTGTGTAGCCAGTTTTTTTCAAATTCGTCAATACTGTGCCGATGCCAGCTATCCAGATCTCACTGAAGCCCAATTAGACAAGCTTGAGCGACTCCAAAATGTCTGTATAAGATTTATATTTGGTTTACGTAAATATGATCATGTTTCAGAATTTCGCACTAAGCTCAAGTGGCTTCCCATTCGCCGTCGCCGGGATACTCATATCATTAACCTACTGTACAACATATTGTTTAATCCTTCTGCCCCGCAATACCTCAAAGAGCGATTCGAATTTCTTCATACCACTCATTCACGATCTCTAAGGTCATCAGAAAACTTGGTACTAAAAATTCCTTTCCACACTACTAACTTTTATGGTCAATCGTTCTCTGCGCGGGCTGTAAGTTTGTGGAATTCTTTGCCACTTTCCATAAGGTGTATAGAATCATTCCCTGTTTTTAAAAAACTGGTAATAGAACACTTTTTATAACTCACCTGTCACAAACACTTGGCACATTTCCTATAACTTGTTAGTATTTTGGTATGTATTTATTTATGTATATATTATATGAATATATAAGTACTATTTGTATGTATCTATTATAATTGTATACAATCATTTATACTATATAGTGTATTTAATCTATCAACTATTCCTTTTTCCCTTTTTATACTGCACTACTTTATTTATTTAATCATAGATATATTATTGTACCTTACTACCCTTTCTTAGGTTCTTAATAATGTCCATCCCAAGGTTGTCTGTAAAAAATCGCATTCAGCGATAAGACCGCCACTTGTACCTACAAATTGTTGCATATTATTGTGTTCTGTCTATTTCTCTTGTGTACAATAAAGAGTTTATTTATCTATCTATCTATCTACTGTTTTGTGGTCCATTCCCAGTTCTTCAGCTACGTCGTAACTACTGAAATGCCGATCTTGCTCCACTTTTTCAAAAATGGCTTCCGTTTTATCCATTATAGGGCGACCAGAGCGACGTGCATCTTTGACATCAAAATTTCCGGATTGAAAACGCTTAAACCAAATTTGTGCTACTCTCACAGACACTAGGTGGTCCATAAACATCGCAAATTTTTTTCGAGAGATTTGAGTTTTTCCCTTTTCTGTAGTAAAATTTTAAAATGTATCGAATTTCTTCATTAGATTCACTCATCTTGACAGTACGACAAATGAAAATCACACTTTTTCCTAATTTGATTTTGGAATGATGTTCTTTAAAATTTAAACTTTCAATGATACCAATACCAGCCAGATACAAATAGTATAGCCAAAGAGATTTTATTACAAGTTCATACATACTATAGTGCGAAAAGACTTTTTTAATACAGTTGCTCAAAAAGTGGCATATTACAGGGACGTATAGCGTTCGGGAAGTGGGCTATTACACACGCGTGCTTTTTCTTTACCATTCCCGCACTAGTGCGTTTTCTTTCCCAACTGTCAAAATAATGTCTAATATAAGGAAAAACCAACCATGAAGTTTTTACTAAAAAAAATCATAGAAGTTTTTATGATTCATGCAAATACGCATATTTCTAAAAAGAAACTACGTACTAATTTGTTTCAATATCAGATTTAATTATTTGATTGAATGTGTTTTATTTCATCTAATTAAATTTCATTTCATTTCAATAAAAAAATTCTACTGAAGACTTGGCTGTATGGGCATTGTTCCTTTTGCCTACCAGAATGGGTGAAGAAAAAAAAAACCTGCTTATATTCTACGGTAGGCGCCATTTTTCAGAAATGATTAGTTAGTTGAGTTTATTGTGCTTATAATATTTTATTAAATTGTTTCATTTTTTCGCAACTGTATTAAAAATAGTCGTTCAGTACACGTGCGGAACCGTCATTGCAACTTGTTCCGACTGTCAACCCTCGCCTTCGGCTGCGCCTCGGCTCGGGTAGACATTTGTCGGAACTCGTTGTAATGACAGCCTTTCCGCACTTGCAATGAAATATACTATTTCCCCAACCTAATATTAAAGTTTTCTTACATGTAGATTTTTTGTTTAGTTTCAAGTTATAAATAACCAAATAATTAATTTAATAATTTAATCTGTATTAATGTTTTTGAATAAAATCGATGAAAGTTTTATAATTAATTTGATACTTTTATTGGAGAGGAAACCACTGAATTTATGACGCAATTGGAACCAAATAATATGAGAAAACGTTCGTAAATATAAATTTCTCGACAACCCGAGAGTCCCGAGAAATTATCCTCGAGAATTCTCGAGACCCGAGAAATTGAAAAGCTCAAGACACCATGAACCCTACTGCACACGTATTCCCACCAACCTACAATATGGGGTCTTTCAAACCTACAATATGGAGTCTTTCTGGACTGCATTTCCACTTAACTTAAGGCGGAATGCAGGATGACTGCATTCCGCTAGTTTTTTTTTTATGTAAGGGATGACCTTACATAAAAAAAACCTACTTTAGCCATAGACGGTAGAACGATAGCCGAGACTGTAACTAATAAAATTTTGGATCCCCGTCCAACATTCCGCAGAGCTTGGTGTTGCTGAAGCTGGAGATCGATTGCTACCCGCAAATCCCGCAATGTACACATCCCTGATTTTGTAAAATGTACATGTGGTGGTGTGTAGGTTGCGTAGATAGTTCATAAGGCGCAAAGGTATGATCATCCAGTCAGAAGAGGTGGTATGTCCAGCAGGGGGCCGCGGCGCCTAGCCCCCTGATAACTGTAGTCGGGGATTTCTTACCCATGCGAATTGCTCTGTAAACTTCTGTATCGCGGTGTAAAACTTTTGTTTGGTAATTCTCGATATTTCTTGATGTTGATAATTCCGATATTTTTGGGTTAATTGCTACGAATAAATAATTATTTATTCGTAGGTAAATTTATTGTGTAAAGTACGTAGCATGCTGGTTGCTACAGTTCCAAACGAAACCACGTCACGGTTCGCGCAGTGCTTCAGCGACCGACTGCTGCGCAGCATGCCGCGGGTTCGATTCCCGCACGGAAGAAATATCTGTACGACCTACAAGTATTTGTTCCGTGTCTGGGTGTTTTCTATCTATATTAAGTATGTATTTACAAAAAAAAAATGTATATACGTAGTTTATCATCCATCTCGTTACCATAACACTAAGCATTAAGTTGCTTAGCTTGGGACGGGATGCCGTTGTGTGAAATGTCCAAGGATATTTTTATTTATTTACATCACTATCACTACATAGTATAAAACAAAGTCGCTGTCGTCTGTCCGTCCCGATGTTTGCTTAAAACTTTAAAACTACGCAACGGATTTTGATGCGGTTTGTTTTAATATATAGAGTGATTCAAGAGGAAGGTATAATACATAATTGCACCCGTGCGAAGCCGGGGCGGGTCGCTAGTATAAAATAAATAAATTTATTTACAAAAACGAAGGCACAATACACCGTGATTTTTTTCCCATTGTTTTCCCGCGGCAGATCGATTTGCTATTAGTAGTACTATCGATTGATAGCGATAAATAAAAAAAATAAAAGGTTTTTTTTTTCAAATATCAAAAAAAATATTATATCAACTCAAAAGCGTGAGAAGCAATAGTAATTCACCAAAGATAATATTAAAGTAGGTATCTACATACGAGATACCGCCGCCGCCGACCACGGTGAAAGCCTCCCCTCCCGCGCCACCCCCTATACCCGCTATAACCGCGCCGTCTTAGTTAGTTGCGAATTGGCGACTGTCGTCGCACGCGCGTTGAGTTTTCGTGTAGTGGCGTTTGAGTGCAAAAATGAATCGGCACTACAAATATTCTAACTTAGAGTACGTCGCTATGGTGCAACTGTACGCTCGGGCTGATTAGGACTCCCACGCTGCCCAGCGGCTTTATTCGGAGCCGCAACACTTGGAGTCGCTCCGTCTTCGCGGGATTTTGAACCTCCAAGTCCCACAGGCCCGGACAATCGTAGCGGCAACACAGCGACTACTCGATCATGGACAGTTTGAGACACCAGCGCATGCACCGGGCAGAGGTCGATTGGCCGTTTCTTTGCCAGAGCTCGATGAACTAATTAAGGGATCCTCGACGGAGTACGCGTATGGCTGCGGCTAGGTTTATCGTAAGCCAATATTACATTTGGAAAGTGCTGAACTGTGAAGGACTGCATCCTTATCATTATCGTAAAGTTCATGACGCCGTTGGACTTTTATTTGTGGTTAGAGCTCAAGCGACTAGTGTATCGGGAAGAATACGAAACGCGCGACGCGTTGATAACTGCGATAGTGGACGCTTTTAATATCGTAAGAAGTGACAGTGACACTAGTGAAAATGAAAGACAATCAAATGAAACGTGTTCAATTGTGCATTCAACGAAATGGGTTGCACTTCGAACAATTACTTCGGTACCGGTGAGTGTAATTAATTACTTTGTAAATAGAAAAAAAAACATAGTACGTAGGTTGGTTAATCAAAATCATTGTAAATAAGTTGATTTAAATTTTTTTAATACGCCTTAAATACTTCAACAATACAAATAATTTTTCGTATGATATTAAACTTGTTAGTAGTTTCGTATTTAGTTAGTTGAAGGTAAAAAATGTTTGTTCCGCCGCTAATGAGTGAATTCAAGAATCGCATTCCGTACCGAAGGCTATGGCTCAGGGTTCCCAAAAGTACTGGGGAGTAAACAAAGGCTTTTGTTTCCCACGTTAGTTTCTTTTGTGTTGTTGTAACAATAGCGTCTGTTAAAATGCCGACACCTATTGTAGGTGTTTATTTTTATGATGTTTTTTTACATTTCACCGGCTGATTAGCGTGTGAAAGACTGTGTGGTAATAAAGTATTTATGACGGTCCCAAGCCCATTAAAGTATGAAGGAAAAATTGCAAAACTTTTAGGTAATTATGTTTTGTGTTTCGTTAACACAAGCCCTCGTGCTACAGCTTATGACTACGGAAGGTATTAAGTATCAGCTGATAGCGCAATGATCCGCGCGTCGCTCGCGCCGCGCCCGCCGCGCGCTGCCCTTACTATTGGTAGGACGTCGGTTTCGAGTTTTGTTTTTCACAATTGTAAATCCGACATTTATTATTAATTAAATTATTTTTTGTTATAAATCGTTTGTACTACCGGGAGGAAATCATTTCCCTGCGGGAAAACAACCATTTCCATTTCACGGTGTATATATCACGGGAATTCGTTACTAAAAATACGTAGAACATTGATGTTAACAATATCTCACGCGCTCGAGTACCTACCGCGCGTCCATGCACATAACTTTTTTTACGGTTTTATCGAGCCGCCTTCACTAGGTATAAATAACCTGTATCGCGGGGGCAGTTTACAAACATGAATTTCAATGACACCCAGACTCCGATATTTACACAAAGACACTTGCCCGACCCCGGAATCGAACCCGGGACCCGTTGATCCAAAGGCGGCACATCCAACCCCTAGTCCAACAAGGCAACTAAGGAGTGTTGTAAATCCTCTTGGATACCTGACTTCTAAACGCCAGCCGGGTTATGAGGGACTCCGGGGCGCGGAAAGATGGTAGTTGCGCCCCAAACTACCCACTATTACCAACGGTATCCCTCAACTGCCCGAAACAGGGCCAGCCGTGGCACGCCTGCCTGGCCACCCCACCGCTGCAATGACCACGCCGTGTGGCGCGGCAGGTTAAGGCTTCCAAGGCAACTCTGCGGACAGAGGAGTCCCCAGAGCCAAAACCCACCACGACTCCGTGTGCCGCTCTTAGTCTGGTCTCTCCCAGTGGGCCCGCCTGGCATGGGTGACCTGAGCCGGTGTGGCCCCAACGGATCCTAAAGGCACGCAAGCCCCCTCACCACAACAAGGTGGCAGCACGGTCGAAAGGGGGCGACGACTAAATACCTGAGCCAATTCGGCAGTGCGTCATCTAAAGGCTAAGTAGTAGTAGATACCATCTTTTAGTGCGTAGGGCACTGTTCGTTATGTAATAAGCAGCGTCAAGAAAGTGAAAGTTGGCACACCATAGCATGTTGAGCATGGCTTATGACGTATTTCAAAGGGCCTTTCGTTTTTAACTTTTGCCAACGTGGAAATATTAGGCATTAAGAAGCCATTTGAGTAAGCTCAAAGGCTTATTTTACATCTCGCAACTTACGGTAAAATACCGTCAAGTCACATAAATAATGATATTGAGTGCATTTGATGGTCGATTTTGACAGTTTTAAACCTACTATACTATATCGTCAGTTACAGATGCAGGCCACAAGCCTTTTAAGACAGAAAATTTTCTAAAAATAAAATTGTTTGTCTGGTTTGCACTTTAACAGAAAATAGCTGTTTTGGAACCCACAGTGGTCTTGTTGATCTGCCTCTTTCCTTACTGCTTAAAGAGTTCTGTCTGGATAGATCTGCTTACCCCTTTAATGTTTACATTGTGTTTATCCGTTGTTTCATAAAAATAAGTAGGTTATCAAAGGCGCGGCTATAGTTCACACAATCTATTAAATCACAATTGACAATTGCGCGACCTACGATTCGATTCATTCATTCAGTTTTATAGCAGATTCTGTCATGTGAAGACGCGTGATTCCCACTTTTAATCATTTATTTTTAAAGTTAACACTTGGACGCAGAAATGGCGGGCATTTATGTGAGTATTTTTTTTAATTGTATATTTTTATGTATAATAATTGTACCTATTCCTAAATTAAATGGCAGGTATAATGTGTTATTAACAACGTAATATTTTTAATGCGAGTTTTATATCAACATCTCTACCCTTAAAATACCCACTGAGTCAGGACTCCGGGAAACCCACGGGAAGGTTGGAGAATTTATGATTTTTGCTGTGGTTTACTATATCAAAGTGCCTCTTGAGGCTAGGTTGTCTGCTCCTAGCTTTTCTTTAGTCACCTCTTACGACACCCTAACGATCGTATGGCCTGGCGACAGTGCCGGAATAACCACGTAGCAAGAGTAGCAATTGCTACGGGCCCCGCGCCAATGGGGGCCCCCGCATATTTAAACCTGACTGAGAGTATTTTTTTGAGTGAAACTGATTAAGATGTGGTATGTGTTAATTACACACAAAATTGTAACCTTTAAAAAGCAAAACCGTATTGAGTATTGAATTGTATTTTTACCACTATACTTAAGAACCCATAGCAGATCAAGGGCTCTTTGAAAGAATTTGCTACGGGCCAGGGGAGTAGCGTGCCTTGTTGGGGCCCCGTATAAAAACATTATTTGCCGGCCCTTATGAAGGGTAAAGATTTCGCACATGAAAATAAGAAAGTGTGCATAAAATTAATAGAAAAATAATTTTTCAATCAATTTAAGTACTAATTTATTAAATGATTTATAGCTAATGATGTCTTTAGTTTTTCTAAAGGTTTTGCCTTTATAGACAATAGTGACAGTGCTCAGACAATATGGAAAATAGTAATAGTGACTGAAATAATAAAAAAGATCGGGAAGTTTTTATTAATTTTCGCTTACGCACGCCGGGGGCCCCCGCGCTTGCTTAATCCGGGACTGCCTGGCGACATTGTTTATTCTAAATTACGCCACCACACGGAAAAAAAGATGTCGTTTATGGTAATTTATAAATCGATGCCTACTTTTAATGATTTTTTGTTTTCGCCATTAATTTATTAATGATCCCGATTCTGTCTTTAATTTGTTCGGTGGACATACCTAGAGCCTAATTTTTTTTTCATGTAAGTTTAAATTTGTGCGAGTCAGCGCTATTTTTTATACACACACTACCGCGTTTAAATCTATACTGGGAGAAGGATGTTTACTTAATTATTTTAATAAAAGCTTGTCGCCTACTACTCGTTCCTTAAATGACCCAACTGCTGAGTCAGGCCTCCTCCAACTACATGGAGGGTAATTACTACTATGCCTCGCTGGCCAGACGGGTTGGCATCGGGTCATGTCACGTTTTGCTACTTTTCTGACCAGGTTTTCGGTATTATCATTTCCATCGGCTCTTACGACACCCTCATGATGGAATGAGTGGTGACACTATGTATTCGAAATTCGTAACCACACGGAACGCCTTAGTTGGTGCTTTAATAATTTCTAATTGTAATATAATTGCCAGGTCATGTGTCATGTCTATCACGTGATGTGTTGTACCTATGTAAAGTTCACTCATCTAAATTTTTCATCCACAAATAGCCCTTAAATATTGTCAGATGACAGATACGCGCATACGAATATTCATTCAATTCATATTGTTTAAAAAAAGTATTACACACCTGAGGTTACAAAATAATAATAAAAAACACGTGATCAACAGTTATAGCTGTTCAATATTCAATGTCCAATTCCTAATCTAAATCTAAACATATATCGTTCAATTATTTGTGACTTAAACTTGAACTTAAAGGTTATCAACACGGCCCTATAAGTTGAACGAATAATGTTTATAACTTGATAACGTCTTTATTAGGAAGTCAAACGAAAACATACAAAATGATCTTGTAAATAATGATAGGTCAGCACGCAGCACTTTAATGAATTAATTAATTAACTTTTTTATATTCCAGATCTCGCAACTCTTACTCCTGACAGTCGCTTCAAGCTCACTAGCCGACAATTACTGCAACGGGATCTTCTTTAACAATGACTATTACAATGTAAAAATCATAAAAGAAGGCATACCGAACATTCACCAAATTGTTTACAGCGAGACTGACAATACTCTCTATTTCACCTTTGACAGAATAACTAAAGACCCCACCACATCTTTGGGCTACTTCAAAATAGACACCGAAGAAACTGGATTAATTGACATAGTCAGAAACGCTACAGGTTTAGCCATAGACAACTTAAGAAATAGAATATACGTTGGCGGATCCGACGGTTTATACTTCTTGAACGACAAGAAAGTGCCGGAAAGAATACCCGTACAAGATAGTATACAGTACCTATTCTTCAAAGATGACATATATTTTATTAACGCGAGGAAAGAAGCATTTAAATTCTCGTACGGCTCAGTACAGCCCGTACAAGAGCTGTATGGTATCCCCGTGGACAAGTTCATACTTGATGACGATAACAATATTTTTATTTTACAAAACAAAAAACTGTCGCGCGTTAAAATTGGCACGAGGTTGATAAACACGCTTGAAAAATATGTAGTAGACGCCATTACAACTAATGTAAATTTTAAGCCTTATGTCAGTACTACAACCGGCGTATACATGTACAATAAATATAAGTACATTTTGGATAAAGTTTCAGACATTGATAATCTGCAACATTTAATTCTCAACAGAAATGGCGACATAATTAATGTAGTTAAAGGTCAGATTGTTAAGCTTACTCGGAATCCGATTCCATGCTTAGGCGATTAAAGTTGATACTTACATTAATTTTTAAACGAGTACGTTATTAGGCGAGTTGTAACGATTTTTAAATGTATCTAAAATCTTTCCTGAATCGTAATTAACTGTAAAAAAACACCAACGTATCGTGCTCTGAAAAATTTAAATCATGTAGTATAACAACAACTTTTATTTATGAATAACCTAGATTTTTCTTTGAAATCGTACATTCAATAAATGTTATTTAACTTAAACTATAGGTATCTTTATTTTATAATGTACCTATAAATAAAATGTAAGGAATATACAAGTAATTTAAAATATAAAGTACTTTTAAAATATAAGGAATATAGAAAAATAATTGTGAAAAAAAATTTAAATACGTCTAGAAATTTAACATCTCCACATAAATGCTTCACTTGGCAACCCTGGACAATTGTCTTCTTCTCCTTCTTTCTTTTACTCATGGCAATTCATGGCCCATCGATGACAGTCTGCGTGATATACCGCGCAGCGTTCTGAATTTAACGTAATAGCTATAAGCGTATTTTGACGTTCAATAATACGCGCTTATAGCGATGAGCTATTCGTGCACAAACGTGTAGATAGATGCGACGTGATTGAGCTTATAAACTAGTTTTTTAAGGTTTATGCATTTGTCAAAGTTGAATAGAATATAGTTATTTTAAGATAAATTATTTAATTTTTAGTTTACACTGTGTATAAGAACAGTAGTTATGACAAATAGTTAGTTCCTCACAAATATATATCTAGTATTTCTGTACCACCCCCTATAATTTTAAATAAATATATATTTTGAAATTGGTAAATTCTTAGGTCAATTTGAATATATTTCCTTGGGATCATTGAAATAAAACAGCAGGCGTAATTATTGAAATTATTATTTTAATAATACTGTACAAAACGGTCATTACAAAAATCGTAGAGAAAGTAAAAAAAATCACAAATTCCAAAACCTTCATATAAAAAACCGCAGATCATTTAATAATGACTGCAGATCATTGAAATTATTTTGTATATCTTGTCAATCTATCCAATAAAATTTATGGGATCAGTTATTAAGAAATTTTGAAGAAGAATGTCGGATATTTGTGATTTTTTTCATTACATTACACTTAACATCATTAGATTAACAATTGAAAGCGTCCCAAATATATAAGATCTTATACAGGATGTAACAAAGAGGCTCTATATCAGAAAGAAAAGAAAGAAAGAAAGAAAAACGTTTATTAAAACGCTACATGCTAAGTAATCCATTATCATATCACCTATACTTTCGTTACGTACAACCTTTTCCTTATCACCCTGTATACTCTGAGTCAGCCTGTATAATAGGAACGCATTTATTTGTTAGATGTCAATGGTAGCCGGGAGGTCCGTATGCTGTGGAAGGGTTTTTAAAACCAGTTAAGGAGCCGCTGAAGTCACCTGGAGCGTTGTAGTGGTAGCCTCCTGAAAGGGAAAGGATCATGAAATAAGCCACTTATGTCAGTCTTAAAAGACACAGGGCACAGCGGAATAACCTCTCGACGGACCTGACAGAATGCTGCAGCCATAATACAGCATACTTGGACAACTTTGCATTCCAACGCGTAAGAAAGGTCACTTCATTAGGGGAAGCATGATTTTGTCGGTTGAAGAAACCTTCAATTTACTACCAGTCTCGATTTCTAAGTTTATGCATTATAGTCCAGGAGAAACTGGCGCACGAGTGCCAAAAAATATTCGACCTCAATTTTTTTATGCGATCCTCTTCAAATTGGCCTACTGTTGATATAAATGCATGTTGCCAGGGGGCAACCGAGGGCCATATTGTTTAAACCGATTTTTTTTTATTCATTTCAAGAAATTGTTTTTTTACCACCGGGTAAATTTTTATAAATTCTTTATTGAAATACAAATAAAAAAGGTCCTATGACTTTTCCCGATAAAGTTAATATTTTAGAGATATGAATTTTTAAAGGTTTGGGTACTTGGTTTGACCCATGAACGTTATATTAAAAAAAAAATAGATTAGCTCTAACTAGTAATAAAAGTACTTAAATATTACGTACTACTTGATATAAACACGTATCTACACATTATCTAGATGTTACATAAGCTAAATATGAAAAAACCCGAATATTATCCCATTCGGGAATTTTCCCCGGGTATTCCCTATTTTTCCCACATTTGGGAAAACTTTTTCCGACATTTTTCCGAGTAAAATCCCGTCTCTATACACACGTATCTAGTTGTATGATCGATTGTTGTCCATAAAACATCTCTAAACTACTATTCAGCCCATAGACAACCCACTGCTGAATCGGGGCTCCTCCAGTTACAGGGTTTCGCATCAAGCTATCTTTCTCTTCTTCTCCTAACATAGTGTTAGGTAATTAAGAAGTAATGTAGCAAGATCAAATAAAGGCTTTTTATTTATTTTATTATCTTTCTTTCTTATCTTCTTATTCTTCGTTCTTTAATGAAACGGGGTGGTGACACCATATATCCGACATCCGTCACCACGCGGACTAAACATCTATATGCTGAACAGTTATCCACCATCTTTGCTCACTAAACATGACAGGACGCGTGTCCGAAGCGGTTGACACTTCGTTCCCAGCCGTTCCGAGATATTGCGTCCGCCATAACCGAAGAAAAAGAATAAGAACAGAGTGTGCGTTGCGAGCGATGTGTGCTCGAGTTCTATACAGGATTACGTTGTGGTCCCACTTCGGGAAAAGAGTAAAAAAACGAAGATGTCACCCAATCAGATGTTTGTAACAGAAAATATGATAAAAAGAGTGTCCATGGAGTTTCTTGCCTGTTCTTCTCCATAGGATTTACTTTTTGGAATGAGCAACTAGATATCAAACTTCACTTTTGACCTTTCAAAAACACCTGTAAATAGGTTCAATTGAAATAAATGATTTGAGTTTGAATTACCTTGTCTTTGGTAAGTAGGCTCTGGGTACTTAGCCTCGCCCTCGTACCTCACATCAGCGTGGAAACCAGTACGCCAGTCCGCATGGTAGGTCACTGGAAATAGAAAATGATCATTATGATATATCGCAGCAAAATCTTGGGTGGTGTCTTCCTGCGCGTGGGTAACGTTCTCTGAGCGTCATCAGGGGAAGCATTCATGGTATGCCATTACGCGGCTTGAGAGTTACCTTCATCATCATCATTCCACGTCCACAGCTAGACGGCCTCCCACGAAAGACGGTCCTGAGCCGCCCGCAAGTATTGCTTTCCGGCGACATTAAACAGGTCGTCGGTCCACCGTGCGGGAGGGCTACAAACCTGTGCTTTCCGGAACGCGGCGTCAACCTTGCCTATTGCCACTTAAGTTTAGCAATCCTGTGGGCTATATCAATAACTCTGGTTCTCCTGCGTGTCTCCTCGTTTGTGATTCGATCTCGCAGGGAAACTTCAAGCATAGTCAGAGGACTGAGGACAATAAGGTAACTCTATTGCCTCTAGGGCAATGCAGAGCTTATGCCGTAGAGGCAATAGAGTTACCATAATGGTACAAAAACAGCATGCCATAACCATGACCAGATGCCTTTTCCTATAGTCTAGTATAGTCACATCCTGAGACTGTCGTAAGTAAGAGTCAATTAAAGACAATAATAAATCAGAGAACCTAACACGACTAATGTAGCCGCAAGTAAGGGATACTTGATACGAAGCCCTCACTCAACCAATCAATTCCCTCCATGTTATTGGAGGAGGCCCGACTCAGAAGTGGTTATTTTATGGGCTCAGTGGTTGATCAGATAACTGCACCCTGTACTGCCTTCCAACTCTGGGTGCACTACCTTCAAAGTCTAACCAATTGATTACCCATAATTCTAGATGAGTTTTGTTGTTGGGACTGCCTTGTTGGTCAAGGGGTTAGATGTGCCGCCTTTGGATCAACGGGTCCCGGGTTCCATTCCGGGGTCGGGCAAGTGTCTTTGTCTAAACCAGAGACTTGCTCGGAGTCTGGGTGTCATTTGTGTTCGTGAATTACATGTTTATAAACTGCCCCAGCGATACAGGTTATAGGTACATAGTGCCGGGGATTCGTTTTTAAAAAAGTTGAAGTAGTTTTCGCGGATGAGTTTTAAAGCTGACTATCAAGAGAATAGAAGTACCTACTGGCGCAAAGAGAAGGAAAATTCTATGCCAATTGCTTAGAAGCCTAAGACCAGTCTTGTATAAGCTATGTTTGTGACTTTACTCACCAATCTGTGTCCTCCCATCAGGTAGCTGAACCCTGTACTGTCCTCGGACCTCATTGCCATCAGAAGTCTCCTTACGGTCATAGTCGTTGCCTGATTGGGCGTCTTTCACCGCGTACCCAAATTCGTAGGATTTTGGCTGAAACCAATGTTCATGATCATGAGGAACGTTTTTATTTCATATGTTTAGTGACCGATTTAGAATACATTATTTTCCACCATTCCATCTTAGGGGTGTTTTTAATCAATGACTTGAATGCCTTTGACCCTAGGCTTGCGTGATGGAAGCATTGCCGGGGTCTAAGATGGAGCAGGCAATTCAAAGAAATGCCCTGTCGGACACCGGCTCTCACATACACACGACGAAACACAGTAAAACTGCTTGTCTTAGATGTCAGGGCGGTAGCTAGCCGGGCGGACCATTAGATCCTACTACCAAGCATGCTGGGTTTTGTTGACTCGAGTTATTTTTCAGCCTGTGGGGGGGGGGGGGGGGGAGTTTTATATTCTACCCCGTCCCCACACGGGTCAAAAGAGTCGACTGGGCCGAAAACCTAGCCATAAGAGAACAACAACTTGATACGAAACCCTAACCCATCCGGCCAGCGTTGCACAGTAGGCTAATTACTCTCCATGTAATTGAAGTAGGCACGACTGGGCAGTGGGTCATGTATACTCAAGTAGTAGTAGATTACAGAAGGTACAAATAAAAGCATTTGTTCAAGAGCTATGATACATTATGATACCGACATATTGTGAACAGGATATTTGTGATTAAACCGCATATAACTAAAAAAACTGGTGTTGTGTCGAAAAATAACAAGTCGCATTAAGAAAAATCCGTAGTCCAATAACGGGTAATTACATACAAACCTAAACATAGATTATAAGGATCTCGCCAAATTAGACCAACTCCTTAGTCGTGAAACCGAGATACACACGCAGGTCTTTCATAAATATAATATTACGATTTGAGTCACTAATTATATTAAAATAATTTCAATTAGAGCTAGATGCTGACTCACGATCAAGATTACAAAGGGTCATTACTTTAACTTCAGACATCCAGACGTGTAGGCGGCAATCACGAAATCAAGATTTTCGCCACATACTCCGGAATTACAACCCTTCGTCATACTAACGTTCCAAGTGGTTTAACAAGCTCAATTAATAATACGTCATCTGATATCCAACGCATGTACTACACGACCTCTAAACTGAGTGTGATTATAACTATTCAGTCATTTACGCGAACGCATCTGAGCGTGGTGTGATCCACCAAATGGATCTCATAATCGTCGAAATAAAGAGTTAACTTTACTACAACCAACATAAGGTTCCAATCTCAATTAAACGCCAGTGTACAGTGACAAAATCGAACTTGTAGACCAGATAAGCAATCAAAACAACGATAGTGTTTTGAGTGAACATCGTAGAGAAACACGCGAAAATGATGAACAAAATACTAGTTCTGTTTTTAATAATAAACGTTAATGCGAAAGTGACTATAGTTTTAACAGATTCGCCATTAGAGAGAATAGGACCGAGATTGTACAGAAAGGAGTTGTTGACCGACCAGTTTCAAGCACCTAAAGAATTGGCATACGATTCTTCAACCAGAAAACTGTATTTTATGTACATGGACGACTTGTTACAGAATTCGGGAAGAGCCTATATTAATATAATGACGAAACAAGCCGAGAAGATTGGGGGGATCGTGAAGAACAAGGCTACAGTAGTCGATACTGACTCCGGCGAAGTATATTTCGGCTCTGAAGACGGTCTATACAAATACAATCCATTAACCAACGGAGCAACAAATATTGGTTTATACAATATAAATATTTTCAAAATTGTGGTGCGTAATAATGAAATGTACCTTATTGACGCTAACGATCATATGATTTATAAGATATTTGATGATGGGAAAGTTGCTGTTAAGGTTGGAAATATGAAGACAGTTATGCAATTTGATGTTGACAATGCAAAGAACGTTCATATAGTTACAATGTGCGGTGTTTTCTGTGCGTATCAGAGCCATGAAGTTATTATGAATAAGGACTTAAAAGTCGTGTACCATTTCATGGTAGAAGCAGACAAAACGTATGGTCTCTCCGATGATGGTATTTATGATATAGATTGCTTGAACGGTACGGCGAAGAGAGTAGCCGATATGGATTTCTTTCCAAACAGTTTTATTTTTGGTGACTATGGTGATATATTTTATAGTATCGATGACAGTATTTACCGTCTGAAGCCTGTGCATTCATATGTTATTTATAATATAAATAGGAAGAAACATAAATAAGTAATAAAGACGAAATATTGATTGTTGATATTGTTTTTTTCAACAAACTTCAAAATGGAGGAAGTTCTGTTTTTGTGTTTATGTTTTTTAAATGTTTGTTACCGCATAACTATGCCCGTCCGTCTTACCAGCGAGGCGCAGTTGACTAATTCCCCTTCCTTGAAGGAAACTTAGTCATATATATCTTAGTACATAATGTGACTAAAAACTACAGAGTGTAAAAAAGATATCTTGTTTAGAGCTGACCGGAAGTAAACATTTGTTTGTAAATTACTTTTCTATTTCGGAGTATTAGAGAGAAACAGATGTTTTCTGATCAACATTTAATCACAATGGTTCTATAATGTAACAAAATGTGCCGCCTAGCTATCATGAATATTTTTTCACCAGTCTTAGTTATGTTACTGTCTTCTATAATATTCCTTGGGGTTTATGTGCTACTCCGAGTTATTACACTTAAATACTGACTTATTATAAAACCTTAGCAGGATAGACCGTTGAAGCCCCTCCGTCAGTGCCGGATTAAGTGCCCAGGGCCCGTAGCACATTATTTCAAAGAGCCCTTAATCTGCTATGGGTTCATAAGTATCATTTTCGTCATTCCAGCCCATAAATGACCCACTACTGAGTCAGGCCTCCTCCAAATTCATGAAGGAAATTAGCCTACAGTGCCACGCTGGCAAGACGGATTGGCACAGGGTTTGTATCAAGTTTTCCTTCTCTTTCGGCTAGGTGACCTGCCTCTTGCGCTCTTTTTGTCGGGTTGGTATGGGTTGGTGACATTGTGTATTCTAAATCCGTCGCCAAACGGACGGTTCTTAAGTTTACAGTGGTAAAAATACAATTATTCAATATACAATACGTTTTTGTGCTATCTATAGGTTACAATTTTGTGGGTAATTAATACATACCACATCTTATTAAGTTTCACTCAAAAAATTACGCGCAGGCAGAGATGAGTGGGTTTATATATGCAGGGCCCCCTTTCGCGCGGGGCCCGTAGCAATTGCTACACTTGCTACGTGGTTAATCCGGCAGTGCCCTCCATAAACCGACGCGGGCGAAGGCCCCCAAAGTCGCGGAGTGTGTTCCTCAATTGGAGAGCGCCACTTGCGACCCTTCTTCGGGCAGTCGTGGTTCGTCGTTGGTTTCAGTGGGTAGGTCGGGGCGTTAATCACCATTATTCCGAGCCCCAGAGTCCCACATACCCTAGCTACCCCCAAAGGTCGGGTATCCATGAGGATTTACAACGAAAAACATGGTGAATAGACTTATCTTAAAACAGTAATGGAAGGTTTCAACGACTTACCACTTCATTGTCGTGGCCATGTCCGTGATGGTGGCTGTCGTGGCCGCTGTGGCCGTGAGAAGACCCGAAGGAGCTTGGAGGTAAGTAGCTGTTGGTAGGAGCGGAGAAACCTGGAATCCATAAATGATTTGCATCACACTTTCCAGTCCTATTTCAGAGCAGATTAGGTAGCGCGGAATAGTCCCACGTAGAGGCCTTTCTCCGCCACTGGAGGCGGCAGGGTACCCGAAAAAACTATTTTCTACAGACAAAAAAAATATTACGCGATTAATATACTACAAAACGGGTACTATAAACTTACCCGTGCTGGGTGGCAGATAGTTGTTGGTGGGAGCCCTGGGTGCTTGATAGTTGTACCCTGCTACTGGTGGCTCTCCGCTGACAGCAGCCACCAGGAGAGTCAGCAATAGCACCTATAACCAGTAATATAGTTAATTTCTTAATAATCTAGACAGGCAAATTCCTTCCACTGCTGACACAGCATGGAAATGCAGCATGGAATGGGGACACTATGTATTCTAAATCCGTCACCACACAGATGGCTGCTTCTGCTGCCAGCGTCCTGCTGTCCATTTAATGTCTGGGCCAAGCGACAATGACATCTTCAGTGTTAGCAGACGTTCTTGAGTACAGTCCTCGCCAATCTTTATGGCCGCTCTGAATGTAGCCGTGGGTACGAATTTGCGCATCGTACATTTCATAACCAATACAAACGTAGCTCACTCACACTAACACGCGGGAGGGGCGCGTGCCCTGCCTCCCCGCCCCGCGTACGTGCCGCTGATACCTGATTTTGTGTTTTGCGCAGCGTAATGCGGCTACATTCAGAGCGGCCCTAAATATTGGCGGGGGCTTGTACTACCATCACATGTGCTTAAAATATACCGTTAAGATCTGAAAGTGCTAAACAAAATTTTATACATATTCTCGATCAATGGTGGGCTGTTACCCAACATGCATAATAATTAGTAATGCGTTTAGCCGTTTCACACGAACACAATGCCCAGTTGCTCCCATGGTAGAGTAATGATAGTTTACGTAATAAGTTAGTGTTAGCCGTATAGAAACATGGAATTGATGTTATATATGATAATTGAAATAGCCCACGACTATCTCGTCGCTTCATATATGACCCACTGCCGAGTCGGGCATCCTCCAAATTCATGGAGGGGAAATAGCCTACTTTGCAACGCTGGCAAGACAGAGCGGGAGCGCGAAAGAGCTCCCGACGCGCATCCGATACGAAGGGCGCGCACCGGTAGAAGGTGGTTGGCCCACATGCGCAACTTACCGCCGTAACAAGGGTATTTAAGGTGGAGGCTCCAGGGTAGCCCGCGCAATTCAAATTTTCTTACATTTTTTGCAATTTGCAGGTCAGTGCTAGGTTGTATGTTGATTAAAATGTTATTCGCGGCTGTAAGACGTGTGTAGTTATAGAATTATAATCATCAATACAACCCTCCAAGCTCATAAAGGTGCAAGAATGACTTTGAGCTTGAAAAAGTTTTTCGCGGGCTACCCTGGAACATTCACCTTAAAGACTATATTTAAAGAACTATAATTTAAATTAATTATGGTCGAATTTCAACTGTTGGGCCACCACTAATATTTATTAATACTTTAGCACTAGCTATGACATTATCTGTCACGCAACAACAATCAACTTCAAGAGCGGCGTTCTTATCAACTCAACCGTACATAGTTTCTCTTATTTTTACCTTTCTATCTTTAATATATTTTGTCACCGCCCATGTGTCAAAACTCTCGGTTGTTGGCAAAATCATCAAACCCATGATGGAAGCCATAACATTTAAATGAAGAAGAAGAAGAGCGGCGTTGCAATGCAAGTGATACACTTAAATTCAGAAGAGTTCTGAATGTTAAGGGTTTAAATAGCTATAAGTGTTTCTGTATTTTTAAATACACGTTTTAGTATATTGAAAATTGTGTGGCGTCACATCAGTAGGTTCTACAGTGTGACAAGGATGGGGGAGATAAAATTCATGTGACGTAATTTATGGAATGCCCTTTGCGTACCGTGAGTCCTTTAGCCCTTACGCCACTCACAGATTGTAACGGGTTGGCGACACTGCATGCCCTAATACAAACGGACGAGTAAACAAATACTCTATTGTATTGAACAATGAATACGCCAAAATGCAATACAGAATCGACTTTCACCCATTTATTAATTGCTTCAGTCTTTTGTTTAAGACACCAACAATGGAAGCTTTATCAAACAAACGTTTTAATTTATTCAACTACAACTACTATCACTCAGCCTTTAAATATAACTACTAGCGACTCGACCCGGCTTCGCACAGGTGCAATGATGGACCTCTGAATTTATCAAAGTTTCTCTACAGTATTCTGGATGACCTGGATGTATATAAATATATATTTATTATACATATAAACTTGGAACTTGAATCACTCTATGTATTGAAAAACCGCTTCGAAATCCGTTGCGTAGTTTTGAAGATTTAAGCATACTTATGGAGTATGGACGGACAGACAACAGCGAATTTGTTTTATATTCAACTAGCGACCCGGCCCGGCTTCGCCCGGATGCAAATAAGTATGTATTATGTATATATATATAAACGTTCTTCTTGAAACACTCTATCTATTAAAAAAAACGCATCAAATACCGTTGCGTAGTTTTGAAGATTTAAGCATACTTATGGACGGACAGACAACAGCGAATTTGTTTTATATTCAACTAGCGACCCGGCCCGGCTTCGCCCGGATGCAAATAAGTGTGTATTATGTATATCTATATAAACCTTCTTCTTGAAACACTCTATCTATTGAAAAAACGCATCAAATACCGTTGCGTAGTTTTAAAGATTTAAGCATACATAGGGACGGACAGACGACAGCGACTTTGTTTTATAAATATTGTATAATTGTTAAATAAATAAATAAAATAAATAAATAAATAAATAATTATGTAGTGATGTAGTGATGGTGACAGTGATATTTATCAGTGACTTGGATGCCTTTGACCCTAGGCTAGCGTAATGGAAAGCAACGACAGGGTCTAAGATGGAGCAGACAATTCAAGGAAATGCCGTGTTTTGCACCGGTTCTCACAGTAAAACTGCTTGGCGCTGGACTTAGATATGAGGGTGGTAGCTAGCCGGGCGGACCATTAGATCCTACCCCCAAGCTTTAAATAAATATAGGTAACCTACTGCTGAGTACGGCCTCCTCCAAATACATGGAGGGTAAAGCCTACTATGCATTGTCCCGTCTCACCATTGGATCTTTTACGGGCTAAGCAACAGGCTGTTTGACTAAATCAGTTTAACTCATTTCCGTGTGGTGACGGATTTAGAATACATAGTGTCACCACCCCATTCCAACCTGAGGGTGTCGTAAGAGTCGACAATAGGAAATAACAGGGATCCTATCATAAATGTATAACAAATAGCCGGAGAAGGAAAACTTGATACGGAAACCTGTGCCAACCCGTCTGGCCAGCGTCGCACAGTAGGCTGATTACCCCCATGTATTTGGAGGAGGCCCGACTCAGTAGTGGGTCATTTTGGGGCTGAATAGTAGGTTAACTCATGGGCTGGTATGTCTACTTAACGTCAGGTTAAATGCATGACTGTTACCCATAACAATATCACATAAATAACCTCAGATATAGGTAGGTACTTGACACACTTGTAAAACTGCGACTATAAAAATGCAAAAATGTGCTAACCACCTGAATAATGTAACGGAACTTCAACTTTATCAATCAGACATAAGGTGTCTATTGGAATATCTGCATGAAACAGCTTAATACCTCTTTACGTAACGTATATCATGCATAGAAAATTACATAGTATATCATAGAAATGACATGACCACGGGTCATTTAATCTCGAAATATTTCACATCGTGTATCATAAAGCATTACGAACATATAGTACCTAGTGCCAAAATCCTGCGGGTGGTAACGAATTTAAGAATATATAGTGTCACCACCCCATTCCATCCTGAGGGTCTCATAAGAGTTGTGGTTGGTAATTGGTAGCTATCGATCGCCTCATCCATTTCAAAGGAATTTTAGTGGAATCAAGTAACAAGTTTTAAGGAAAACTTAATACAAACGTGTACATTAAATATTTCCTCGTTGGTCTAGTGGTTAGATGTGCCGCCTTTGGATCAACGGGTCCCGGGTTCGATTCCGGGGTCGGGCAAGTGTCTTTGTCTAAACCAGAGGCACTGGCTCGGAGACTGGGTGTCATTTCTATCAATAATATGTATGTATTACAAAAAATAAATATATATATAAGTAGTTTATCATCCATCTCGTTACCATAACACAAGCATTAAGTTGCTTAGCTTGGGACGAGATGGCGTAGTGTGAAATATCCAAGGATATTTATTTATTTATTATTCCCTCCTTAGGGGGAATTACATGCTTGAAATACTTGGGGGAGGCTCGACACAGCCTATGATATATAAAAGATGAGATACAAAAACATTTATAAAGAAATTATGTCTTACCTTAAAATGCACCATCTTTGTTTTTCTATTGTACCTGTAAAAAACAACATAATTCAGAATCCTTACTCTATTCTCAATTTGACCACAGACATTAACAAAAGAGTACATGCGTGTGTGTGCCAAATATATAGTAGTATTTGAATTTTGACACACACGACACACATGACACGACACACATGGGGATGAAATTTACCACACTATAGTTTGTTTATAGAAGGAGTGCGCAACATAAGTGTATAAACATACATTAAATCTATAAAAAAAACATTACGCACATGTTTTTTTATAGATTTAATGTATGTTTATGCACTTTTGCAAGTTTGTTCTATATACAAACTATAGAGTGGGAAATTTCATCCCCATACTTTTCATTTCGTTCGTCGTTCAATCAATCGTTCATTCGGTGCTACGATCCCGCTGACGAACACACAGACGGGTTAACATAACAACCCCTCGTTTTGCGGCGGTTCAAAATACGTCGCCGTTTAAAATCACCCTGTATAGTTTAACAGATTAGCACTCGTTTGCATAGGAATTACGTAAAACAAGATTTGTGTCTCCATTATCAGTTGCAGTATGTAATTAGAACTGTTATCATCATAGAATTTCGTGACTCAGAATCCGTCGCGAATAGTTGTGTTACGCGTGCCTTACTTTTCATACTTAAGTAAAGCGCTGGCGCAGCAAATTGCGTTGCCGCGAGCGAGCTCCGCGATGACCCAGTTTACGTCATGCAACACCTAAAGTCTAATTCATACAGTTAAATAAAAACGACTAATAATATCAACATGGGCACGGAAAATTTCGTACTAAAAACCGAAACTGAACATCGGCTATACAAATACTTGATAGAAGAACAAGAAAAACGCCATCTCCAGCAAAAAGTCCTACATGAAGAGCAAGAAGAACGAAAAAAGCTCCAAAACCTGATCAAAGAACTGCATCAGCACATCGCAGGACTAGAGCAAAAAATTCAGAACATCGAAAAATCTAACCAAAAGCCACAACCAAAAGACCCAATCAACAACCTTCCTCCTCCAGTCCAATTTGAGACCGATGAAGAGGAACTCGCAAATGAGACTGAGTGGATACGTAAGCAAAACCGAAAGAAAAGGAAGCTGAACCAGTCACTCTCTCCACCCAACCAAAAAGGAGAATCATCCAGCGAGGAAGGTAAGAATGTAAACATTAAATATCCACCTAATACTAAAAAAACTCCCCAGCCACCACCGATCGTGGTCGAGAATATTAAAGAATATCAAAAATTCTATGACCTAATTATTTCGGCAACACCTGAAGACTCGTTTTTAATAAGTATGAAGACCGGTGATTGTGTTAAAATTAATGCCAAACATGAAGAGTCATATAGGGCTATTACAAAACTATTACTACAAAATAATTGCCAGTGGCACTCATACGAAAATAAGCAAGATAGGCCACTCAGAGTGATGGCAAAGAATTTGCATCACTCGTGTGAATCTTCCAGAATAGTGGAAGACTTAAAATCAAAAGGTTTCTACATTCAGGAAGCAGTTAATAAGCTTAGCTGGAGGAACAGAGAACCACTAAATATGTTCATGCTATCATTCAACAAGGACGAAGATATAAAAAAAATCTACGAAATTAAAGCGATCCTAGGATGCAAAGTAGACATTCAACCGTTGAAAACATCAAAACTAATCCCTCAGTGTAAGAGGTGCCAAGCATATGGGCACACACAAAAGTATTGTAATAAAGAACCCAGGTGCGTAAAGTGTACAAAAAAACACTTAACAAAAGACTGCACCAAACCTGCAGAATCAAAACCAAAATGCATTCACTGTGGAGAATCTCATCCTGCTAGCTACAGAGGGTGCATGGTTGCCAAGCAACTGCAAGCACTTAAAAACAAAACAGTTAAGAAAATTACTGTTTCTCAACCACATGGTCCCACACCGAATCAACCCAAAAGAAATTTTAATAGTCAACCTGTTTCGGAAAATCTGTCCTTTGCCCAAGTAACTCAAGGTGCTACCAAACCACAGTCTCAGCCACAAGCAAAAGTAACACAAAACCTAGACGAAAAAATTAACAAGATTTTAAATTTCATGTCGTCATTCGATGAACGATTAAAAAAATTGGAATGTAGTGCCAATAAAGCTACTACGAGGCAAAAATGATGAATAAAGCGCTCACTATTATGGCCTGGAATGCTAATGGACTTCTACGGCACCAAAACGAATTACAAGTTATTTTAAACATAGAACAAATAGACGTTTGTCTCATTTCAGAAAGCCACTTCACAAAAGAATCACATATAAAAATCAAAGGCTACAAAACGTACTGTGCACTGCACCCAGACAACAAAGCTAGAGGCGGTAGTACAGTATTAGTTAGAGAAAATATACAACAGTATGAGAAATTCAAATATGAACAGCCCGAAATACAAGCAGTAGCCGTATGTATCACAACTAAACGATACCCAATAACTATATCGTCTATATACTGTCCACCGAGATATCAACTAAAAGAACAGCATTACAAGAATTTTTTAACGCAGCTTGGAAATACATTCGTCCTAGGAGGTGACTTTAATGCTAAAAACACGCACTGGGGCTCAAGACTTACCACTACTAAAGGTAAGGAACTCCTAAATGCAATAACAGAAATGAAATGTGAAGCTTTATCAACAGGAAAGCCTACATATTGGCCAACAGATCCGCAGAAAATCCCAGATCTTATCGACTTTTTTATAATAAAGAATCTACCATTAAGCCATTTACACATTAAAGAGGGTCTTGATATGAATTCTGACCACTCATCAATAACACTTACAATAAGTGAACAAGTAGTTAATACAGAAAAACCTCATACACTAACAAACAAATATACAGATTGGGAAAGCTTCAAATATGACTTGGATTCTTTAATTGACCTTAATGTTCCTTTGAAGACTTTCCAAGAACTAGATTTAGAAGCATGTAAATTCAATACTGATGTCCAAAGATGTGCTTGGCAAAATACGCCAGAACTAAAGCTAATACCGTATAAAAACACCTACCCGATAGAAATAAGGAGACTTATCGCTGAAAAAAGAAGACAAAGGCAAAAATGGCAGCGGACAAGATTTCCTGCCGACAAGTCAGTCCTAAATAAATTGACTAAACATCTTAGCAAAGAAATACAACAATTTAATGATAGCTGTATGAATAAACGCCTCGGTGAGCTTACAAGTGATCGTAGAACTGATTACTCCTTATGGAAAACCCTTAAGAACGTAAAAAAACCAATAACGCAAATGCCTCCAATCAAAGAAGACAATGGTCGCTGGGCAAATAGTAACGAGCAAAAAGCCATACGGTTTGCGCAACATCTTGAAAACGTTTTTCATTTAAATCAAGACGACAATGAGGAAACTCAATTCGAGGAACTCGAACAGGAAGGTGATGTTTTTTGTATGAAACTTGCAACACCAAAAGAAATACAACGTGAAATTCAACACCTCCACAAAAAGAAGTCCCCTGGATATGATTTAATAACAGGAGAAATACTTAGCAATCTACCTCGGAAAGCAGTGATCAAAATCACAAACTTAATTAATGCTACATTCAGATTAAAACACGTACCGGATGTGTGGAAAGTAGCAGAAGTCATAATGATACCAAAACCTGGTAAACCAACGTATGACGTGGCATCATACAGGCCTATCTCTTTATTACCAATAATATCTAAAATATTTGAAAAAATATTGCTTCGGCGAATAAAACCCATCATAGAAAAAAGAAATTTAATACCTGACTATCAGTTTGGCTTTAGAGAAAAACATTCTACGATCGATCAGGTACATAGAATTACCAACATAATAGAGAATTCATTGGAAGAAAAGAAAGTTTGCTCTACTGTTTTCCTGGATGTAGCACAAGCATTCGATAAAGTGTGGCATCAGGGACTCTTATACAAATTAAAACAAATGTTTCCAAAATATTTATCACAAATACTGGAATCTTACTTGATAGGACGGATGTTCAGAGTAAGGCAAGATGATGCTTATTCTGATTTGAAAACTATTAAAGCCGGAGTACCGCAAGGAAGTGTTCTAGGTCCAGTCCTGTACCTATTATACACATGTGATATCCCGGAAATAGAAAATGGCACAATAGCTACTTTTGCAGACGACACAGCTATCTTAGCTACTGGAGACACTCACGAGGAAGCTGTGGGAAAGGTCCAAAAGGCCGTAAACACAATCTATGAGTGGACAAAAAAATGGCGCATCCAACTTAATGACGCGAAGTCAGTACACATTGATTTCACAAATAAAAAATCGATATACCACCCAGTGTACATAAGTAACCATAGGGTACCATATGGAAATACCGCTAAATATCTTGGGATGACCCTCGACGCTAAGCTCCGTTGGAAGCCCCATGTCAAAAAGAAACGCGATGAGCTCGACCTACGCTACAAAAAACTGTACTGGTTACTTGGGAAACATTCTACTTTATCAGTACCGAATAAATTACTCCTATATAGTCAAGTCCTAGCACCCGTATGGACTTATGGTATACAACTCTGGGGTTGTACCAAAAAAAGTAACGTGCAAATCATTCAAAGATTTCAAAATAAAGTACTAAGGGGTATAGTTAACGCACCGTGGTACATCAGAACAAATGACCTCCACCGGGACCTGAAAGTGGACTTTGTTGCCAGCGTAATAAAGAAACAGGCTGAAGCGCATGACCATAGGCTTCATCACCATGTGAATGTCGAGGCTATACAGCTCCTGGACACCACAGACACTATAAGACGGTTAAAAAGGACTAAACCTTTCGAACTAGTGTAGTGAACAATAGTGATATATAAAGTGCAATAAGTGCAATATTCTGAACACATGAACAAAGTGTTTTAATATTACTAGAGACAATAAGACAAGTGCTAGTGGACACTGCCTTAGTTTATTTATTTCCGTAGTAATTTAGGACAGATACAAATTACTTATTAGCCTAGGCTAGATTGTAATAAGAATGGTGCAACCTTAAAACGAGTGCACTATTAAAAAAAAAAAAAAAAAAAAAAAAAAAAAAATCATAGAATTATCACCTCCGCACCGGCTGCACAATGGCTATTCCCATGGAGGTAGATCCTATCGGTGATTTACGTAATGCAGTCCACATGTACTGCGTGAAAGCCTCGATAGATGGCGCTGTTAGATAAAATCTGCCCTATGTTAAACAAACATTATGATATTACTCACGCCACGGTATCCGCATCAAAATCAAAATGTATTTTATTCGTATAAATCCTTGCGAATGCTTTCAAATAGTAAAAAAAGTAAAAGAAAAATTTTAAATTATTAATCATTTAGTTTTACCACCGACTGGTTCGGAATGTCATTCCGCAGAGAAGAGCCGGCAAGAAACTCTATGGTTGCTCTTTTACATAAAAGGGGTACAATGATGGTGGTACAAACAAGTCTGACGAATTAGTGAAAGCAATTACAACGCTTATAAATGTAGCATAGAAAAAATTATAATAAAAAAAACTGTGTAAATAAACAAATTATATGGTGCGTGCTCAAACTGCACTCACATACTGTGTACAAAACTTCTCAAATTTAATGGCTGAAATAACGACCAATAATAAGCGTAAATGACAGACAGAGGGTGACTACCCCATTCCATTCCAAGGGTATGACAAGGCGGATAAACTAGCCGTAAGAAAAGGAAAACTAAATCGAAACCATGTGCCAACCCGTTTGGCCGGCGTGGCACAGTAGGCCAATTAGGTACCCGTGGAGATACAGTCAGGGCCCACGGGGCAGCAAGCGCGGGACGGTACACCCCGGGGACGTTTAGTGGGTATGACTCCGTCTCCTGACAGAGGGGACTCCCACACAACCCCTGTTGGCCATCTCCAGGCTGGCAGGGATAGTCCTTAAAGGATTTTACCCCGGGCAAATAAAAAAAAAAAAAAAAAAAAAGGCCAACACGTACCCTTCATGTGATGGGACGAGGCCCGACTCAGAAGTGGGACATTTATGGGCTGAGTATTAGTAGTTATGCATTTAAGAGAGGTTTCCGCATACTTAACTTAATATTCATAATTCCGGCAACGCGCGTAATGAATGGCTCTCCCTAATTTGTTTGAACACCAACATTGTAAACTGTTTCATTTAAAAGGGCACCAAGAGCTTAGTCGTTTAAAAAAAACGACTCCCTGTACTGACTGTTGATACGGAACCTAGAATCGCGAGGTTTCATTACGGCGACATAGATCTATATTTTATACAGGGTGCCAAAATTAAAAAGTCATCTACTTACTTAAAAAAAACGAAAATTCAGAAAAAAAAATCATAGCAAGAAATCTTTGAAAAAATACAGAACAAACATGAGATTGATTCGGGTACCCCAAAGCGTCTCTATCTCTGGACTTCCGCTTGACACTATTTTTTGGAACGCCATCTATATTTTGAAGAAAATACTATTATTTAAAAAAAAAATGCCCATTTATGGCGAAGCCAAAGTCTCAAACAACCGGTGCTCAGGGATCGAGAGCGAGGAACCTCCTCACAATACGTGGCGTATCTAAATACTGCCACCCTCAAAGCTTTTCGCAGTCAGTCCGTGCATGTAATGATTTCATATTGCTTTGCTGATTTTCTTATGTTCAGCCTTCACGAGGTTGACATTTATAGGGAATATTTGATTGTCATCAAAATAAGCAGCAAATAACGGCTACTTTCGACGAACACTCCCTTTAAAAAGAAGCGGGTGAAATTAAGTATGTATTATGATAAAAAGAGTTTCGCCTATCCATACCAGACCAGTCAATTCAATACAATCTAAATCGACAATCAAAAGCATGGTGTTTGTCGCGTTTGGTAACGCTAGAACTTTTAAATTGAGCAGATTAATTAGAGCAATTTAATTGTGCTGGAAGGCCTCCCACACGGTGGAACGACGACCTGGTTCAGGTCGTCGGAAAACGACGGATGCGGGTGGCACAGTGGTGATCCTTGGAGAGGCCTATGTCCTATGATGATGAATTGCGGAGAATTTCAATGTCGATAGAAAATAGCTAATTTGGGGCCCTGGGGGTGTATAATGTAACTAAAGGTCAAATCGCAAGAAAATCTCGATAAGAAACCATGACTTAATTATGGCGTGTAACTGTACTTCTTAAAAAAGGCTGTGCCGATTTAAGTGATGATTATGACTTACAATAGAGTATAGCATGTGCCATCTTAGGCCTTAGACAAGTCAAACGAGAGCCTATTTTTTTAAATAACATCTTAATTAATATAATAACATTAAAAGATGTCTACAAACCTCTATTGGCTACACTGAACACAAGAAAAAACACAAACTTTATTTTAAATAAAATAAATTCGCGCGCAAATTCGAAATAATCAAATTTCGAACGCACCGCTCCAGTTACAAGAACGCACTGATACAGATTATGCACATAGTTGTTTTTTTATACGTACACAATGTGGAGGGCGCATCTCGTACATCCAATTGTAATATTTTAATGGACCTTGATTTTTTATTGATGCCATATTGATGCGCGAACGGATTAATGGTAGCGTGATGAACTTAATTACTTAATGCTACTGTAACGCAATGGTCACTTTTTTATGGAGTTAAAAAGCTTTTCTGTCAAAACTATTAAGTGCTTTAGGTCGTTAAACAGTCTTACTCATCTTTTCCCAATCATATTGGGGTCGTTACCAGTCTGACCTTTAGCTAGCTACCAGTACCAAAATAGAGCCTACACCCCTCCGGAAACTACCTAGTGGGACAACCGGAAATTAGCTAGAACCGTTTGTAACAACGAAGATCGGTTGTTACAAACGATGGATACCAATCCAACATCAAGGAAAGCCAGAGAACGAACACGTTCTAACTTCCGTTTTCGAATTTGTGTCTAGTGTCACCAACGTAATATATCATGTGCGTGTCGCATGACTGATTAAAACATTCTAAGCCAAATCAGGCGCAGTGCTGGTAGGCATTCCACACGGACCGATGACATGGTTAAGGTCGCCGGAAAATGATGGATGCGGGCGGCCCAGGACCAGACTTTGTGGAAATCCTTGGGGGAGGCATTTGTCTAGCAGTGGACGTTTGACTTTTGGATGAAATTATGACGATGATGAAGCCAAATCAAGTCATAGATATATTTTCTGACTGTATAGTGAGTGGGTCATGAACGGAGATGATGAGACAACAATTTTTTGTAGGATACTAAGTAGACTGTTCTGCGGGAAAAAAACGTTGTGTGTAAACTAAATCTGCTATAGCTGATCTCAATCAACTTAAGCACAAAGTGGTTGAAGAAAGTTCACGGACGACGTCAACCAATCGCGAAGATGGAGGCACGATCTACTAAATACTCTAAGCTGAAGACTGGGTGCTATGGGGCAGTTAACAAACATGAAATTCACGAAGACAAATGACACCCAGACTCAAAGCAAGTGCTTCTGGTAGGTATACAAAATAAAAATCAAAATCAAACTCATTAAATCAAATTGCCATATAGAGGTCTTTTCAAACTCAAAATGAACTTTATTTACGTAGGTTTTATCAAAAAAACTCATAGAAATCGTCATATTTACAGTTACCATTAACATCATCTTACGACCCGTGTCCAACGCTAGGTGGTAGTCTCCTTAAACACCTATCAGTCGTCATATCAACAGTCACACCTTTCATACACAATTTCTCATTCTTACAATCCATCCATCTCTCTTGATCTTCCGCAACCCTGACGTCCACCCACATTCATGCTGAAACTACACAATTCATACATAAAATAAAATGTAAAATTCACCCTTTACGGTAAATAGCAGCTCTACAGAGAAGAGCCGGCAAGAACTACGCAGTTGCTTTTTTTTTTTTTAGATCGCCACTTTAAAGTACACGGCCGGTATAAGACAGATTTGTGATGGCAAACTCGCGCAAAAGTCACAAAGACACATGCCCGACCCCGGAATCGAACCCTTAGACCATCGAGGCAGTCTAGTTCAGCAGTGGACTAGAGTGGGCTGAGGATGATGATAATTTCATAAGTCTGTTATAGATTTTCGAATGACTGCTTTAGGTACTTGTCCTCCGGAGGTCATGTGGTTTGTTTTAAACTGAGTACGTGACATCTCAACCCATCTAACCGTGTTCGTGAGAATATGGCTGATAAGTCTACATCCTGATTGGATTAAGATCTTGTCAACGCCTACGGTGAACCTTGGAAACTAACTTGAACCCTTTTTGTGAGGCGGCAAGTAAAAAATAGCTTTAGACTACTTAAGCCGGACTGGCTTACTGTTCAAGAATTGTGCAAGTCTTTTTTTTAGTCAGAAATCCTCATGGATTACCGGCCCTTCGGGGACTGACCGGGTTATGTGGGACTCCGGGGCGCGGGGAGATGGTAAGTTGCGCCCCAACCTACTCACTAAAACCGACGGGGACCCCCGACTGCCCGAAACAGGGCCACGGGTTTCGCTCCCACGTTGGGGGAGCATGCTCTGGGACCCCGGGGTCTTGGCCCACCTCGTTTAGTGGAGCCCTAAGGCGCCGCCCCCCCCCCCGGTCATGGGAGAAGTGATTTTAGAATCTGGCCTAATTTTTAAAACCATATGGTACTGCCATTTCGTACGAATCAAAAGGGCTAGTTTGTACCTGGAATTTTTGAAAATAATTGATTAAACAACTCATAACTAACATATTACTAACATTATACTCTATTAAATTATACTTTATGAAGGAAAACTTGAAACGAAACCCTGTACTAACGCGTCTGGCCAGCGTGGTACAGTAGGCTAATTACCCTCCATGTATTTGGAGGAGGCCCGACTCAGCAGTGGGTCATTTATAGGCTGAGAAGTAAGCGTTAACAAGGGTATTCGTTTATTGGTATGTACGTAATTAGGATAGTTAGTGATTTTGATCTGCGTACATCAGAAACGCCCGGAGATAGTGCGATGGGCAATTATACGGCGACCTTCGGGCTTCGTCACGATCCAGTGGTAGGAAACATTTTGGTGTAAATAAAATTATAAGCATTTTTTTTTATGAAAAATAATAACAGGCTGTATATGTAGAAGCAAAAAAAAAACAAAAAACGACCTCCTAGTAAAACCGTTCGAACCAAACATCTAGTAAAACGTCCGAGAATTTTCCCCGTGTGGGATCGGGGCACTTCCCAACCACACGCTGCTGGGAAATAACGCGTGTTGTAAATGTCAACAAAACGGCGTTCGCTTGGTGGTAGGATCTAATGGTTCGCCCGGCTAGCTACCACCCTCACACCTAAGGCAAGCAGTTTTACTAGGTTTCGCGTGTGTATGAGAGAGCCGGTACACGACATGGCATTTCCTTGAATTGCCTCTTAGATCTTAGAGGCTGGCGTTGCTTTCCATCACGCAAGCCTCGGGTCAAAGGTATTTAAGACACAGATTAAAAAAAAAACAAATTTGCGTTCCGATATATGGTTTTGTTCACTTATTTTATGTTGTAGCAAACTACTGAACCAAATTCGATAAAATTTCTATAGGATCAATCTGAAGGCTGAATATCAATGAGCCTCTTTTTTAATCCAATAAATTCTTACGAATGCTTTCAAATAGTCAAATAATTAATAAAAGCACACAAAAATAATTAATCATTTAGTCTTTACCACCAATAGAATTTAAAAATCCAAATCTGTGTAGCTACCATCTTGCTACATACTTTACACAATTTACCCGAAAAATCTGAACGAATGCAAGAATTACCAAAAAGTCCTACACCGCGATAGTGAAATTTCAAGAGCAATTCGCACAGTTATAATTTCCCCGACTACAACGATCGGGGGATAGGCGCTGCGACCCCTAGCCAGACATGCAACCTCGCCTGGCTGGATGATCATCCCTTTGCGCCTAAATCTGGCTGCAAGGTCAGATGTTACAAATAATCTATACTAATATATAAAGCTGCAGAGTTTGTTTGTTTGTTTGTTTGAACGCGCTAATCTCGGGAACTACTGGTCCGATTTCAAAAAATCTTTCAGTGTTAGATAGTCCATTTATCGAGGAAGGTTATAGGCTATATTTTATTTTTAAAAGAATTAGGGATCCGTATGAAAATTGCGATTTTGTAAACCAAGGTGTAAAATCGAAAACCTATTTATGCGTGCGCTGCAAAAACTATTGACAATAGAACAAAATGATGTACTACAGGTTTGTAGGTCTTATAAAGATCTACAAAAAAGTCCGCAAGAGCACATATCTAACTATCATAGTTTAGTCACAATAACCGATTTTATGTTCATAAAAAATATGCACGGGTTCGAAGCCCACGCGGGCGAAGCCGCGCACAAAAGCTAGTGGTTAATAATAATAGAGTATTAATAAATTATCACAAAAGATTCTTCTTTAAGTTTAACCCAAAACCAGTAAATAATTTTATTAAAAACACAGACCAACGGCTGTCAACCTCTGTAGGGTCCATAATAAATCAAACTTCGATAGGTACTGCTTGCGTAATTCGTGCATTACTTTTGGCATTGAGTTAGTTTTCTATTGTAACTGTTAGTGATATTCACGAAATTAAACCTCAAACCCTTTAACCGTTAATGATACAGTCGGCCTTTTTAACGTACCTACCTTTTAACGGTTAAATACCTCTTAATACGGTTATTAGAATCGCCCATTTCAATGCTCAACTGTATCGATCTTTAAGAATTAAATGTTCAATAGAAATCAATTCGGCAAATTGTTTAATATAGATACCTACTTACAATTTTTATAAAGCTTTATTACGGGTTGGGATCGCGGAAACATTGTGAAGGATATTGCTTTTTATAAATACCTAGTCTTGCCATCAATACTGAAACAAAGAACAAAAAATCGGTCAGTCTAGGTTGGAAACGGAACGTTTCGGACTTCATCAGAGCAGCTGAAGACTGGTCGTCGCTCGTCCCGATCTTAATCCGCTAGATTTTGATTTATGGTCAGTTTTAGAGAGTACGGCTTGCTCTAAACGCCATGATAATTTGGAGTCCCTAAAACAATCCGTACGATTGGCAGTGAAGAATTTTCCCATGGAAAGAGTGCGGGCTTCAATTGATAACTGGCCTTAATGTTTATAAGACTGCAGGACCGGATTTAGGGGAGGGCAACCGGGGCGAAAGCCCCGGAGCCTCCACAAGCAGGGGGCCTCCACAATAGACTTCGGAAAAAAAAAATCTTTCAAATTTCAACTAGTAAACCTAGTAAACATCTTTTCCTTTGAAATATTTTTTTCGCTTTTACCTTTACCTACAGCCTAAAGTACTTTATACATACATGATTATCTTAATATATATATTTCTTGTGTGCGTGTGTATGTGACTGAACTCCTCCTAAACGGCTGAACCGATTTGAATGAAATTTTTTGTATGCGTTTGGGTGGCACCGAGGATGGTTTAGATTCACAAATCAGCCCGACAGATGGTGCTGCAGTCGGTAAACAAATATCATGCAGGACAACGTCTGCCCGGTCAGCTAGTTTGATTATATTAATCTTAATTATCCGCTCACTCGCCCCCCCCCCCCCGAAATGTAACATGACCCCTTGATTTTACCACGCATTTTTTGCAATTTGGGGCAAGCCTTTGTTGCCCCGAGGCCTCTGGACCCCTAAATCCGGACCTGTAGGACTGTATTGCCAATGGATACCACTTCGAATAAGCTTTTTATATTATAATTGTTTTAAATTTATATATAATATATATAATTTATTTATATATATATAAAAATGTTATTTACCATGGAAAAATTGTTTTTCTTTGTTTCTGTATTTATGACAAGACTAGGTAGAATTATAAAAAAGGGAATTAAACCTATTTAAGTCGCAAAGCAAGTTACGTTAATTATACCCCCAAAACTAATTTCAACAGTATATAGCCTAGTTTCAGCGCAACCACTTGACATAACATTCGCCAATTTTTCATAACCATATTTCATTACATATGAAAATATAGAGAGTCTACCAAGATCTACATGTAATAACATAGTTTAATACAAAATAAATTACCGGTAGACAGTGTTTCTCAAAATGTTACGCTTAGTGCCCAGCTAGCTTAGTCACGTGAGGTTCAAAAACGAAAATGGCGTGTAGTGTTTGTAACCATTGAGTGTAAGATTCTTTGCAGGTAGGTACTAAAAATACACGTGATTTTAATGGTGCGCCAGTCTCACCTCGTATAACCAAGGGGGAGGGAGGGGCTAAAAATGTTAAAAAAAACAACTCGTGATTAATGGACAGCCCCTTACGCATACAACGTTAATTGACCCGACACCTAACCAGCATTTCGGCCCAGACAATTCTCTTCTGGACATAGGTTTCCCCAAGCATTTCCACAAGAAGAAGCAGTAGGCGTTGGGCCTCTGGGGGCCATGGCTAGCACTGAATTGAAATGAAATAGCCGTCCGCATGCTGACGGATTTAGAATACACAAGGTCACTAACCCGGCATGGGTTAGTGACCTTGTGTATCCTGCGAGTGTTGTAAAAGGCGACTAAAGCAACGCAATTGGCAGATCACCTAGTCGCAAGAGAAAAAAAGCTTTATACAAACCCTGTGCCAACCAGTGGCACAGTAGGCTAAATTCCCTCCATAAATTTGGAGGAGGCCCGACTCAGAAGTGGGTCATTTATGGGCTGATACAAATACGTGGTCTCTGGCACTATAGGCCTTTTTTGCCTCTTCCACTGTATTCTTGCCCACCCATTCTTGCCACTGTATCTTGCTCTCTGTTTTATTTTCTTTTCGTTTCTCATTCTATCACACAGAGTAACTCCAAGCATAGCTCTCTCCATTGAGCGTTGAGTTACTTTCAACTGAATAGACCCCTAATAAAACTACTTGATTAATTTATACTATGAAATTAGTTTGAGACACGCTGATGGAGCCCATAGTGATCGACCATGTGGTCATCTATCATTATTTATTTTTCTTTTTCTCTTCATGGTTTGTGTTCAGCCAATGTCAAGTTTCTGAACTTAATTAATTTAAATTATAGTTATATTCTCAACTAGCTGTGCCCGGCTGCGCGCGTTGCCACGGTGCCCGTCGCGCCGCTATCATAAATACATGTGAAGGAAAGACATTACACAAATATTCTATTTTTTATTTTTTTTGTTCGGATGTTGTTTTTTGTCACGCCATCGTGGCACAGTAAGCTAATGACCCTCCATGTAACTGGAGGAGGCCCGACTCAACAGTAGGTCATCGATGGGCTGAGTAATCACTATCACGGTATTAAAAAACAAAGTCGCTGTCGTCTGTCCGTCCCTATGTATGCTTAGATCTTTATAAGTACGCAACGGATTTTGAAGCGGTTTTTAATACACAGACTGATTCAAGAGGAAGGTATAAACGTATAATAGATCCATTATACATATAGTAGAGAAACACTGATAAATTTAGAGGTCCATCATTGCACCCCTGCGAAGCCGGTGCGGGTCGCTAGTGTATTCTACCCCTTAGGACGCTGAAGACTCTGAGCTGGTGAGATTCGCGTGAAAAATTGTGTAACACAATTAATCTTCGATGCCGCTATGATTTAGCCAATGCTCGTTATTGCGTACAGATTAAGTACGGCCAAATATGTGTTATAGCACTTAAGATTTATTTATTACGCCTACTAACAATAGATTTTGCAAGTTTAATCGTGAGCATCAGATAGGGCCGTGTTTTAGAGTACATAGTGTCACCACCCCATTTCATCCTGAGGGTGTCGTAAGAGCCGAGAACAGGTAAAGATAAGGCCCTTATCTAGCCGCAAGAGAAGGATAACTTGGAAACCCTGTGCCAAACCGACTGGCCAGCGTGGTACCGTAGGCAAATTTTTCTTTTCCTTACCAAGGTTTCCTTTTACAAGTCCAAGTTACTTTTGAATTTAGCAGATTAATGCTAGCAATTGTATTGTGCAACACAATATACCTTGTTGCTACTACTAGTTACTACTCAGCCTATAAATGCCCCACTGCTGAGGCGGACCTCCTTCCATAACATGGAGGGTAATTAGCCTACTGTGCCACGCTGGCCTGACGGGTTGGCACAGGGTTTCGTATCGATCCCGGGGCGGGGTACGATCCCGGGGCGGGGTACGGGGATGTCTCGCCCCACACGGGATCTGAGGGGAAGCGACGTCCTGCCGGGTGCTCACAGCAGGACGTCGAGTGCTTGTAAAGAGCCTGAGGAGAGGAGGAGGGCCTCCTCGTCTGCGGCGGCGTGGTTCTGCATCAGATCCCACAATGCCGCAACAGGACGCGAGTTGGAGCACCCCGGGGAGGTTTAGTGGGTAGGCCCCCACTATGGGGGAGAGTCCCACACTCCCCTCGCTGGCCATCCCCGTGGCCGGCGAGGAAGTCCATAAAGGATTTTACCCCGGGCGATAAAAAAAAAAAAAAAAAGTGTTTCGTATCGAGTTTTCCTTCTCTTGCGGCTAGGTTTTCGGCCTTGTCATTTCCTGTTGTCGGCTCTTACGTCACCCTCAGGATGGAATGGGATGGTGAATTCTGTGTAGACGGATTTAGAATATAAAGTGTCAACACACTTTCCATTCTGAGGGTGTCGTAGGAGCTGACAAGGCTAATCGTAAGTGAAGGAAAACTCGAAATGAAACGCTGTGCCAACCCGTCTGGCGGGCGTGGCGCAGTATCTATTATGTAACTAGAGGAAGCCCGAAGTGGCTCATCAATGGCTGAATACTATGCATACAAATCACCAAAATCTATTGTAAAAACCTTGCTTTCTTCTCAAAGACAATCTCATTACAGCTGTCTTCGTCAAGCTAACACAAAAAACAATAAACAAAACAGTTATTGTCCGTTGTTGTGTATGGTTCACGACATAAGCTTACAGCGGAATATTTTTAAATATCTGTGGACTGCGCTCGAAACCACGGATGGATCAGTGCGGTCTGTGGACCAAAGTGTTAAGTTATCTATAATAATATTATAAAGCTGCAGAGTTTGTTTTTTTGAACGCGCTAATCTCAGGAACTACTGGCCAATTTCAAAATATCTTTTTGTGTTGGATAGTCCATGAAATTTTCACTGCCCAATGTTGTTCAGAATCCAACCAATGTACAACTGAATGGAACAATATTGGAACCGATTGAGTCAACCGTATTTTTAGGCATAACCATTGATAATCAACTACAATGGGGCTCACATATAGAAAAGCTATCTAATAGACTCAGCTCAGCGGCTTTTGTTGTTAAAAACATTAGACTTTTCGTGTCGATACGGCTAGAATAGTTTATTTCAGTTACTTCCACAGTATCATGACTTATGGGATACTTCTCTGGGGATGCTGTGCAGACCTTAATAGCATATTTATATTACAGAAAAGGGCTGTAAGCGCTTTAAATAATCTTGCTCCTAGAACTTCGCTACGAGATACATTCAAAGAAATAACTATCTATATGTATATTCTAACCATGCCATCTCAATATATTTTTGAAAATTTGATGTATGTACATTAAAATATTTATAACTTTGGTAAGAACTGTGATATACATCATATGAATACAAGAAATAAGAATAATCTTGCTGTCCATTGTACTCGTCTCCACAGAATAAGTAACTCATTCATGGGTCAATGTATACGCTTTTATAACAAACTGCCCATGCAACTTAAAGACTTGCCTCGCAATGCCTTTATAGAAACGGTCATGACAAAACTTTACAAAAAAGCGTATTACCGCATTGCTGATTATGTAAACGACACAGCTGCTTGGGACTAAGCTGTTCAGTGCCAGTATTTTTATGTTATTCATTTATATTATTGTTTATATACATAAGAAATAAAAAAAATGACAAGCCTTCTATGTTTCTTGCCAGTTCTTCTCAGCATTGGTCGCGTTCCGAACTGGTGGTAGATGGTAGACCTTTTTTATTATATAATATCATTATGAATATTTTGACTGCCTCGTTGGTCTAGTGGTTAAATGTGCCGCCTTTGGATCAACGGGTCTCGGGTTCGATTCCGAGGTCGGGCAAGTGTCTTTGTCTAAACCAGAGGCACTGGCTCGGAGTCTGGGTGTCATTTCTATCTATAATATGTATGTATTTACAAAAAAAAATGTATATAAGTAGTTTATCATCCATCTCGTTACCATAACACAAGCATTAAGTTGCTTAACTTGGGACGAGATGGCGTTGTGTGAAATGTCCAAGGATATTTAATATTGTGTTCTCTTTTTGTAAGGCTCCATCGTGACCCAAGCAAAATAAATGATTTGAATTTATCGAGGAAGGTTATTATAGGCTATATATATTTTTTTTTACGAAATAAAATAAGTACCGGCGCCACGCGGGTGACACAGCGGGGAGCAGCTAGTTTTAGAATAAAATTGTGTCCACGGTTTGGAACGAGAGCGAACATTATAGAAAGGTAGCCTTTGCCCTACGTATAACCTGTATCGCGGGGCAGTTTACAAACATGAAATTCACGAATACAAATGACACCCACTCAGAGCAATTGCCTCTGTTCTAAAATGGAACTACGTATCGTCGTCGCGCTTACCTGATTATTTTCATAATGTGTGTAATGCTTAAAGAAATTTCACCTACAAATACGAGAATTACCAAAAAGTCGGACGCAGCAATTCGGACGGTTAAGAAATCCCCCGACTACAGTAATTGGGGAATAGGCGCCGTGGCCCCCTGCCAGACATACCACCTCGTCTGGCTGGAGGATCATCCGTTAGCGCCTAAGTTGTGTAAAGCATGTAGCATGCTGGTCGCTACAGAGCTTAGGCTGGTGCCGACCCCGATAAAAGGGAAAAGGAGAGAAAGAAGAAACAGACACGCCACTGATTTTATTAAGCGTCTGTAATGGAGAGTACTCGAGCGCGAATTTAAACGCTCCCGCCACCGCCTGTGCCTTGTGCAGCACCAAAGAATCTGCAATGAAGACACCGGACAATCGCACCGTAATTGCGATCCAATGACCTTGCTCCACATCCATCGTGATCTACCGTCATAGAACAATGAGGTGGACAGAATATTCTTGTATTATAAGGTAGAAACATTTATGATTAAATATGTATACTTACTAACTAATCTAGGTAAGAATGGGGGGGGGGGTGACACTGTGTATTCTTAACCCGTCAAGCCGAAAACCTAGTTGCAAAAGAAGGAAAATTTGTTACAAGAACTTGTGCCAACCAGACTGGCAAAGATGGATCAGTAGGCTAATTAACCTCCATAATAAATAATAAATATCCTTGGACATTTCACACAACGCCATCTCGTCCCAAGCTAAGCAACTTAATGCTTGTGTTATGGTAACGAGATGGATGATAAACTACTTAAATACATTTTTCTTTTGTAAATACATACATATTATAGATAGATATGACACCCAGACTCCGAGCCAGTGCCTCTGGTTTAGACAAAGACACATGCCCGACCCCGGAATCGAACCCGGGACCCGTTGATCCAAAGGGGGCACATCTAACCACTAGACCAACGAGGCATTCATGGACATTAGCCAACTGTGCCACGCTGGCAAGACTGGTTGGCACAGGGTTTGTATCAAGTTTTTCGTCTCTTGCGGCTAGGTGATCGGCCTCTTGCGTACCTTTAGTCGCCTCTTACGAGACCCTCAGAAAAGTATGGATTAGTCACATGGAGACTGCCTGTATGTATTTACAAAAGAAAAATGTATATAAGTAGTTTATCATCCATCTCGTTACCATAACACAAGCATTAAGTTGCTTAGCTTGGGACGAGATGGCGTTGTGTGAAATGTCCAAGGATAAAAAAAAGGACTAGACCCGACTCAGTAGTGGGTCATTTATGGGTGGAAACGACGAACGACGAAACTGCTCTCGCGAAACATAGTGCTGAGGAGTCGTTTTTTGAAAGAAAAAACTAATGGCTGTACTAACAGAATAATTTCCAGCAAACGCTTCGCGGCGAAGAAGAAAGATACTTCTGTATGTTTACATTACTCTTTGTCAGCTCCATAACAATAACGAATCATGCGGTAGGTATTTAAAATCTGGTTCACTTTATTCCGTGGGCGGCAGGGCTAAAGGGATTACGAAATTCTCGATGTAATCATGTTAACTATGGTGAGGCCTTACTTACAAATGCCTTTATAGGCAAGTCCTTATTCGTGCCTGTCGGTTAACATTTGTTCCCTCGAATCTCACTGAGCATCGCATTGTAATCTCGTGTTCCATCAGTTCAGGAGCGGACAATCGAGTACACTGGTATTTATGATAGATCGAGCAACTGGCTAAACCAGTTTGGCACAGTAGGTTAATTTCCCCCCATTAATTTGGAGGAGGCCTGACTCATTTGTAAACCACGTGTAAATAGGTCATTTATGAGCTGAAACGATGTTTATTGCTACTTATAAATGTTTAGTATGAGTGACATCTATCGGTGAGTAGCAGAAGTAAACACAAGTTAAAAGAAGGCCTCTGTCATTATAATAAACAAAACAATAACGGTAGTTTCCATTTTTTTAGGATTCTTTTTCTTTCTAGGGGATGAGAAGAGGAGGTTGTAGCTTATTAGAGTGGAATGTGCATTAGGTACGTAATGGATCTGCAAAATCAAAACCCATTTAAATCAAGTTGGCTCATTAGAGCTCTTTTGACAAGTCAAACCATAAAATATAATTTAAAACCACCAATATACCTATAATTAAAAACTTATCGGGACTTATCGCGCACAGAATTAATACCTGTTTTTGCTCGACGTTTCGACCATGTTACAATGGCCGTGGTCGCGAGCTGACTGCAGACCGCAAGTTTTTTCGGTGGGAAGTGAGGGTACTTTGGTCTCCTACCCTCACTTGGTTTTGCACACACGTAGGGTTGTCACTACGGCACACCACACTGACTGTATCGGTTGAAAAATGTTTACCCTCAACACAAATGAAAACAGTGGTGAATTTGTCAAACGTCACGTTAGATAGCGCAGCACAAAGTATTTTGGCAAAAGGGATGAATTTTGCGTTAACACCTGTTAGGGTTAGCTAATTCAAATTTATATTTAATTAAGTTGAAACTCAAAAGACTAGTTTCCAGATCAGAAACTATTTGATTTAAATATTTTGTACAGGCAACATTTTACTTTGTCAGTCGGTCATGAAAAATATGTGGTCGGTTGGGGATTCGGTCTCGAGACGCGCTAGAAGTAAGACGTGAAAATAATAGTAGTGTTCCGTTAGTGGTATATACATACAGTGTACTAGTGCTTAAGGGAGTGACATAATAAAGGATACAAACTGTACACCGGAGTTTCTCTTACATATCAGAAGTGACACGCTAACCAAACTTAAAACGTAAGTACACGCCCATGTCGTTTATTGTTTAAAAATTCTAAATTATGCTTCTTTTGCCTATCTCAATGGCAGCTGTATACATAGATTGTTTTGTAAATGCTTCCGACAGTATTTTATAACGGTTATTTTATTTTAAGCGTAATATTTTTTTGTGTGTGTGGGTATTTAAAAAAAAAAAATTCTAAAATGATCTAGAATATTATCCTCTCGGGGGTTTCTAAAAGGGGTACGATTTTTTTTCTTGTTTTTGAGGTAGGACGCACCGTTTTCGAGATATGGCGCATGTTTAATTCTCCAATTGAACCGAATAATGTGGTGTTATTCACCATATTTTTTGTCGTTATTATTAACATGCCTTCCTTTTCGAGAGTGTCTAGACAATGGACTATGCGTATGCGGGGGCCGAGTCGATCTCCAGATGAGCGGGACTTCCTGCTGGGACGGCAGAGAGTACAGATACTGGAGCAGCAAGTACGCTGACAGCGTGAACGACTTCGTGTCAGTCATCGTCACCATGTGCCAGCGAGCGTCGCGAGCTCTCCGGACATCGGGAAGCCGAGTGTCGGGCAGAGCCACGTAGCAACGAGCGTCGCGAGCTTTCCGGACGTCGTGAAGCCGAGCGTCGGGTAGAGCCACGTGTCAACGAGCGTCGCGAGCTCTCCAGACGTCGGGAAGTCGAGCGTCTGGCTGAGCCACGTGTCAACGAGCGTCACGAGCCTTCCGGACGTCGGGAAGCCGAGCGTCGGGCAGAGCCACGTGTCAGCCAGCGTCGCGAGCCTTCCGGACATCGGGAAGCCGAGCGTCGGGCAGAGCCACGTGTCAGCCAGCGTCGCGAGCCTTCCGGACATCGGGAAGCCGAGCGTCGGGCAGAGCCACGTGTCAGCGAGCGTCGCGAGCCTTCCGGACTTCGGGAAGCCGAGCGTCGGGCAGAGCCACGTGCCGAGCAACGTAGTAACACCGGAGGATATATAAGGTCACGTAGTCCATCTTTTTCTAAGAACGATGTTGTTAGTATTTTAAAACTGTTGAAAGAGGATTTGTCGTCACAGCTACAATGCACAGTCATCTTAAAAGATAGACCATCAAAATATATGTATGTATGTATGGGTATGTGGTTGGGACGACAAAACTACCACTCATTCTGCAATTCAGAAACTCGAGGGCCTGGCTAATATGTGGTAAGAAAGCCTGAATTCCATAATTTTCAGCTGGAAAGAATGGCAAGATAAATCGATAAATGCATTTCCTTGTGACCAAATTACGGCCAGACCTTGGAGGAATGTTAAAAAGGACTTTTACAGTCTTATTAAGCAATAAAGATACCCATCAGTCTTCAGGCGATCGTGGCCGTTTCGTATTAAAATCGTAGAAAATCAGAAACGCATCAGAATAATATCCAAAATCAAGCTCTAAAATCTATACCCAGATCGGGTCAACCTCTTGGTTGCTATAATTGTAAGGAGAAGTGGCATAGATTTCTACATTATTCTAAACCTCTCTTGAAGTGTCATCGATGCAATAAACTCGGTCATAAAACTGATACCTATTTTAGAAAGCCAGGAGAGAAGCCCGCGAATTCTATCGCTACTATTTCAAAGACAAGGCGCACAGGCTTTGTCAAAAGGTTACTGAACCACGAACTCCATATTTATAAGAGGTTGTTATTATTAACGGGGTGCTTCTACGGGGGTTCATAGATTTTGGGAGCGAGGTTACTTTTCATTAAGGTTTTGATAATAGGTTTGTGCACTCTCTGAGAGTTGTCGCTTGATTTGAGTATCCTATAGTATAGACTATGTCAACGCCAGGGTTATTTGTGACGATTATATGGAGAAGCCTTTAGTAGTTGGTCAGACTTGCACGTTTCATAATTGAAATTCTTCAACAACTGCAATGAATTGCCTTTTTCTGTTGTTGATATTGAGAGTGGGAACTCTTTAAATGTTCGCAGTTTAGGACAGTTTTTAGTCAAATGTTAGGGACCTGTTTCGATCAGAGCCAGTGGTGATCCTACAATTAGTGGCAGTATTTTACTGAAAAACAGTGTTACTGGAAAACCCAATCAGCAATTTTCAGTTTGCGGTGGACTTTATAATTAGACTAATGGTTGTCTATATAATATAGCTTGTTATTCCTCATGCTAGTTTGTCTGATTCCAAAGGGCAATGTCTTAAGTCGAGCAGAAAAGATATATTTTGCCAACAGGGTTTTTAATGTTAATTTCCCTGGTGCTTGAGTTATCATGCTCACTTCATGGCAGTGACGCCTGCAATATAGTTGTGGAGGGAGATGGCTGCCGCTTGCGTCATGCGTGTGAACAGGTGCCGTTGCTGGGTGTCGGTTGGCTTGGGCATTAGAAGGTTACTATTGTTGACTAGATCTAGCTGATGTTTGGCCCTTTGCGACTATTGCGCGAGTTTGCTCTCACGAATCTGTCTTACATGGTAATCTAAAAAGAACAACTACAAGAGTTTCTTGCCAGCTCTTCTCTGTAGAGTTGCATTCCGAACCGGTGGTAGATGGTAAATAATCTATTTTCATCTTAAATGGTAAACTTGTATTGATTGTGTGACTTGACAAAAGAGCTTTAATGAGACAACTTGAGTAAATGGGTTTTGATTTTGATTAGATGACAGCCAGGTTCGCATTTGTCAAAAGGTACTTTAGGATCTTAGGAAACGGTTACTAGATTTCCTCAGAAAGTACGAGCATTGTTTCGCGTCTTCCTTGAATGATCTAGGTGGTACTAACGTTGCTCAAATGAAAATAGAGCTTCACAGTCAACGCCCCGTTGTATAGCGCCCATATCGACTCCCTCATTATAAGCGCCCACAGGTGCGTACAATGGTACATGAAATGTTAGACGCAGGTATATTGCAATCCCAATCGTCTTCGAACTATGCTATTCCTATTCTGCTTGTACGCAGGAAATATGGATCTCTTAGAATGTGTATAGATAAACGCATGTTGAATTCTGTAATCGTATAGCAAATCCGCCTGTTATATCTCGGCGCATAATCAATACAATTCTAGGATCAGGCTCGTTTCTGTAAGGCAACCGCATATATGGATGATATTATAAATTGACTTGACGATTGTAAACGCCATAATTGGCATAAAGAAAATAAAGAAAAAAATAAAGACATTTTCTTTTATATTCTATAAAACCTTGGGAAGACTGAGAGACCGAATATCTGGAAAATTTTGAAGACTTGTTGAAATTGTTAGAAACTACGAATTTTACTTCACCAAAATGTGATTTTCTGAGCGATAAAATTGAACTATCTCCGATATGAAATCTGAACAACAGGAGTAAGGCCGAAAATTTGTTAAAGATTTTGCCTTAATGGCTTTTCCACTAGGCAAATTATTAAAGAGGAATTGTTAATAGGAATGGGACTTGTCATTTAGGTAGGACTCAGCGGGGCAAAGCTAGTCAAAAAAAAGTATCCTAAGTTACTCCTTATAGAATCAGCTACCTATCAGTGAAAGTCCCGTCTAAATCGGTCTAGCCGATCCAGAGATTAGCCGGAACAGACAGACAGACAGACGGACGGACGGACGGACGGACGGACGGACGGACGGACGGACGGACGGACGGACGGACGGACGGACAGACGGACGGACGGACGGACGGACGGACGGACGGACGGACGGACAGACGGACAGACAGACAGACAAAAATTAAAAAAAAAGTTATTTCGGTCTATGTACTGTGTATACATACTTACGGATTTAGTAAAAAGTGGTTATTTTATTATTTCAAACAGACACTCCAATTTTATTTATTTCTATAGAGTAGCTTTTGCGCGCGGCTTCGCCCGCGTGGGCTTCGAACCCGTGCTTATCTCTATGCATATTTTTTTTTATGAACATATAAGCGGTTATTGTGGCTAAACTATGATAGTTTTATCTGTGCTCTCGTGTAATGTGCTCTCGACCTTTTTGTAGATCTTTTTAAGACCTACAAACCCGTAGTACATCATTTTGTTCTATTGTTAATAGTTTTTGCAGCACACGCATAAATAGGTTTTCGATTTTACACATTGGTTTACAAAATCTCAATTTTCATACAGATCCCTAATTCTTTTGAATATAGCCTATAACCTTCCTCGATAAATGGACTATCTAACACTGAAAGACATCGGATAAGTAGTTCCTGAGATTAGCGCGTTCAAACAAACAAACAAACTGCAGCTTTATATATTAGTGTAGAGTATAGATAATGAATAATAATGATTTATTCACAATAGTTGCTTGCTGTACTTACAGTTGAACATTATTATGATAAGGGTAGGAAAACTGCGCGAGCATACGAGGAAGGTGACCTTGTTGAAATTACTACAATTTGCTTTAATAATGGACACAGTAAGAAACTCATATATCGGTCCCTATCGGGTCTTGGGTACTGACCGGTATGTAGTAGTAGTCCCAGTACCCAGTTTGTGTAATACACAAGGCAAGCGGCCAACGACTGTTGCTGCGGATCGCATGATGCTTTGGATCCACGTGGCTGTGCTAGACGTTAACGGGAGCTCTGAATCTGCTTCCGATGATACAGATGATTAGATATACTTAATTTAAGTTGTGGTGTGGTGAGACATGATACTACAGAATGTGTTGTTTGTTTCAGATTGGATGCGAGAATCGATTGGTTCGTGTCTGATCAACTATGCCAGAGCTACACATTCTTCTTGCTCCTCTAGCACAAGCTTAATCGATCGGCTTGTGCGAAAGGCTAGCAAGTGCTCCCTCGATTAATCGATTGTCGAGGTTGGATGCGAGAATCGATTGGTTCGCGTCTAATCAACTGTGCCAGAGCTACTAGTTCAAGCTTAATCGATCGGCTTGAGCGAATGGCTAGCAAAGACTCCCTCGATTAATCGATCGTCGAGGTAATCTTTGAAGTATATCGACTAATCGATCGTCGATCACCAGGTATCCCGATTAATCGATCGTTGGGACCTGAGTTCTTTATTGGATGAGCCATAATTAATCGATCGTTGTGGCATCCACACCTTGCATTATTTTTATAATAATTGGATTAATTTCAAGTTGTTCTTTCGTAAATCCTTTTAAGCTATTTAGATATATAAATAAGTAAAATAACTAGTATTAGTAATTAGCAATTTTGTTACAACAAGTTTTAATTTGTGTTCGTTTATTTAAGTAATATTTTGTTTGTTATGTTTTATTGTTTGTGTTGTAGTTTTGTTTTATATTATATTAATAACTTCTAAAGCTTCTAAATAGCCAAAAAAAAGAGTGATATTTGTTAGTAGATAGTCACTATAAAGTTTTGAATGATAATTATGTATGATATTAGCGTATAATTTGGAATGTTTTAGAGAAATTATGTACATGGATTTTTAACCGTTATGGAATTTTATAGTTTGTTTAACCGACCTTATTCCGAGTGTTAGGGTTCCACCCGGTGCCGTGTGCAGGGACTCACACGGTATCAGGATGGTCGAGTGTTAGGGTTAGCTAATTCAAATTTATATTTAATTAAGTTGAAACTCAAAAGACTAGTTTCCAGATCAGAAACTATTTGATTTAAATATTTTGTACAGGCAACATTTTACTTTGTCAGTCGGTCATGAAAAATATGTGGTCGGTTGGGGATTCGGTCTCGAGACGCGCTAGAAGTAAGACGTGAAAATAATAGTAGTGTTCCGTTAGTGGTATATACATACAGTGTACTAGTGCTTAAGGGAGTGACATAATAAAGGATACAAACTGTACACCGGAGTTTCTCTTACACACCTAAACGGATACCGTATGAAAACGTGATTTGTAGCGTAGAGGAAGCGATATTGCGAAACAAGGTGCCATCTATTGCAGCTGAATCAATTAGACAGGATGTTTCGCGTATTCTGCGTAAAGCTAAGCTACCTAAGAGCAATGCTACTACAGAAGAGCGTCTAGCGTTAAAAAAGATTCGAGACAACGAAGACATTTTAGTGTTAAAGGCCGATAAGGGAAACGCCACTGTCGTAATAAACTCAGTCGATTACGAGGAAAAAATACGGAGTTTGTTGAGTGAAACAAAGATTTACAAGCCGGTTTCATATAATCCCACTGCCAGGGTAACGCGCCGTATTCGAGCCATTATAAAGGACTATAAGGAGCTCTTCACGGAAGATGTATTCGATAATCTACATAGGCCTAGGGTTGTGCAACCGCCAAAGTTGTATGGGTTACCAAAGGTACACAAGACCAATGTACCCTTGCGTCCGATCGTGAGTCAGATAGACTCACCCACATATCAACTGGCAAAGTATGTAGCCTCTAGATTACAGCCACTGGTAGGAAACACTTCGTCTTTCGTGAGGGATTCTCGTCACTTTGTGGAGATTATAGGGACCCTGACGCTGGATTCAGATGACATCTTGGTGAGTTTCGATGTCGAATCACTTTTCACCAATGTTCCAGTTAAGGAGTGTCTCGAGGTGATCAGAGAGCTGTTGAAGGATAACCACTTGCCGGAAAACTTAATGGTTTTACTGAGAAACTGTCTAGAGGGCAACTTCTTTCTTTACCGTGGGCAGAACTATCTCCAGATTGATGGTGTCGCAATGGGGAGTCCTGTGGCTCCGGTTATGGCAAACATCTGGATGGAACATTTCGAAAAGTCCATAAACATGCAATCGTCTGCGGTGAAGATGTGGAAACGGTATGTGGACGACGTTTTCTGCATAATGAAGGGAGACAAAGAGATAGTAGACCAGTTCGTGGATCATCTCAACTCAATTCACGAGAACATTAGGTTCACATATGAACTGGAAGTGGAAAGAACTTTGCCATTCCTTGATATCAAAGTGATGGTTAGACCAGATGGCTCGTTGGCGCACTCGGTCTACAGAAAACCCACGCACACGGACAGGTACCTACATGCCACGTCACACCATCACCCGCGCCATTTGCAGTCGGTGGCCAGCTCTCTGTTAGACAGAGCTGTAGCCCTCTGTGACCCTGAACATGTGGAGGCTGAAGTAGCCCATGTTCAGGAGGTACTTAAAAGAAATGGCTATAGTGTGACCAAGAGAGGACGAGCAATACGCAGAGGACACAGGAACAAGTTTGACGTCGAGAGGCAGCCGGCTTTCATGCCTTACGTGAAAGGGGTAACAGATAAGGTGGGGACTGTGTTGAAGGAGTATTCCATCAAAACGGTGTATACCCCCTTATCCAAGTTAACCAGGCATGTGAGGACGCCGAAGGATGTCATTCCGTTCCAGACTCCCGGTGTATACAAGGTGGATTGCAGCTGCGGTAGTTCCTACATTGGTCAAACGAAGCGTACTATTGCGGAAAGGATAAAAGAACACATCGCAGCTGTCAAAAATCACCAGATACAGAAGTCTGCTATTGCTGAGCATTTGCTTGAGGCGGGGTCTGATCACTGGATCGAGCTCCACGATCCGAAAGTCCTCTCCACTGAACGGCATTACTATGCGAGAACGGTTCGTGAAGTGGTGGAAATCAGAAAACATCGTAATTTCAACCGAGAAGATGGATTCAAGTTGGCGGCATCGTGGAACCCCGTTATAAGCAAATGTGTAGTTCGCGGTATAGGTACTAAGTTTTCAACCGATACAGTCAGTGTGGTGTGCCGTAGTGACAACCCTACGTGTGTGCAAAACCAAGTGAGGGTAGGAGACCAAAGTACCCTCACTTCCCACCGAAAAAACTTGCGGTCTGCAGTCAGCTCGCGACCACGGCCATTGTAACATGGTCGAAACGTCGAGCAAAAACAGGTATTAATTCTGTGCGCGATAAGTCCCGATAAGTTTTTAATTATGTGTTCAAATCGCGAAAGTTTAAAAATAACAACCACCAATATACCATATAAAATTGAGAATTTAACATCTACCACCGGTATGCGGCTCTAACCGCAAAGTCATAAAAAAACAATGACACGCCCTCTGAGTTTCTTACCACTTCAGCACGGCACGGTTTGCACAGGGTTTCTTAACAAGATTTCCTTCTCTTACGGCTGGATTTTTGGTCTTGTCATTTCGTCTTCCGTCACGTTCACAACGGAAAGGTGTGGTGACACTTTGTATTCTAAATCCGTCACCACACGGAAAGACCGCAATTACTCCGAGTAAATAGTGGTTGTTAGTCAAACCAGATAGATGTACCAACCCCAATAAAATTGGGAAGAAGACGACATAAGAGATATATTTTACAAATATGTACATACTTATATGTATTACTAGCGGACCCGACAGACTTCGTCCTGCCGGTGCAAATGGACACTTTGACGTTAGGAATACACCTACATTGCTTAGACAACAGTGAGTGGTTGTCATTCAATATGAACTTTAAACAATAGCAATAAAGCTCAAATTATCTCTAAATTTTATTTAGAAAACGTTTGTATGGGAAAAAGAAAAGGCTGTTTTTAGGGGGTTTCCGGAAATTATTCAAATTTTTCTCGCCGTAAAAACCATCGTTGAACTATAACGAACATTTCAAAAAAAGAATTGGCCAAATTGGTCCAGGCGTTGTTGAGCTAAGCGGTTACCAACAAATTTTGCGATTCATTAGCGCTCCCTGTGGCATTATACAATTACTAAACAGTTTTCTAATACCTTGTAGTAGCGACATCTGTTGAGGATCACATCAAGGTAGTCTTACACGTGCCACACAAGAGGCGGCTTTCCTTTGACCGAAATGCCGCTGCCCTTTGTCGGTAATGTAGCTTCACTTTTGCGACTACATACGTGCCGACATTATAGGTAGTTTAAGTACCAAGATTATACCTGTTTGTGAGGTGACGGATTTAGAATACATAGTGTCACCACCCTATTCCACCCTGAGGGTGTCCTAAGAGCTGACAAAAGAAAATTACAAGGATAGCCTAGCCGTACGAGAAGGAAAACTTGATTCGAAACGCTGTGCCAACCCGTCTGGCCAGCCTGGCACAGTAGGCTAAAAACACTCCCTGTAGGTCATTTATGGGCTGAGTAGTAGTAGTACCAAGATATAGTTTTTTTAGCCGACTTCAAAAAAAGGAGGAGGATCTTAATTCGACTTTTTATTTGTTCTTTTTTAATGTTTTTTACCCCAGAACTTTCGTCTGGCTGAACCGATTTTGATTATTATTAATACTATATCATCAGCGAATATTTCACAGTTATTTCTAGTATCATCATCATTTCCGCCAATATTTTCCCCACAAAGGCCAGTCCTGAGGTTTACCCCGTGTGGGGACGGGCAGAATTTTACACATAGGTAACCGCATGCTGGAAAAAAACGCGTGTTGTAATAGTCAACAAAACCCAGCACGCTTGGATCGAATGGTCCGCCCGGCTATCTGAACGGTGGTCTCAGAAAGTAATCATCATTTCATCCCTGAGTTGGGCCTCCTCCAAATCCATGGAGGGAATTCAATCTACTGTGCCAATGACAAGTCGGCATGGCACACACATTTAGTCGCCTCTTACAACACTCTCAGGATAGTGTGGGTTGGTGGCATTGGGTATTCTCTAAGTCCGTCACCACACGGATAAACATAAAGTAACGGGTACCTAAACGAAGTTATTGTTTATCCATAATTGCAAATACAATGTGCCATAATAAATTCGATTCATTTAATTAATCAAATTCTTATGATTGAAGTGTATGTGTAGTAAAAATACTAATACCTAACTTTGAACCATATTATATGAATTATAATGTTACAAACACATTTCTCCCTTGAACGCACTTATAACTAGGTTTGAGTATAATTTTCAATATGGAAATCGAACTTGCTACAAACAACGGTAATAAGCGCTACACTTATGCGATTAGCGGCATCCTTTGAACTATGCCGAAAGGCCGAAAGTTTGTAATTATTTTTTCATTCCGCCGCAAATCTTCGAGCGATTAACAACTGTGTATTAGAATATGCAAAAAAGTTAACAAGCGCTTTATATTTTCCGGTAAGAAATTATTCCTTTCTTAATTATTTGTTGGCGTTGTCAATAATACTAGACGTATTGAGATTTGAGTTTGTGTATGAATTTTGAAATTAAAAGTCATAGCAAAGTTTACATTAAAAACGAGGATAAGATCCTCGTTTTAATGTAAACTTTGCTATGCAAAATGTTATTGGTCGTAATCTAATAAGATACCAACTAACTAGCATTGTTTTTGTTTTGTCTCAACTCAACAAAACTAGCTTTATAAAAAAAACAAAGCGAGCTTTGTTCGTCATTGTTTCGTAGTCGATATCATATCATACTTCATACTAATTTCTAAGCAAAATAACAAATCGTTGCTATAGGCATGTTACAAGTAAAAATAATGTTTATTAGTTTATAGGTTTTCTTTTTTATTAGCGTGACAAACCCTAATTGTTTTATAGCAAAGTTTTCAATAACTCTTTGTTTTAAACTAAAAAATGCAATGCCGAACTCTACCTACGTCACTTCCGCCAAACTTTACGCAACTTTAAACAATGACGCCGAATAATTTGTTAGAAATGTAAATAAACCTTGTAAATAATGTTGTGATTGTTATATTTCAGAGTAAAAATGTACCCGACGAAAGCCGTGTTTGAATATATGAGCGAAATGAATCGACTATTTCCAAAAACTGATAGCGGTAAGATGGTGATATTTTATTTTACAATTTTTTGTAGTAATTTTCGATTCAAGGAATACAACTTTTCCGTGGTATTTTAGGCTATGTCAGTCGGTAGTTCCAGACTCTTGCTAAATGTCTTTTGAGCGCTACATTAGGTTTATGTACTAAAGATATAAAACTTTCTCTAACTTTAGAGAACTAACTGTGTTGCGAGCATTTTTGGATTAATGAGTAGGTACTGAACAGCACATAACATTATCTCTTTAGGAAACTATAATACTTGCTTGTTATTTTTTATTTTGAACCTAGAAGGTTATAATACAAAGGAACTAATAACTTACTTAAACACAGTGCTCTACAGTTTCATCATTAAAGATTGTTCTGTGTTCAATAATGTCATATCTTTTGTGCCAATACCAGTGTGTTTATACATTTGGTCTACATAGTGTCACCACTGTATTCCATGCTGAGGGTGCTGCAGGGGGCAATCAAGAGAAGGAAGACTTGATAATAAACACTGTTCTGATTCAGCATGTTGTAATAGGCCCCAAGGATGCCAATGGACTAAATCTGCAACTGCCGTGGATGGTAGATTGGCAACCGAGACCAATGGCTTTTTTATATCCTAAGCCCAGACATAGATTGTTAACCTGCAGATTGATTGTGTTATCGATACACATGTTAAACATCAATTGATAATCCATAACAGTCTAATTCCTGTTTAAATTATCTAACTATACATTTTCAGACCTCTTCCAAAGCCCACCGGTTCAAATGCCGAGCTTTCCATCACCCTTCAACACCACAGTCAACCGGTCTTCAAGCTCTGCAGACTCCACATCACCGGAGTCTTTTCCTGATATATCTACAAGACTGGACAGACAGCCGGAGCAGACTTATGAGACTCCTTTTGTGTTAAGAAGACAAAGGCCTATTGTTGGTCGGAAAATATTTGATGCACCTGCACCAGGTAAGTCTATGTATAAATTAATAAACCATGTTTTTTACAACATTGAATACTTAAGAATTAATAAATAGTCAAATAATAAAAAAGCTGGCAACAAACTCCCTGGTTGCCACATCTCCACCATTGACACACTGAAAACTACCATAATGGTAGCAATTAAGTTGATTGCCATGTCTCATATCAGGTATTTCTAAACATTTACAGTCTTGGAGCCCGCAAAGCCAGAGCTGGACTTAACAATATGGCAAACCGAAGACCACTCCCTCTTCCCGAGGACACCACCAAACAGAATCCCCGAGAACTACATGCAAAATGTCTACGAACTTTTCCCGAATGAGAACAAAGGATACGAGTTCAGAACCCCAGTGAAGTCTCCACATACCTTACCAGTATCATCACCGAGTTTCTCACCAAGACCAATGATACGGTCACCAAGCATCCCCAGGTTTCCAGCAGCCATGAGCCCTAGGCCAGCTGGTCCATCCAGCTATGCTGATATGAATAAAATGTGCATGTTTTGTCGGAAGAATGGGGAGACACCAGATGTATATATGACCCATGCTGTGAAAGAGAAGAGAGGCAACCGTAATGTTGTGACCTGTCCTATTTTAAGGTCACATGTTTGCTCTACCTGTGGGGCCACTGGAGACTATGCTCATACAATGTGAGTAATTTTTTTTTATACGAAACTAGCTGCGCCTGCGGTTTCACCCGCGCTTACTTATTGTCATACTGCGGGTGACGCCGCGGGGCGAAGCTAGTCTAAAAAAGTAGCCTAAGTTACTCCTTATATCATCAACTACCTATCAGTGAAAGTCCCGTCAAAATCGGTCCAGCCATTTCAGAGGTTAGCTGGAACAAACGGACACTGATGACTCCAATTTTATTTATTAAAAAAAGTATAGATTAAGCATTATCATAATTATGGAAAGAAATATAAAAAAGAAAATATATTGGGCCGTAAGATGATAATGGTAATCACTACATATTATAAAACAAAGTCTCTGTTGTCTGTCTGTCCCTATGTATGCTTAAATCTTTAAAACTACGCAACGTATTTTGAAGCGTTTTTTTTAATAGATAGAGTGATTCAAGAGGAAGCTTTTTAATTAAAATACATGCATACATTTAGATGTTTATCATTTCACCCGTGCGAAGCCAGGGCGGGTCGCTAGTTTAAATTATGATAATTTACCTATAAGAGTTTTGAAAACCTATGTAAATAAAGTTCCTTTTGAGTTTAAGTCTTGCACGACAAAAACATAATAAAAACTTCTCAAACAATAAAACATTCGAAATACCATTCGAAGTCGGTGCAAACTTATATTGACACCGACATTCATAGGGATAAGGTAAAAAGATAACCAAGGCACAGACAAATGGTTATTTATTGGTTACTTTTCGCTTTTATTATTGTTTTTGAAGATTTGAGGTACTTTATTATTTCTTACTGTTTCTGGAAGGTCTGTTTCTATTCTACCTCTGCGCCAAGCCTTGACAATCCCGAAAATTATATTAAAAAAAGAACTCCATGGTTTGTCAAATATTCTATGAATAATTTTATTTTACTCTCCATTCAAGTCCTCAAGACCTAATTCAATCACCGTAAATATAACTACTGTTTAAACAATAAGGATGTGACACAGGTCACATACTGAGCGAGCCATCGATAACACCAACCAACATACTTGTGAATGTCCCACAAAGGAGACAGATTGTAGTAAATCACTATCACTACATAGTATAAAACAAAGTCGATATTTTCTGTCCGTCCCTATGTATGCTTAAATCTTTAAAACTACGCAACGGATTTTGAAGCGGTTTTTTTTAATAGATAGAGTGATTCAAGAGGAAGGTTTATATGTATAACCCACCCCCGCTTTGCACGGGCGAAGCCGGGACGGGCACTAGTAAAGAATACAAAAAAAAACTTGTTAAACCATTTTGTATTCTATCCCCAGAACTTACTGTCCAGTTTTGAGGAACAGCAACAATGGGCTTCCGCTGCAGTCTACCACTATCACGCTCAAAAACACTCGCATCAAAAGCAATGGGAGGAGACGGTACTAGCATTTTATTGTATCAAGAATACTTGAATAACTAGATAAGTAAGATTTTTCTGATATTTTTTTATAATGTAGTGTATTGAATACTCCAAGCAATATGTTATGTTGGCATTGACTAGGATCTCAACAAATCTGATAGTGCCAATTGTAGTACAAGAGCTGACAGCAATTAAATTGGGACAAAAATTGAGCTTATGATATTATGACTGGTTAGCTTTTAAACTATTTGGTATGCTTTGGTAACATAACAATTTGAAAATGTTATGATCTTGTTCTATTTTGTGGTTACTCCAGCTAGTTCGCATTTAAAGCAAATTAATAGGTTTTTAGTATGGTAGCTCATAAGTTAGTAAGTATTAGGTATATTCAAAACATATGATCTCAAATGGCTGTATATGATTTAAATCTTATAAGGTTTATATGCGTTCTAGACGCTTAATATTTTCGTTGGTAATGATTTTTAAAATCATGATAGCAAATATAAATGTTTCACAAAGAATTGATCTCGATTACAAAGTATGTGAGGACTTACTTTTAGTAACTTAGCCTTACTTAGTTTCCATTTTCTTAATGATTAAGTTATGTAGTAGATTGAAAAGCTTAACTGCATGACTAGTTATATTTTAATTTAATTATTATGTCAATACCATGGCTGACTTTATTGTATGACGAACACTTAAATCATGACTTAATTTTGACAGTTATATTCCCTTTACATGACTCCGTTTTATTATATGACAATTTTAAATGCATGTAACATTTTTTTTTGTATTCGTGATGAGTTACTCAGGTTTTTAGCATTGCTTTATAATATATTTCGATAATGACTTAAATTAACCAAGTATACGTAATACTTGTTTATTTTATTTTATGACCATAAAAATCTATAGTATATTGTAATAATATGACACAGAGATATGGCATATAATCATTATTACATTTTAATTTTTACTTGACCTCTAAATATGTATCATGGTGTAGGTTTATTTGCTTCATTTGTCATTCACTTAAGGTACTTTTTCATTCCTTTCACATTTTTAGGGCGCTGAAGCTAATATATCCTTTTTTTATATCTTTGACGTATAATAATTATTTCGCTTTTAATTTTTACTTGACATTAAACATTTTCGATCTTGATGTACAACATTGCTATACATTATTCTGTTTCTAGCCGATAATCGTTCATTCTTGTTACATTTTAAATATTGGCGCCGAATTCCATTTATCGCGTATTTCTATATCTTTTGACGAAGTTAGATAATCATTGATTGTTTATCAATAATGTTATGGGGGTAGCCTCTTAACCTATAATGATAAATACGTTTCTTAATTTTTACTCTACCTAAAACAGTCGTGATCTTGGTGTATGACGTTGGTAAAATATGCTGAATTTGCCACGAAACCTTCAATCGTGTATTTTCATATATTTGACAGAATTAGACAATCGTTGCATGTAGGTATATTAATAGTGGTTTAGTGGTGACATTTTGACCTGTAATGATTGTTATTTAATTTTTACTTGACATCAACAATTTTTGATTGTGGAGATTTAATTTAATCTACATTTTGGATTTACATCATTACAAAATCATTGTGTATTTTTATAACATGACAAATTTAGATAATTGGGTAAGTATGTATCATGAATGTTGTAGTGGCGACCTCTCGACACACAAATGATAATTTTCGAAATTTTTACTTGACAAAAATTCTCAATCATTGCCAAAATAAGTGACTATTAAAATAATCATGATATTGAATAATTCTTTATAAATAATTTTGTTATCTACTTTGATTTCTTCAGTTTAAGTTCGTCAGTTTAAAGGTGTCTTATTTGATAGTGTTCTTAGTAATTTCTGATGTTTGAAGATTAATTAATACATAGTTAGGGACCGTTCATAAAATACGTTCGCAAACAATGGGGGGCTTACTGAAGTTCGCGGTTTGATTATTTATTTGTTCGCTAGGAAAGATTTTTATAACTTTATTCAAATTTTATTGTAAAAACTAAATAAAAAAATAATCTCAAAATTCGTGTACCATCCATTGAAATTTATTATATCCAGGGTGTTTTAGTTGTGTGACGAAATATTTACAGGGGATCACAGAAAGAGTGACAGAGCTTGACAATAGGGGGGAGGGGGTTAAAAAAGTTAATTGTAACATTTTATGAACGGCCCCTTACTAGTCATTGGGATAGTGTTTTAAATGTTACAATACATTGTATTTAGAGTGTTGACAAAAAACTAATTATTATGTAACATTTTAACGATTACAAGAAAACAATTACTTAGTTTTATAACTCGCCATGAATGGCGTCCTAGATTGTATAAGAATGTGTAATTGACCAAAATGTGTATCTTTAAAAAATACTGTATAAACGTGTGATGGTCGAAACTTAACCAGCCTAAATGTTTCATCAAAATAGCTCCAGCTATTTACAAACATAATTATGACAGCTATTTGCTACAATAATATCTTGTCAAATGGGTTTTCTATGAAGAATACACTATGCCCAGGAAATAACCATTATAACAGTGGTCTTATTTCAGGCAATCTTCCAATCCCAAACAACATTTAAATATCAGCAGTCGTGGCCACATTGGTGTCGTATTTTATTATTGATACTGAAAAGCTTAGTCGCAGGCACCTGGGTTGTTAATATATGATCGAGTGTATTCTTGATGGAAACATGACAAAGTAATATTTTGCCATCCAGGTATTGATTGGAAATTGAACTTTGTTTACATTATATTTTATCCTTAGGTATTGGTTCAGTATGAAACATTGTGATTTGGATTAGAATGAGGTGGGAAAATGAAAATTTTCTCCGAATTCCAATCTACTATTTTCCGCCAACATAAAACTTTATAGAAGTGATACAGGAAAAAAAGTCTACAATTCTCCGTTGCTTCCGAGACAATTCAGAGAAGCGCATCTTTATCTTTACATGGTATAAAACAAAGTCGCTGTCGTTTGTCCTTCCCTATGTATGCTTAAATCTTTAAAACTACGCAACGGATTTTGATACGGTTTTTTTTAATAGATCGAGTGATTCAAGAGTAAGGTTTATATGTATAATCCACCCCCGCTTTGCACGGGCGAAGCCGGGGCGGGCCACTAGTTTGCTATAAAGATTTAACTCAAACCAAATTATCTAGAAGATATTTTTTTTATGAAATTTCTTTGATTTGTGTTGTTTATTTATGAAGTGGCTTGGTAATGTTTTTAATTGTTATGTATTATAGACTATAGCTGATTGTGATAGTGTTTTAAATTGAATTCAAAGGATTTAGCTGTAAGTTTTGATTGTGACTAACGATTTAATGGGTTTAGAAGACTGTTTTGGTTTTAAATTTAATTTTAATGTTTTTTATAAGTTCGTTATAGACCTAAATGTAGTAATGTCTGAATTATGGATGGGATGGTGTCGTAATAAGAATGCTTATACGTTATTGTTGTACCCTTCTTAAAATTTGTATTTTAAATTAGGGATGTGCTATTATTACTAAAACTAATTGAGTCGATTTCTGAAATTAATCTACTAATGATGACAACTGTTACAGTCCTGTTTACAAGTATTAATTTATAACAAGGCACCGCAGCTTAGATTGTTATACGAAAATAAAAAAAACTGCAATTGTAAATCGATAGTAAACATTTTGAGCGCTAATATTGACCATGCGGTTAGTTCTTGCAGAGTGTGTGAATAGTAGTGGTTAGGTACGATAAAATCGCAATTTAATTTAGTGATCAAGATGTTCGACTCAATTTGGTTTCGGTCATACGTTGTTTAACAATCGCCCATCGCTAATCCAAACACGGTTTCCTAAAAGCGCTAAATAGCAGAGTGCAAAATTATCTTCGCCTACTCGATCACGTTAACGTAAAGACGAGAGTGGAATAACACCTAATGGATATAATAATTGCATAGCGATATACTTAGAGTGTTGTGTTAACATAATCGAGTATTCAAGTAAAAACATTGCACGCTGATCTCAAATTCACGAAAGAACTTACGAAGTAATTAGTTCTTTACCTGTTGCATATACTATCCCCCAATTCAATAATAAGACTTCATTCAAAGTAAATTAATGTCTATTGTGTTTGATTATGTATTTAATTGTTATATTTTGAAATTTTGAAGCTTTTCTTTGTTACTAAGTACAGTAATGGGAGTTTTTTAAAATACCACTGTCTTAACCTGTGTGTGTATTTAAGCTGTTAATTTGGCTATGTGTAATTTAGCTGAAATGTTCTTTGACTAGCAATTGTTTTATTATGACATGTTCGTAAGTACTTTAGGTACTATTTTTATTATGTGTGACAAGTCGCATGATTTTTTAAGAATATATTTTGAAATTTTATGCTGTTTTTTTTTCATCTTAAAGCTGTGGTCAGATCGAACGTTGACTCAAAGCATAAAGACAATGCCTGGAACAATGCTGATATCTACAGTTTGATATGATGAAGGGGCAAGCGCGGTCATGTTTGTGAACTAGATTCCTATTTTAGTACATGCGATTACGAGTTTGCTCCTACAAATCGATTATCGTATGGTGTTTCTCGACGGCTCTTTTCTGTAGAGCTATGTTCCGTAGGTATCGTTGGTAAGTTCGACATATCACTTGCGCCAAGCGAACTACTGTTGGGGAAACGCTATAAGCATCCACCGCCCCCCGGGGGTGAGGTCGGTGGTTATGTGGGACTCCGACAAGGGTCGTCCACCCACTAAGGCCTCTGCCTCGAATTTTGCGGGAGCGGCAGGATCTTATGCGTAAAATCAAATGGAACGGTTCTCGAAAACAGCGGCGCGGGGGCGGGCAACGAGCGGTGAACTCCGGTCAAGCGGTGATCGCCCGCGTTGCGCGTCTGCATTGTAGTATAGTGTTATACATCTGTTTTGTGACGTATCAACATTTTTTTGCTGGAGATATACCTGTAAATCGTTTTGGATTAATTCCAGACTCTAAATCACTCTTGATAGTTTCAAGAAAGAATATAGTCAAAAGTTTCTACACTCATTCTGGTGTAGTCGTAGATTGTGTCGGGATTTTGTCTCTTGTTCTTAATAATTTCGATAAAACTCGCCATTTATTTTCCTTGCCCTAAAGTAGGGATCCACTTTTCCTTTTGCCCACAATAAATCGAGCGTTAGGAATAAATTTGAATCAAATAGATGTTGCCGCCGTTTTTCAGACATTTCGTTCGCGAATAAAAACAAATATCTCGACAACACAACACTACACCGCTATAGTGTCGCGCGATCTCTGCCCACTGGTTTGGAGAACAGGTATGCGTTGCCCGCGCCGCCGCCGCCCCGCTGCCCGCAAAATTCAAAGCAGAGGCCTAAAACCCCAACGGTATACCCTCACACGGCGCGCTTGGGGCGCCACAAGTTCGCGTAAACGCAGTCTACTGTGACGCCCCGGCGTTGTCCCCGCAACGCGGATAAGCGACTGTCGGAGAGGGCATCCCGGCACGCCCTGGGACGCCCTCTCAGTCAACGAGGCTTGTGTCGGTGGCGGTTCCCCCGACCCACCACCGGCCTCTTAGGCGAGGGTAGAAGGGGTTTGTATCGCCATGCCCACCCTGCCAACGTCCGCGGCGCGGGTCAGCCGGAGCTCCCTCCTTTGCGACCCGCCCTACAGCCCCCTTCCGCGACATAACGGCCTCGCAGGAGGCCCGTCAGCCCTCGGGTTAGCGTCAACCTGAGGACGTTGGTGCACCGCAATGGTCCAGGACTCGCAGGGCAACTCTGACGACAGAGGAATCCCTGGAGCCCCAATCGACTGCGGCGCTGGGTGCCGCTCTTCGTCTCACATCTCTCCGTGGGCCCGCCCGGCATGGGAGGCCCTGGCCGGTATGGCCCACGGATCATTAAGGCACTTAAGCCCCCTCACCTCACTATGACAAGGTGGCAGCACAGTCGAGGGGGACTGTTCATCAAACCCTGCCACATCATTAAATGTTTTATGACTCGTCCGATTTGGACACATTTTTTAGAGGTCGGTGTTTATGTCACGGCTGGTACAATACTCGCCGAAACGTCAGGCAACTAAAGGTGTCGTAAATATAAAAAATAACCTCAATTCGCATACCTTCGTACACTTCTAACAATATCATGTGTATGGCGTTATTTGATTTTCGTACCAGATTCCTGCCTAGAAATGAAATTTCAACACAAACTTTGGAACCCAAGTTACATATTTGGGTTCCAAAGCCTGAGATTACCGGCAAAAACATTTAACCAAAAGCTATCAATTAGGCCAATGTCATTCATAACAACAAATAAATCCGTCTGACAAGTCGGAGATAACAAGTGTTATGTTTTCACTGCCGAATTATATCGGCCTAGTTCACGGTCAAACTGTAGGTTAGTAGTAGGTATAGTGATTTTGCAACAAATTTCAAATGTTCCCTGAAATGGAGTCTATTATTGGCATTAAGGACGATGAAGTTTTACCCGAGCTACAATTAGTAACTCCTTTTAACATTCTACTCAGAGGACACTTTGAAGGGTAAGTTGTAATTTCTTTTGGTTAAAGACTAGGTTATAGGCTAGTACGCAATGCTATGCTTATGCTATTTCTGATAATTTAATATGCATGCATGTACTGATGCACTGTTCCGTTGCACATGCACAGTGCAGAACTTATATAACAACTGCTAAACACACTACATAGGCGATTATTAATTTACTATCTACTACAGATCGGTAAGTTAAGTATTTGATTAGGTTATTTTGATAGCTGGCAGAAAACAATGACTCTTTCGCAATTGCCAGCTGTCAAATTTCTTTGTATGTAACCGTAACGTCATATTGACAATGTCTGACTAAAATACAATGTTTACTAAAAAATCCTAAAACAATTTAGCGTTAAAATAATCAATAAAACAATAAAAAATGAGTGTCCAGTCAGTACAAAACAAAAGTCCAAGTAATACGTCTAGCAAACGAAGCAAATCTCCTAGCAGTAGATCGTCAGTGAGGTCTAGAGGCTCTAGAGCGTCTAGTGGTGTATATAAAAGTTTACCAAAGGACGATGAAAGCTATTATACTACGCCGGAATTTATTTACGGGGGTCCATTTGTAGTGGTCGAGAAACCAAGCCCTTTCCTAGACACTGCTACACCAATCAATCTTCAGCTGCAAGGAACATTTAAAAAGTATGTAGGTAATTAAAACTCAGTTGGTCATGGCAATTAGACATTTTATTTTATTTTTGCCAGTTACAGAGTTTATCATCAATAAATTCATTATAGTTATATTATGATTATGTTAAAGTCTACTGATTTTATTTCGCAATTTGTTTAAAACAGTTTTAAGTGAAATAAATAAATTAATTCACTAATTATTAATTTAATTAATTAAAGTTTTATCATGGTATAATTTATCTGCCTTAATGATTTATTTCTACCTACACTTAATAATAAATGGGCTCTAACAGAGGTGGTGTTCTGTTATACTTAAATCAGGATTGTTTTACTATAGTGTGGTAGTTACTTTGAAAAATGTACCTAATATTGAACTGAAGAAAATTCATTGAATCATTATGCCAGTAAAAGTAGGTCAACAGAAGCCCTTGATCATTTAAAAGCTTCATCCTTAAAAGACTCCCTGGAAATTGGAACAAGGCAGAAAATGTGTCTACCGCGCTGGCCAAATAGGTTGCCACAGGCTTACAAAGGTGTTCTACTCTTAGGAATAAGATTTTCTGCCTTACCATTCATTATTTGGACCATAAACTAAAGCTGTCATTAATATTATAAGCTTAGTTAAACCAATAAAAAATTGCCTTTTTTAGTTTCATTCTCTACTATTGATTCATGTACACAAATATTTAATTTCTTGGATATTTTTAAGAGGACAGAATATCTATTTAAACTAATTGTATTTATGTTCACCCTATTGTGACATGAAGCCAGTGTTGATACTGTTAGAAAAGGAAATAAGCCACTACTGGCTGATCAAAAAAGCAAATTTGGAAACCTTAATTGAATATTTTAATAACAGTGAATTTTTAAAAGCACAGCCCATAGTATTTTTAAGCTTGTCTTCTTCTTGCAAAAGTGTAGTAGAAAATTACTTATGTTAAAAATGTAAAATATATAATTATTGTATTATTAAAAATTAAAAAAAGATTAAAACTATAATAAAATTTAAATGAACACACACACACTCAGCATACACAACATTACAATATACTATATGTGAAGGTAAATAAACCCCTACAGATGTGTGTACTATTGTATGAAATTGTAACAGTGTCCTTTTAATTAATAATTTCGACATTGCTTTCAGAGCCCGGATAGCTCAGTCGGTAGAGCATTGGACTTTTAATCCAAGGGTCCAGGGTTCAAGTCCCTGTTCGGGCGGCTCCTTTTTGTTGATTTAATATTTTCCAAGATTTTTATAAAACCCATCGCTGCGAACTGAATTAGAGATTTAGCAAAGTTCGGCGAAGGGGTACATGCGACAATTTTTGTTTTACCTGAATTATTCACATAATTGTTGTATACTATGAAACTTTAACATGACATTTAATCACGCCTCTTTCCCGTAGGGGTAGGCAGAGACCACTTCTTTCCACTTGCTACGATCCTTAGATACTTGTTTCGCTTCGTCCACTTTCATTATTCCATTCCGACATGCTCTTCGGTTTAGGGTACTCTTGACCTAGCCTTTTTCCAAGACGGTCTTTTTCCCTGACTTGGTCTCGAAACGTCCACCTAAGTCTACCCCTTCCAACACTTTCATTCACACTCGCCTTGAAGACTTCTTTCGTCAATCGTTCTTCATTCATTCTCTCGACATGTCCAAACCATCTCAGTATATCTTCTCATACTATGAAACTTTAAGACCTCTATAATCATCATCATGTTCTTCGTTTAGATAAAAAAAACCCTCCGAATGACATCCAACTCACTGCTCATATGGTTCATATGCCTCGTACGTTACACTAATGATAGCATGGGCTGGTGTCTATTTATGTGTTTTTTTTATCGTGAGAATTTGAAGTATGACACTTACTTTCAGGAGTTTCGCGTATTACACGCTCAAGGATAGACTGCCGATCATTTTGACAAAAGTTATCGACTATGTATCAAGAGAGGGCAGTAAGATCAAATCTGCCAACAGTGCCGTAAGTATTTTGCTGTTTCTACTTTGAGCGTTTCTGTACTGTGTTCGTCACCACATCGTTGCGTCCTTAGGGTGTCGCAGGAGTTGACAATAGGAGACGACGAGGCCGAAAACCGAGCCGCAAGAAAAGGAAATCTTGCCTATGCCAACCCAGCGTGGCACTGTTGGCTAAATACCCTCTATGTAATAGAAGGACACTCGACTCAGAAGTGGGTCACTTATGGGGTGATTAGCAGTCATCGGAGAATGCCGGACTCAATAGGGGGTCCTTTATGGGGTGATGATAATTTGCCATTGTTTCAGTCGGATGACGAGCTACAAAAGTACGTGGCTTTTGTGGCCAAATTAAAAAATGACCTGGTCACCAACAAGAACTATGAGCTTTTCACCGTGGACACGGCGGAAGCGAAGAAGTGGAACGAATGGATAGAGAATTTGGACAATTCGAAGTATTTCAACAACGTGTGGCTCTTCAGCGAATGCTATGTGTACAGAAAGCTGGGAGAGGCTTCCGAATTGAGGTATTATATCACTTGAAATTGAGGACTCTTCTCTGTAAAGAGGCTAATTAGACCAAATTTGAAATTTTAGGCGCAAAGGGTTGATTTGCCGTTTATGTCGTTAAGCCTGTATTGCGGGGGCTGTTTACAAACATGAAATTCACGATCACAAATGATATCTAGACTCCGAACATGTGCCTCTGGTTTACAAAGACACTTGCCCGATCTCGGAATGGAACCGGGAACCCGAGAGCCAAAGGCGGCACATCCAATCCCAACCAGGCAGTATTTCTTGATGTAAATATGTATGTATCAAAATTTGCATTAAATATGTAGCTTTCGCTTCATAATAATGATTTCCTGATGAAACAGTGACATCTATTTTGCAAACATGGAACTAACCCAATTAAAGTCAAACAGCTGTCTTTTTTATTTACGACCTATAAATGAGCAAGGTAGTGGTTCTAATATTGAATTAGTTCCACATCTGGTAACATAGATGGCTCTGACGCGATAACTCCCGGATTATTATATGTATCAAAATTTCAATTTTTCATTAGTTTCAAGTTGTACAAAAATCTTATAAAACAAAGACGCCGTCGATTTTCCGTCCCTATGTATGCTTAAATCTTTAAAACTACGCAACGGATTTTGAAGCTCTTTTTTTTAATAGATAGAGTGATTCTAGAGGAAGGTTTAAATGTATAATACAATGTAGAAAAACATTGATAAATTTAGATGTTCATCGTTGCACCCGTGCGAAGCCGGGGCGGGTCGCTAGTAGTACATAAATAAGCCCTCTGATTTTCTTGCTGGTTCTTCTCAGCAGTCGCGTTCCGAACGGGTGGTAGACGATCGAATGTTTTTGTTGTATAATATGACATAATATGTTGACAATTTGAAATGGTCCATCGTGACCAAAATAAATGCTCAAACTCAAAAGGAACTTTATTTACGTAGGTTTTATCACAAACCTCCTAAAAATCGTCATATTTATAAATACCATTATCATCTTACGGCCCCTGTCCCACACTAGGTTGTAGTCTCCACACACACCTATCAGTCGTCATATCTACATTCACACCTTTCACACACAACTCCTCACTTCTACAATCCCTCCATCTCCCCTGATCGCTCACAATCTCTGCGTTCACTCACATTCATGCCATTCTTTGAATTAGAACATAACAAAGAGGTTACGATTAAAAAAAAAAACAAGAAAAAAATTGTGGGTCTCCGGTAATATTAGGTTAGTCCATTGAAGTCCGTTTCGTTAATAATTTCAGCAAAAACCTCAAGAATTTCGATCCGTTCGAGGAGCAAAAGAGGAAAGCGTTCAGTGACAATTTGGAGGTTATGTGCATAGTGGCTGAAAAGGTCGTGGACATGTTACCGCAGAGCGAGAAGGACAAAAGAAAAGCTGACTTCATCACTCTGCTCAAGGTTAACTACTTATACTATTTTGCTTGGTGGTAGGTAGGTTTTTATAATTCTTTAACCCCTCCCTCCTCCCTGGTGATACGTGGTGATGTTTAAGACTAAAGTATAAAAATCACGTGTATTTATTAGTACCTACAAAAATCTTACACTCAAAGGTAACGATAATACACGCCGCTTTTCGGTATAAAAATCACGCGTTTGACAAAAAAATAAATACACGTGATATCTTACTATAAAACCCCCCCTCCCCCCTTGTCATATTTCGTGATTTTTGCCGGACCCCTCCCTCCCCCTTTCGAACCTCACGAGATTAATGGACAGCCCCATACCATTTTTACTGATTGCTTATTTTGCACGATAATAAATCGTTTACCTTAACCAAAGAACACCAATTTGATATGATATATTATCTATACACAAATAATAAATTTAATATGTAAAAATACATTGAAAGTCTTAATATAACTAAAGAATATATTTATTTTGAGTGAGAAATATGCTATGCATTAAAACAATTGAACCGAAACACTATGAACTTTTAGGACAAAATACTTTGAGTTACTTTCTGACACTATCCATAACCAATGTCCGACTTCCCTTACATCTAAGTCCGGCGCCAAGCAGTTTTACCGGTGCCCGACAACGCATTTCATTGAATTGCCTGCTCCATCTTAGACCCTGGCGTTGCTTTCCATCACGCAAAAGCATTCAAGTAACTGGTAAAAAAATTTATAGGCGCCACGGGCTTAGAAACTAAGTACTACTACTTCTCAGCCCATAAATGACCCACTGCTGAGTCGGGCCTCCTCCCATCACAGGGAGGGTCATTAGCCTACTGTGCCATGCTGGCCAGACGGGTTGGAAGAGGGTTTCGTATCAAGTTTTCCTTCTCTGGCGGCTAGGTTCTCAGCCATGTTATGTCCTTTCGTCGGCTCCTACGACACCCTCAAGTTGGAATGGGGTTGTGACACAATGTATTCTAAATCCGTTAACACACAGAAGGTATTCTACCACCACTCCATTCTATCCTAACCAACCGTGCCGTAAGAGCGGAATAAAGGAAATGACCAGACAATATTTTTTTAATTTTACGTACTAGCTGTGCCCACCAATTTTGCGCGTGGAGTATTGTATTTGGATAACATTTACCCCCCCCCCCCCTCACCTTCTTTTCGCAGTAAATGCCTATGTCATTTCTCAGGCTCCAAACTCATGACTGCCTCGTTGGTCTAGTGGTTAGATGTGCCGCCTTTGGATCAACGGGTCCCGGGTTCGATTCCGGGGTCGGGCAAGTGTCTTTGTCTAAACCAGAGGTACTGGTTCGGAGTCTGGGTGTCATTTCTATCTATAATATGTATGTATTTACAAAAAAAAAGAAGTATATAAGTAGTTTATCATCCATCTCGTTACCATAACACAAGCATTAAGTTGCTTAGCTTGAAACGAGATGGCGTTGTGTGAAATGTCCAAGGATATTTATTATTATTAAACTGTCTGTGTAGGTACTAAATTCTACTGATAAGTGCTGGAAAGAAACTCGCACTGATGTCACTAAAAAATACCTATATGCCTTAATTCCAATCAAGAGCCTGCAAGAATTACATTAAAATCATCACTTTCAGAGTAGTGATTAAAAAAAATATCTTTTTATCGCTATAGTAGCTGTTTATTTTTTTTACCAGATAGCGCTGTGGGCCAACAAGTGTGACCTGTCATTGGCGCCCGCGACCAATGTCCCCGCAGCTACCAGTAGTAAGACCAGCAACGTCAGCGTTGCCACGCCGTGCCTCACAATGGACCCCTTCCAAATGATAACCGACTTCAAGGACAAGGTGAGGTATCTAATAACTTGCAGATCATTGAAACTCACTGCAATGAGTGGGTGCAATGAGTGAATGAATGAAGTAGCGAGTGAATTGTTATTTAACGTAGTTACGTTAAATAACAATTCACTCACTACTTCATTCAATCACTACTTCATTCACTCACTACTTCATTCACTCACTACTTCATTCACTCATTCATTATTTATTTCTCCCTGCCTCGTGGGCCTAGGGGTTAGATGTGCCGCCTTTGGATTACGGGGTTCGATTCCGGGACCGGGCAAGTGTCTATGCGTAAACCAAACGCACTTGCTCCGAGTGTGGGTGTCGTTTGTGTTCGTGAATTTCATGTTTGCCCCCGCGATATAGGTTGTATCGACTGCAGACTCCTACTTTCACTCATTCGTTCACGCATTCATCATTAATTAAGACTCATTATTTAAGACAATAAAGGACCCACTATTGAGTCGAACCTCCTCCAATAAAATGCAGGGAATTTAGTTAACAGTGCCACTCCGACCAAGGCGTTTCGTGTAACGTTTTTGTCTCATGCGGCCATGTATTCCTTTAATAATTGATATTAAACTACTAATACTATTCCACGTGGCCACGTGGCCCGAAGAACAGATGGCCGCTGGGGCATAAAAGTCTTGGAGTGGCGTCCACGTATGGGAAAGAGGAGCGTGGGAAGACCCCCAACTAGGTGGACGGACGACCTTGTAAAGGTCGCTGGGAGTCGGTGGATGCGGTCTGCACGAGATCGCACATTGTGGAAATCTATGGGGGAGGCCTATGTTCAGCAGTGGACTTCTGTGGCTGTTAGATAGAATACTATTCTGCTCAAATGACCCACTGATGAGTAGCCTACTGTGCCATGCCGGCCAGACGGGTTGGCACAGGGTTTCGTTTCAAGATTCCCTTCTTTCGCGGCTAGGTTTTCGGCCTTGTCATTTCCGTTTGTCGGCTCTTACGACACCTTCAGGATGGAATGGGGTGGTGACACTGTGTATTGGAAATCCGTCACCACACAAAACCACGAAAGTTTTATGATATTGTGTGTTTTAAATTGACATAGATTACGATTACAGTGAAATTTTTCGTTTCAGATTCTGGTGGATGACTCTGGAAAAATTGCAGACACCATAGTGACGAAAGCGGAAAATATGTCTAAAGCCGTCGAGGCTGGTGCGGTGAGCAAACCTTTTTTTTACTTTTTTTTTTGCCATGTGTACCCGGCCGTTTTTCAAGTTTTCCGTGTGGTAGCGAAGTAAGGATACCACCACCCCATATCTTCCCGTGGGTGTCGTAGGAGGCGACTAAGGGACAACAGACGTTGGCACAACCAAGCAATTATGCAATTATGGAAACCCCGCTGAAATGCTGATGATGAAGACCCGGTCGTTGGGGTCTAGCCGGGTTATGTGGGACTCCGGGTTGCCGAAAGGTGGTATTTAGCGCTCAACGTTCCCACTAAAACCAACGGCGTCCATCGAGTGCTCGAACCAGGACCAGGCCAGGGGCATAAAAAACTAATTTCGCTTGGTGCAGAAAGGAGCTCAACTGGAAAATGAATTTTATAAAAAAATAATAAATAATTTCATACCCAGCATGTTTGCCGTTTTGAATCCGAACTATACCCCGTTCGACATAGCTTGATCGATTTGACAGACGGGCTAGTGATGGGAAACAGAAAATATCTAGTAGTCCAAAAAATAACGTTTTAAAATACTTGTAACAGTGACAAGTTGGGAGAATTTCACACATAATACACCCAATTATGTGTGAAATTCTTTATTGCACTAGACATATAAAACATTGGGTAGATAAGCGATGGTGGGTCAATATTCATAATAAGTTCCTATTTAATATTACAGGGTTATTTTTTGACCTTCCGCCAAATTTAAATAGGTGGTTCAGACCATGAAAGTAAACAAAAAAGAAAAGAAAATAATAGTTGTAAAAGTGTTAAATTTCAATGCGCTAAAGCCAACGAATTTTATTTCAAAATGAAAAAGTTTTTTATTCGAATATTGTCTTAAAAAGTTAAGAAAAAGTAATAAAGAATTTCACACTTAATACACCCATACGATCTCGTCACAGTTACAAGTATTATAAACCGTTATTTTTTGGACTACTAGTTATTATCTGTTTCCCACCACTATTCGCCATTGCAAAGTAAAGGTATGATTCGGAAGTACGCTGCACGCAGAAGTGCTACCACGGCACTACTGGTCGCCATTACCGCGACGTAGTTCGGAATCATACGTTTTAGTCAATCAGAAAAATTGACATCTGCCAAATCGATCACGCTATCTTGAATAGGGTATAGAAAGTGAATTTGATGCTGATGTTTTAAGTCTTGATATTTGTCTTCAGAAAGCCCCCTTCAAGTGCAAATGCAGTTGTCACCGACTAGCAACTATAGCCGGGATGAAGATATGCAATGAGGTAACTTTGTTTTATATATTTTTGGGTACCACGTTGGCAACTGTTATTAGAATATGTTTTGAAGTAAAATAGTTATTTGTTATACAAGAGTGCAAAGTTGCTTTTTAACCGCGTGTTCAATTTTGATGACCGAGCAAGCGAAGGATTCTAAAATAGAATCACGAGCGCAGCGAGTGATTCAAAATTAGAATCCTGAACGTTAGCGAGGGAATCAAAAGAGCACGAGGTGAAAAATCTTTGCACTCGAGTGCAACACGTAACTTTTCATTCCACCTCAGCGAGGAAATGACTAAATGCAAAAAAAAAAACGTTTACAATCACAAGATAGGTACACTTTTATTTCAGTTTAGGTATTAATTACTACATTATGACAGGTAAGTATTACAGAATAATCTTTACTCTCTAGCGAATAAAAACGGCTTTTGCACTCAGATATCGAAGAGCAAAAATACTTTATTCTCTAGTGAATAAAAACGGCTTTTGCACTCAGATATCGAAGAGCAAAAATACTCTTTCCGAGATGGGGGGATGAAAAGGTATTTAGCGGCGTTGAGCACTTTTCTTAGGATGTTTATAAAATGTCAAACTCGCATCAGGACACGTTACCTGATCGAAAATTCGTAAGACGAAGGGAGCGTATTTTTTCTACCAGTGATTGCTGTCTGATAGTAAGCGACTATCATTGCCTGATTGTCCGTATGGTGACGGATTTAGAGTACATAGTGTCACCACCCAATTTCATCCTCAGGGTGTCATAAGAGTCGACGATAGGAAATGACAAGGCCGAAAACCAAGCCGCAAGAGAAGGAATACTTGATACGAAACCCTGTACCAACCCGTCTGGCCAGCGTGGCACAGTAGGCTTGTTGCCCTCCACGTAGTTGGAGGAGGCCCAACTCAACAGTGGGTCATTTATTTTGCCTACTACTACTAGCCCATAGGCTTTCAACAGGTACCGGCCGTAATTTCCTTTTGTCGGCACTTACGACACCCTCATGATGGAATGGGTTGTGACACTGTATTTAATTAAGTATGTTGAAATCCTAAATCGCACTGGCGGAATTGTCAAGCTGTCTATGCAAGTCGTATGTTTGCAGCCAGCACCGACCACGCCGTCGGCGAAGGGCAGCAAAGCCTCGTTGGTTGCCTCCCAGCCTCCTCCTCCAGCCGTCGAGGCTACGGGGGACGAAGAACCGGCTCCTCAAATACCCTGCCCTGCTAAGCTGGTAGTACCACAGTCTGTCATGTTTGGTGAGTCATTTTCCTAGGCCTCTGAGTTTCTTGCCAGTTCTTCTCAGCTCAGGTCGCTTTCGGACGCTAAACTGTTCATTACATTGCATTATACTCGATATAGGCATCTACACAATAGTGTCTGTTTGTAATAATATAACCACTTTTGACTAAATGCGTAAGTAATACACAATAAATATACCAAAATATTTTTTTTTTAATTTTTGTCTGTCTGTCTGTTTGTCCCGTACTTTCACTGATAGGTAGCTGATGATATAAGGAGTAACTTAGGCTACTTTTTGACTAGCTTCGTCCTGTGGCGTCGCCCACGGGTAACATCGCACCCGTGCGAAGGCGGGAAGGGCCGCTAGTCTTATATATAAAATGTAAAAATGAAAATCTCTCTTTTTAATGAGAATTACAATTAGACAATGTCAACTAATCTTTTTTTTATTGTTCCAGATATTGTCTGTGATAATGCGGGCTACGAGTTATTCGCGGATTTGTGTCTGGGCAGCTTTCTGATCTCGCAGAAGATTGTTCAAAAGGTATTTAAACCAATCCTAGTGTTTTAGAATAATGTCAACACCACATTCCATCCATGGGGCTGTTATAAGAGCCGACTAAAGGACATTATGTGGCAGTAAAGCTAGCTGCAAGAGAAGGACAACTTGAAACAAACATTTGTGCCAACCCGTCTGGCCTTATGTTGGTTATGTAGTATGATCATGATTTAAAAATGATTTTATTTCAGGTACGTTACCATGTGAAGAAAATGCCTTGGTTTGTGTCTGACGTCACGCCAAAGGATTTCAAGTAAGTTTTAAATGTAATTTTTCAAAGGTATTTTGTAACATCCTCAAGTACATGATCTCCACAAAGGCATCCATCGTTTCCCTGCGACCTTAATCAGGTCGTCGCTCGTCGTGGGAGGCCTGCCAGCACGGAACGCGGTCGCCACTCGAGGACTTTGTGGAGATCCTTGGGAGAGGCCTACCTATGTCCAGCAGTGGACGTCTTTTGGCTGAAATAATGATGAATTGTGTATGAAAGCTGTGAACTTAGATATGACGACTGATAGTTGTGTGGAGACTACCACCTAGGGTGGGACAAGGGCTGTAAGTTAGCATTGGTAATTTTAAATATGACGATTTATAAGAGTTTTGTGATAAAATCTTCGTCAATAAAGTTCCTTTTGAGTTTAAATCCGGTAATTTTATGGTTAGACCAGCTGTCAGTTATCACTGGCTACGTGTAACGACTGTCATAGATGGTGGAATAGCAGCCGGCACAGACGGCTTTACGTGCCCTCCGAAGCACGGAGGAAAGTAGCCCATTTAACATTCAGCATGGCCAGAGGTCTATGTCGTGACGGATTTAGAATACATAGTGTCACCAACCCATTCCAACCTGAAGTTAAATAAATATAAATAATAAATATCCTTGGACATTTCACACAACGCCATCTCGTCCCAAGCTAAGCAACTTGTGTTATGGTAACGAGATGGATGATAAACTACTTATAGACATTTTTTTTTGTAAATACATGCATATTATAGATAGAAATGACACCCAGACTCCGAGCCAGTGCCTCTGGTTTAGACAAAGACACTGGCCCGACCCCGGAATCGAACCCGGGACCCGTTGATCCAAAGGCGGCACATCTAACCACTAGACCAATGAGGCAGTTGCCGTAAGAGCTAACAAATGGCAATGTCAAGGCCGCAAGGAAAGGAAAACTTGATAGAAACCCTTTGCCAACCCGTCTGGCCAGCGTGCCACAGTCGGCTAATTACCCTCCATGTAAATGGGGAGGCTCATCACTTTTTTTTAACTAAGAGGTGTTTGTAAACTTTGATCAGTTGTAACAATAGTAAATACAGTAAAACAGGCTGAACAGCACTACATAGCTCATACGCCGATGATTCAAAAGATTTGCATTCAAATCCGTTTGAACAAAATTAATTTTGATTTCTTTGTAGGCATATGATTGCGCTAAACTTTGAATTATTTAAAAGTCTTGTCATTTCCGTTAAAACTATTTTGCAATATTTATCACACATATCACACATCCGTTATAAATATTTAAAAGTGTTTGATTTGACGAGTCCCATTTCGCTCGATACTGTATTATTCCATAGATTTTTTTATACATCCGGCGAACATTATTACTTGCTTTGACTTGACTTCCTTTGACCATTTATTCTGTATTTCCGGTTATTGTAAAAAGGAGTTGGGTTGATGGTTTGTCTCTGATTTTAACTTAATAGTCTTTCAATTGATATTTCCGATATTGGTTATTTGATTTTAAATTTCTCTAAATACCCCCAACGGATTGTGATAATTTTCAGACTCCGAGTTGGTTCAATTACCCGTACAGTAAAAATTACTTAGAAGTGAGCAGTGTTTTACGAGCGTGGTTCTCCGACATAATTATTTATGTTGTATACTTGTAAACGATTTCGTGTATGTTTTTTTAACTAAAAGCAGTCTACAGGTAATCGTACACTTATACGCGCCAAACGAAACGAATTTTAGAATTCTTTATAAGCTCTCGTCCAGTCCGCATGGTATCTATCGCCCGAATCTTTGTCTTCCGAATCTTCTAATTCTTATGGTCTGCGCGTACAACTGTGCGATTAATCTTTAATCTATAGACTGTATAGTGTCCTTACATTATCTATTCGGAGATTTATAAAGTACCTACCCATATATTTTAAAAAACCTTTTTTTTCCCTTTAGATTCGTAATAGATTCGTGCTGTGGGGCGACGTTCCACAAGGAAATACCGGTCGAACCGAAACCAGGTAAGTCCTAGCTTCCCAGCGTAGATTTCCAGCCTATTACCAAGTGTGTTTTTTCGTCGTGGTCACGGGAGAGACTAGATCTTCAACCGTATAATGTTTCCGGTGACCACAACTGTTGCAAAGCGTGCGACACGTTTGGAATTAAATAAAGTAAAATACACTCGAGCTATGCTTGGGTTCTCTCTGAAAGATAGTCTCCGTAACGAGACTTTCCGACAGAGAACGAAAGTCACCGACATAGCCCAGAGAATTAGCAGACTGAAGTGGCAGTGGGCTGGTCATATCTGTAGAAGAACCGACTTCCGCTGGGATACACGAGTTCTTGAGTGGAGACCGCGAATCGGCAAGCGTAGTGTGGGACGGCCCTTTTAGATGGGGCGACGATCTGCGAAAGGTTGCGGGCGCTAGCTATGGCGCTCTTTAGGGGAGGCCGAGCTCTTTAGGTGATGAAAATACACTCGATTGAGAAATTCCTTTTAAAGTGTTTAACTTCAATGCATATATTTTTTTTTTCTGTGGGTAATCAACGGTAGATTTTCTGTGGGTTTAAACTATTTCGCGGATGAAGAGTCTGTTTGACCCTCAGCCCCGGCGGAGGGTGAAGACCAAACTCCGGCGCCTCCACGAATTATAGAGGCTGGACCTCTCAAACAGCTCGCTGAGGAGTGGCGAGCGTACGTCGATCAAGGCATCTTCTTAATCATGGTAAGCATTTGTAATATTAACATAGGTGTGTGCGTCGCACGTGCCTCGCGGTGGGTTGGGGAGCGTCCAGAGCTCCCCATCAAAGCGTGGGGCCCGTTTGTTCAAGCGGGCCAAGGCCCCATCAGGGTCCCTGGTGAAACCCGTGGCCCTGTCTCGGGCAGTTAAGGGACACCGTTGGTTTTAGTGGGTAGGTTGGGGCGCAACTAATATGTTTCCGCGCCCCGGAGTCCCACATAACTCGGCTGGCGTCGCGGTCGGGAATCCATGAGGATTTCCAAAGTAAAAAAAAACATAGGTGTTTAAGCGTAAAGCCGGACGATGTGGTGTGTTTGGCAGGGCAGGGGCCCTATTTATTAAATGCGACATTTATATGGCAAAACAACGTTTGCGGGGTAGTAAATATATAAAAACTAGCGACCCGCGCCGGCTTCGCACGGGTGCATGTATTATACATATAAACCTTCCTCTTGAATCACTCTATCTATTAAAGAAAACCGCTTCAAAATCCGTTGCGTAGTTTTAAGTATACATAGGGACGGACAGACGACAGCGACTTTGTTTTATACTATGTAGTGATGTCCGTTGGCCACGGGCAAGCGCTATGAGGGCCGTAAGTCTCTCTAGCTTCTTACACCTGTAGCGACCAGTACACTTACTTTACACAGTTTATCCGAAAAATCTGAACTATCAACATCAAGAAATATCGCCTACGAATGCGAGTATAACCAAAAAGTCCTACACCGCGATTGCGAAGCATGCTAATTCGCACAGTTAGAAATCCCCTACTACAGTTATCGGAGGACAGGCGCTGCGAACCCTAGCCAGACATACCACCTCGTCTGGCCGGCTGATCATCCTTTTGCGCCTAAAGTATCATTGTTACGCCCCTGCAGCATGTCATTGCTTTTTTAGGCCGAAGACTACTGGACCTACCCGCATCCTTATAACGTGATGAAGAAGTATGACTACAACATGTATAGAAAGCTGCAGTACGCGGTTGGCGTTTTGTTCAAGGGCGACTTGAACTACCGGAAACTACTCGGAGAGAAGAATTGGAACCCGTCCATTGGGTTTGAGGCGTCTTTGCAAGGTAAGCTAACTTTCAGTAGGTACATCACTTCGGCGCATAGCAGACCCACTCGGGCTCCGCAAAGTTCCGAAAATTAACTTTTTATTTTGTGCAATCTCAAACGGAGCTTTATTTACGTAGGTTTTATCACAAAACTCATATAAATCGTCTTATTTATAAATACCATTATAATTTACAAAAACAGTCTTGACCGACGACAATACTGTTTTTACACTCTGTATCCCTACTTAATATTATTAATGTGAATGTAAGTCTTTGTAACTCAATCATGCGAAAACTAGTTAACCGATCATCATGAAACTTTGTACACATATTTTTGGAGGTATTAGAATTAACTTAAGATACTTTTTATTAACGACATCAATGCGACCGAAGCCGCGGGTAAAAGCTAGTCTTCTATAAACATACATACATAAAAATGAATGTGTGTCTGGAATCGAACCCGGGACCTGTTGATCCAAAGGCGGTACATCTAACCCCTAGACCAACGAGGCAATTAATTATACTTAAGGCCGCTGCATACGTGACGGGTTTTTATGCGGACGGGACGGGACGGGAATTATTTCAAACATCGTTTTGATACAAAATGTATATAAAATCGTCGCCGACGATGTTTAGCACGTCCCGTGAGTGCCACGTTTCCGTCCCGTCCGTGAAATATGCACTTTCATATACATTTTGTATCAAAACGATGTTTGCAATAATTCCCGTCCCGTCCGCATAAAAACCCGTCACGTATGCAGCGGCCTTCAACTATGAATATAAATCGAATTCAATATTCATAGTTGACATGAGACGTCAACTATGAATATTGAATTCGATTCGGAATTATCTAGTATCTCATAATTATGACGAACCCTGTTGTTGCCGCCCTGGGTTCACATTGCCCCGCTCCTAGGTGCGACTGGTTTATTCAGCCTTATTAATAGAACTATAATGACGATATGTGGATATTCGGCAGGCTTCATCCCGGCGCCAGTGATCGCCCTCCGCACGATCAAGTCGGAATTGGTGAGCGGATTGCCGAAGGGCAAGTGGGACGTACTCACCAAGATGGACCCCAAGTGGATGCAGACTGGGGACTATGGGTGAGTCTCTTTCACACTTCAACATCTCTTCTTCGCGATCCTCTTTTTCTCAGCCCATAAATGACCCACTGCAACTACATGGAAGGTAACTAGCCTTCTGTGCCACGCTGGCCAGATGGGTTGGTACCGAGTTTTCCTTCTTTTACGGCTACGTTTTCAGCCTTGTCACTTCATTCTGTCGGATCTTACGACACTCGTAGGCTGGAATGAGGTGGTGACGCTATGTAATATGAATCCGTCACCACGCGGAGTTAAAATCATCTTATAAATTGGGGCAAATTCGACGCTCCTCCATTTTGTTTGGTGGTGTTGCGACCGCATGCTACATACTTTACACAATTTACCCGAAAAATCTGAACTAATTGCATCAAGAAATATCTCCTAAAAATGCGATAATTACGAAAAAGTCCTACACCGCGATAGCGAAAATTTCAAGAGCAATTCGCAAGGTTAAGATATCCCCGACTACAACTATCGGGGGAATAGGCGCTGCGACCCCTAGCCAGACATCACACCTCGTCTGGCTGGATGATCATCCCTTTGCGCCTAAAGTGGCATCGCCAGTCTAACCCGTTTCAGCATATCAGCCCCATACCCACTGTTGAGTTGGTCTCCTCCAAATTCATGGATGGATTTAGTATACCGTACCGACAGAGGGCTAGACGGGTTGGCAGAGGGTGTTTATCAATTGCAATTAAAACACTTTCTAACTCATTTGTCATAAGCATTCGGAAGGTCGGGAATTAATTGATTTTTATTTTTAAATGGCTATATGATTATGCGTGTTATTGTTTTCACAACTCTCATTGTAACCCACCATCATTGTAACCCTTTTATTTAAAAGAGCAACCACTGTTTCTTGCCGGCTCTTCTCTGTGGAATGGCGTTCCGAACCGGTGGTAAAAACTAAATGATTAGTTATTTTTATATTTCTCTTAAATTTAATACATTTTTTTTGACTATTTGAAAGCATTCGCAAGAATTTATTCGAATAAAAAACATTTTGATTTTGATTAATTAATTCTCGACGTTCCGAATGCTTTGCAGCAGTCGTGGTCACAGGAGAGGCTAGGTGACAGTTGTCATGAAAAGTACAAAGAAACAGTTAAGATCTACCGCCTATAATTTTGTTTTATTGATAACGTTCCCTGTGCACGCAGAAATCGCTCACGGTGTCCAGAGTTCTTGCAGATGAGTGTTGACGTGATATTTGATCAGTGCAATGTCTGGATCCCAAGCAGGTGGTACCTATCTACCATCATCTCTATTCGTTAAGTGTTTAATTTCAATGTGTAATAATCGCGAAAAGCTAAGAAATCATTGTGAGAGGATTTGTCTTTAAAAAATGTGTGACGTATTCCAGCGTGATCCAGCTCTGCGCCAAGGCGGAGGCCCTGAAGGTGGCTGACAGGCCCTGCATCGACTACTGCGAGAAATGCTTCGGAACAATCTGCCCGGAACATGCGGATATATGAGAATGAGCACTGCTATTTTGGATTAATGGTAATCTATATCACTACATAGTATAAAACAAAGTCGCTGACGTCTGTCCGTCCATACGTATGCTTAAATCTTTAAAACTACGCAACGGATTTTGAAGCGGTTTTCTATAATAGATAGTTTAATAGATAGTGATTCAAGATGAAGATTTATATGTATAATACATGCATAATTGCACCGTGCGAAGCCGGGGCGGGTCGCTAGTATATATATAAACATCAATGCCACTTTTCGTTGTAATTTTATAGCTCAAGAACAGCTACACCGATTTGAATGGTTTTTTTTAGCTCGACAGATGGCGCTGTAGTCGGTAAACGAATATCCTGCAGGACAACGTCTGCTCGGTCAGCTAGTTATTAATATCGTGTATTTCAACAAGAACTTTGTTTTTCAATTGGGGCAACACCAAGTATATGACAGTTTTGACATTTACTTTTTTTACGTATTCGTAGTAGATGCTTTGGCAATTGTTGCAATGAATTCAATTTTGCCCGAAAAACGATTTTAAATCATTATAATCCACTATGAAAATCGTGGTAGTTAGTTACATTTCGTAAATTCGTGATATTTTCGACAACATAATTGTCCTTCTGAGATTCTACAGGGGAAAGCCGGCAAGAAACTCTTGTAGTTGCTTTTTTGGGTACAAGGCCGGGATAAGACGGACTGACTCTCACATTAGTGAGGAAACCCGCTCAATAGTCAGGCTCAGAAAATCAATCGGCAGCAGAGCCTCTAGGTCTCTTAGCGGGCAGACGGCTATATGCAAATACCGATAGTCGACCCAATTTACCCCCAATGGATTTGGTAAGATATGTTTATTATGTCTTTTTGGTTTCAGGTACATACGGCGTATATCATTTTTTGTTGTTTTACTGTTTCAACACAATTTTCAAAAGTCTGCACTATCTCAAGTTTTCTATTGCAATCATTGTTAACAAATTTTAATGTTGTTGGGTTTTGAATAAAATTTTATTATGAATCTATACATTTTCGTATTAAATAACCAAAATGTAACATTTAATTGTCTGCCAAACATTGTTAAGATATTTGATACTCAAAACAGGTTTTTCCATAGAGGATGTTTCGTAAACTTAAACAAATCTCAACCGCTGCGTGTAGCGAAACGCAAATGTCAACTATGACGTTTGCAATGCACACCAGATCTCGAGACATACATTGCACCGAAAGCCATGATAATTAAATGAAGAAGAGAAGACATTGCACTGGGAGCACCAGCACGCGGCGGAATTAAAAAGTTCACGGTCATTCATAATCGCACACGTGAGATACAACGCCATCCGGAATTCCTGTTTTGGTGCTCTCTGGAAGCCTCATCAGTGCTGTCGCAGTCCAGGTACGTGTGCATTGCATTTGCTACTTGCATTCCGTTGAGTTTTGAACATGGTTTTCTTTATAACGGAGACGTTCCACTTTGGTAACCTGGTAGCAGAAAGCCGCCACCGCTATTTCAGTCGTGGTGCTACAAAGGATGTCTGTCTAAACGTACAAGTCACATAACAGTCTGGGATCAATAGATAAAACAAATATATTGTGTATTTTTTTAATAGATAACAGATATACAAAATAACACGGTCTATTATTGAGTTTTACATAACGTTGTGTTGTGAAGAGAATTGTTTCCTCGGCATTGACCAGATACATATCATCCGTGTGGTAACGGATTTAGAATAAACTGTGTCACCACCCCATTCCATCCTGAGGGTGTCATAAGAGCAGACAGACTGAAATGACAAGGCCGAAATCCTAATCGAACCTAGTTGCACTTCTCCACCGAACGCTGGGAAATAACGCATCTTGTAAGAGTCAACAAAACCCAGCTCGCTTGGTGGGAGGATCTAATGGTCCGCCCGGCTAGCTGGTCACCTTCACATGTAAGTCTGGCGCCATGAAGTTTTATTGTGTTTCGTCGTGTGTGCGTGTGTGTGTGTGTGTGTGTGTGTGTGTGTGTGTGTGTGTGTGAGTGTGTGTGTGTGTGTGAGAGAGAGCCGGTGCCTGACAGGGCATTTCCTTGAATTGCCTGCCCCATCTTAGACCCTGGCGATGCTTTCCATCACGCAAGCCTAGGGTCAAGGGCATTAAAAAACCAGCTTTACCAGCTAATCATTGGTGGACTCCCTAGATGGATGGATCACAGAGGGCAGAAGCAATGGCTCCATGGAAATTCTGTGGCGGTTAACCATATCCGGTTAGACCGGATACCCCAAATAGAATGGGAAACGGTGAGGTAAGTATTCTTGTCGCCATTCTTTTTTAACTTGACTCGCGGTTAAGTTCATCTTGGATCACCGGAGGGCCACCCATCCGTTGTTGCCGTCTGCCAGTCTTACTGGCACCAGCCGGACCAATCTGTCTCCGTTTGCCAACTGTGAAAAAAAACCAGAGTGAACTGAAGACAGCGGAACAGATGTCGCTACAACAAAACCTACTACTACTTAGCCTACTGTCGCACTGGCCAGACGGGTTGGCAAAGGGTTTCATATCAAATTTTCCTTCTCTTGCCGCTGAGTTATCGGCCTTGCCATTTCCTTTTGTCAGCTCTTACTACACCTTCAGGATGGTATGCGGTGCTGGCATCACTTATTCCAAATCCCTCACTCCGAACTATTCCAATCGGAGGGTGTCGTGAGAGACGACTAAAAGTTGTACCCTGTTCTAACCATTCTTGCTACAGCAGGCTAATTTATGGGCTGACATGAACACCAACCCATTTTATCCTGAGGGTGTCCTAAGCGGCGCCATCTCGCGGGACTGCCACCCAATGGGGCAGAAAAGCGCTCGAGTGGCGACCTAGAGGTGGTTAGGCCTCCCACACGGTGGACCGACGACCTGGTTAAGGTCGTCGGAGAGCGATGGATGGCTCAGGACAAGCCTTTCCGGAAATCCTTGGGGGAGGAAACCTATGTCCAGCGGCGGACGTCTTTCGGCTGAAATTATGATAATTATCGCTGACAACTTACCTCCGCTTGTTCCCCCAATTCTTGAAATTGTTCCACATTCACAGTTTCCAGAATATTGTTTTCCGAAACTTCCACCAAGGAATCTGTAGAATAAAGTGAAAAGCATTATAAGCTGGCCACTCTGACTCTACGAAGTCGGTAGCGTGAAATAAGACAGCTGGTCTACCAAATGATTACCGGTAGTCCCGCCTAATAGGCGAGACCGAGGGCAGACGACAATCGCATTTTACTAGCCCGCAATTTTCGTTCATATCACCCCAGGCCGATGTGAATAGTCCACAAAGTATTTAACCTATCTGGTCCTTTAACTTAAGACCTACCTTTATAGAGACTAATTTGAACCATGGACGATGTTTTAACATTATTGTAAAAATTAAGAATTCCTTCTCTATTCTTTTTGTGAAACTGAAAACCGGCGTCTTATAAATCAGAAACCCGGTCAGGATGTATATGTAAGCCCGTTATTTTTACTCACCGAGTGACTTCAAGTTCTCGTCCAATTCATTGATCTCGAAAATCTGTAATTATACAAAACATTTGTCTTGTTATTCTACGGATTTTTATATTTAGTGGTGGGAGTATAGTAAATACTTTTCAGACAATATTGTAATAGATAAGGTTTAAATATGGGATAGTAAATGCGTCTTGGTCAAAATGTGCCAGACTTTAGACTACCCAGTCGGGTGTACCGGAGTCCCACAAAACCCCCGAGGGCCAGCGGAATGCAAAGTAGATGTCTTGTTGGTCTAGTTGGTGTGGGTTGGATGGTTCGATTCAAGGGTCGGAATACTCTCCCTCAGGGTCACGGAGCATGCTCCCGCAATGGGAATGATCCCCGTGGCTGGCCCTGGTTTGGGCAGTCGAGAATCGCCGTCAAGTGGGTAAATAATAAAGTCTGGTGGAGATAACATCCTGTATAAATTTGTGTGTGCTCCGTGTAGTGACAGATTTAAAATACATAGTGTGACTACCGCATTCCATCCTGAGGGTGTCGTAAGAGCCGACAAAAGGAAATGACAAGCGTTGTTGATTTACACTACTAATCAGCCCACATGTGACCCACTGCTGAGTCTGGCCTCCTCTAGTTACATGGACAGTAATTAGACGGTTTGGCACAGGATTTTGTATAAAGTTTTCCTTCTCTTGCGGTTAGGTCCTCGGCCCTGTCATTTCCCAGTGTCGAATCTTACGACACCCTTAGGATGAAATGGGTTGGTGACAAATAATGTATTCTAAATCCTTTACCACACGGTCTAGTAATATAGAAAATGTAAAGTTACCATTTCAGCCGCCGCCGATTGCTCCGTGACAGTTGCATTCTGAAAGAGAAATAAACAATTTCAAGACAAATGGACCAAGTATACAGGACGTAACAAAAAAACAATAGCCCTCCAAAGTGAGGGTAAAGTAGGCTTTTAAAAGACCCTCCGGATGGAATGGGGTGGTGTCACTAAGTATTCTAAATCCGTCACCACACTAAGCATATGTTCACGATAGCTAGACTGCTCATCGTCGTTGAATCGATCGGACATGTATTTTTCATCCCCCTAAATGTTAAGGGTGGTCCACCCCTGTGTTTTTTATGATACAGCACACAAAAATACATACAACAATTTATTAGCGATATTTATATGGCAAAACAACGTCTGCCGGGACGATGGATGCTGGCGGCCCAGGACCGGCCTTTGTGGAGGTCCTTGGGGGAGGCTTATGTCTTGACCTATATGATATTCTATGTGTTGTGACGCATAAATAGTGCCACCACCCCATTCCATCCTAAGAGAGCCTCGTAAAAGCAGACTAAAAGAACGCAAAAGACAGACCTCTGCTATGGGTCTGTTTTAAAAAAGTTGGATAATTATGTGACCTCGCGGTGCTTCTTATCATATCTATAACATCACCTAGCTGCAACAAAGGGAAAACTTTATACGAAACCTGTTGCAAACTACCCTCCATATAAGTGGAGGAGGTCCGCTACAGCAGTGGGTCATATGTGGGCTGTCTGAGTAGTGTATACATATATCATTATGGCTTGAAGAGATAATTATGTGTAAATATAATAACTTACAGTACAGATATACTTACAGTATTGTCTGTGATTGTGGAAACTCTAGGTTGGTTCACAACGATGGACTCTGCTATATGACCCTGAAAAACATGGCGCCTATTAGAAAATGTTCAGTCTGTCAGCAGATAACGAAATGTACTCCGCGCCTTTGTTAATGCTTCAACCGATAGTCATGTTACAACAACATAACGCTGCTAATCGCTTGTCCAGGCAAATTATTAGAATTTGGATGCATACATAGCAATACTTTATTCATGACTAGCTGCGCTTGTCATGAATAAATGCTTTCTTACTAGACAGTAGACACGTATCGTATCGTTATATTTTGGATACTAAAAATATACAGCTATGCCGATTTATCAACAGTCAGACATTGTCAGATTCTTCACATTTTGATTATCTAGTATAGTATGATTTCTACTTGAAATGAAATATATATAAGTTATTTAAATATATACAGAGTTGATATGACAGAGGGGCATTAAATTACACTACGTATACTATATGTCATTAGTATGAATACGAAACGGTACAAAAAAAAATACACGTGATTTTTCATGGGGGGTGGAGGGGTAGTCTTAAACCTCACCAGGTATCACCAAGGGGGAGGGAGGGGTTAAAAAATGTTAAAAAACATCACGTGATTAATGGACAGCCCCTAAGGTTTGTGCCTAACGCATCGTTTATTAAACGATGCGTTAGGCATAAACATCTGTTAGGAAAGATACATCATGTTCAAATGAGGCAAAAATTAAAAAAATCATTTGCGGCTAAACTATTATTGGTCCAATTTAATTGATAGCCTGGAAATATCGTATCAACCCTGTATATATATATAAATGAATGTTTGTCTGTATGTCTTTTACAGAAGATGGTGGCACGTACGCTGGCGTTGATGTGCGCGTACAGCAGCTGCTTCCGCATGAACCCTGCCCCGCAGCGGAGGCACTCGTAGGGCTTCTTGTCGCTGTGCGTGAAGCGGTGCGTGTTGCGGTTGTCGCGCGACGAGAACGCCTTGCCGCAGATCTGTACGTTCAGTTCACGTCCAGCCTTATTACAGACGCTATCACTTCAACTCCAAAGGACATATCGGACGGAGGAGTAATACATTTCTCACACTTAGTTTGAAAACCACTGACATTTAGTACTAGAAAGAGACGGCGATATCATGCTCTAGCCTTCATCGCCCCCACCTACCTCTAATTAAATGTATTTTTAATACAGTTGCTCAAAAAGTGGCATATTGCAGGGACTTATAGCGTTCGGGAAGTGGGCTATTACACACGCGTGCTTTTTCTTTACCATTCCCGCACTAGTGCGTTTTCTTTCCCAACTGTCAAAATAATGTCTATTATAAGGAAAAACCAACCATGAAGTTTTTACTAAAAAAAATCATAGAAGTTTTTATGATTCATGCAAATACGTATATAAAAATTAATTCATGCAAATACTAAAAAGAAACTACGTACTAATTTGTTTCAATATCAGATTTAATGATTTGATTGAACGTGTTTTATTTCATCTAATTAAATTTCATTTCATATCAATAAAAAAATTCTACTGAAGACTTGGCTGTATGGGCATTGTTCCTTTTGCCTACCAGAATGGGTGAAGAAAAAAAACCTGCTTATATTCTACGGTCGGCGCCATTTTTCAGAAATGATTAGTTAGTTGAGTTTATTGTGTTTATAATATTTTATTAAATTGCTTCATTTTTTGCAACTGTATTAAAAATTGTCGTTCAGTACACGTGCGGAACCGTCATTGCAACTTGTTCCGACTGTCAACCCTCGCCTTCGGTTGCGCCTCGGCTCGGGTAGACATTTGTCGGAACTCGTTGTAATGACAGCCTTTCCGCACTTGTAATGAAATATACTATTATAACCGTACCCACCCTTGTTTAGCTGTTTGTCCACCGCCTGCCGTCAACGGACCGTCACCGAGAACGAGATTATTTCGGGCCGAGTTAAACATAACGTGACGGCGATCGTTAGTCCACCGGGCCGATATATCGGTGGTTTAGTTAAGACAAAAACCGGGCAAACGGCGCGGGGCAACGGTAGTGTGTGGACAAGAACAAACCTGTTTTGTATTGCCGGCACATCGTATCGTATCGGCCCGTCATAAAACCGTGCCGAGTTCTAGCGGTCACGCCGAACCACTTGATACATCGGCGGCCGGGATGACGGTTCTCGGGTGACTGGCGTGCGGTGGACACTTGGCTAGTAGATGTATGTACCGCTAACTCGACGCCGTCATCTCGTTCTCGGTGACGGTCCGGTGACGACGGCGGTGGACAAACAGCCTAACTCTTCTGATGTCGTAGTGTTAGTAGCACTTACCTCGCAAAGAAACGGTCGCTCCCCGCTGTGTATCCTGATGTGTTTCTTGTAGTGCTCGGGGTACACGAAGGCGGATGGACACTTGTCGCACCTGAGGGGCCTCTCGCCCGTGTGGGTCCCTTTCATGTGGTACTCCAGCAGCCTGCGAGGAACCAAAACCGCGGGTCATATTCCTCCAATCACGCAATCTTTTCCGTGGCAACAAATATACTAAATAACTAGCTGACCCCGCAATCGTTGTTTTGCCATGTAAATATTGCTATTAAAAAATAGGGGTTGATCGTAGAGGGGTGAAAATTTAGGGTTGTATGTAGTTTTGTATGCTGTATCATAAAAAAATGATGGATGCGTCAAGCTGAAGACAGGGCGCTATGGCGCTCTTCAGGGGAGGCCCATGACCAGCAGTTGACTAATGTGGGATGATGATGATGATCATAAAACAAAATGCTTAGAAGTAACCCTTAACATTTAGGAAGATGAAAAATAGATGTTGTCCGATTCGCTGACCTACCAAATGTGAATATAAAATTTTATCAAAATCGGTCGAGCGATTTCGGAAGAGTTTAATAACAAACACCGTGACATGATAATTTTATAAATTAGATTCTAGCGACCCGCCCCGGCTTCGCACGGGTGCAATGATGAACATCTTAATTAAGCTGTGTTTCTCTACAATATTATGCATGTGCTGCCGCCGCGCAGCATGTCGCGGGTTTGATTCCCGCACCGAAGAAATATTTGTACGACCTACAAGTATTTGGTCTGGGTGTTTTCTATCTATAATATGTATGTATTTACACAAAAAAAGTATTTAAGTAGTTTATCATCCATCTCGTTACCATAACACAAGCATTAAGTTGCTTAGCTTGGGACGAGATGGCGTTGTGTGAAATGTCCAAGGATGTCCAAGGATATATAAACCTTCCTCTTGAATAACTATGTATTAAAAAAAACCGCATCAAAATCCGTTGCGTAATTTTAAAGATTTAAGCATACATAGGGACGGACAGACGACAGCGACTTTGTTTTATAATATGTAGTGATAGTTATGAGTAGCCAATACGGGAACCGCAGCTGCGACCACACCGATAGCATGTGAACCGATTACAGGGCTTGAAAACCTAGCCCTAGAAAAGAAGAAGGAAACCTGTGCCAATCCGTCTGGCCAGTGTAGTACTGTAGACTAATTACCCTCCATGTAGTTGGAGGAGACTCGCTTGGCAGTGGGTCATTTATAGGGCAAGTATAAGTAGTAATAATCTTTTATTTGTATTAATTTCCAGGCTCTTATTCATTTCAGAGCTACAGTCCTACTGGCACATCAAACTTATAAGGTCAAAGTCAAATAATTTATTTTGCATAGGACACAATGGACACTTACAAATTGTCAACATATTAATAAAATGTATACAAAGCAAAGGAATATAGTTTACCACCAGTCGGAACGCGACCACTGCTGAGAAGAACTGGCAAGAAACTGAGGGATTGTCATTCTTTGCTTTTTTATTACTTTGCGGTCCTATTTGATAATCACTACATAGTATAAAACAAAGTCGCTGTCGTCTGTCCGTCCCTATGTATGCTTAAAACTTGAAAACTAAGCAACGGATTTTGAAGCGGTTTTCTATAGAGTGATTCAAGAGGGAGGTTTATATGTATAATGCAGCATGCACCCGTGCGAAGCCGGCGCGGGTCGCTAGTGTAATATATATTTACTTAACAAATTCCATGTAATAAACTGATCTATTGGATCTGGAAGGCGTCATAACATCACTTTTTTTGTGGTAGGAGTATTTTGGACGCCAGAGGGTAGTAGTCAAAGGTTCGTACCGTTTCCGCTTGAACCGCTTGGGGCACAGCGTGCACTGATGCCGTTTGTCGTCCAAGTGCGTGGCTCTTTTGTGCGAGTGCAGGTTCGATCTCTGAGTGAACTTCATGCCGCAGATGTCGCACTCGAATGGACGCTCCCCTGTGCGGAATAAGGTTCAAACTTAAATAAAAGTCATTTCAATGTCGATCCAAAAAGTAAAGACAAAAATTACGAGTACTGTGAGTTACATCACTACACAAACTACATCACTTAGCATTATATTTTATGTATGTGACAATTTGTAATATTATATGTCTGTAACGAATTCGACTGCCTCGTTGATCTAGGGGTTAGATGTGCCGCCTTTGGATCAACGGGTCCCGGGTTCGATTCCGGGGTCGGGCAAGTGTCTGTCTAAACCAGAGGCACTTTGCTCGGAGTCTGGGTGTCATTTGTGTTCGTGAATTACATGTCATCATTTATTTTAATTGAAAGAAAGAACTAAAAAGTAAATGTGCGAAGCTGCGTTCCTCTCCCAAATGTATGGAGGGAAATGAGGTCAGGTCGGTACAAAGCAGAGAGGCATGGGTACCCGTGTGTATCCGGACGTGGTCCCGGAGCTCTGCCTTCCGGGCGAAGGCCTTCCCGCAGGTCCCGCAGGCGAAGGGCTTGCTGCCCGAGTGCACGATGGCGTGCACCTCCAGGTTATGCTGCGTGCTGAACGCCTTGCCTGGGAGTGGGAACAGGCTCCGCTTATTCTCTACTCAGCTGCCGAGTTGGGATTTAGAATACACACTGTCACCACCCCGTTCCATCCTGAGGGTGTCTTAAGGGCCGACAAAGCGCAATGTCAAGGCCAAAAACCTAGTCAACAGAGAAGGAAATCTTGATACAAATCCCTGTGCCCACCAGTCTAACCAGCGTGACACAGTAGGCTAATTACTTTGCAATGATGAACAGTGATGGGAAACAGATAATATCTATTAGTCAAAAAAATAACATTTAAAATACTTGTATCTGTGACGAGATGGTGTTGGCTGTATTATGTGTGAAATTCTTTATCACTTTTTCTTCACTTTATAAGATCATATTCGAATAAAAACATTTCCATTTTGCAATAAAATTCGTTGGCATTCGCACATTGTAATTTAACACTTTTACCATTATTATTTTCTTTTCTTTTTTGTTTACTTTCACTACCTGTTTAAATTTGGCGGGAGGTCCAAAAATAACCCATTAATATTAAATAGGAACTTATTATGAATATTGACCCGCCATCGCTTATCTACCCTATGTTTTATGCAATAAAGAATTTCACACATAATACACTCACACCATCTTCTCACAGTTACAAGTATTTTAAAACGTTATTTTTTGGACTACTAGATATTTTCAATGTCCCGTCACTAGCCCGTCTGTCAAATCGATCAAGTTATCTTGTACAGAGTACAGTAACATTTTTTGGTAAGTTTTTAATTTGAGTAGTAAAAGGAAAAGTAGTTTTGTTAGGTCACGTCCGGCCGAGAAGATACACGCAAGAAACTCACCGCAATTCCCACAGATGAAGTCCTTGCGTCCAGAGTGAGTCTTCTCGTGCTGCGTCAAGTTCTGCTGCGTCAGGAAAGCTCTGTCGCACTGCGAGCATTTGAAGGGACGAGGCCGCTCCTGCAATTTGTTCCGACAGTCACCAGTGCTTGCCAGAGCCCAGGACGGCAGCACCTTTGTTTATCAGTGACCTGAATGCCTTAGACCCTAGGCTTGCGTGATGGAAAGCAACGCCAGGGTCTAAGATGCAGCAGGCAATTCAAGAAACCGGCTCTCACATTCACACTACAAAACACAGTCAAACTGCTTGGCGCCGGACTTAGATGTGAGGGCGGTAGCTAGCCGGGCGGACCATTCGATTCTACCTGCGCCTTGTAATTTCCTTTTTAATACAGTTGCTCAAAAAGTGGCATATTGCAGGGACGCGGACGTATAGCGTTCGGGAAGTGGGCTATTACACACGCGTGCTTTTTTTTTACCATTCCCGCACTAGTGCGTTCTCTTTCCCAACTGTCAAAATAATGTCTATTTTATGGAAAAACCAACCATAAAGTTTTTGCTAAAAAAGTCATAGAAGTTTATATGATTCATGCAAATACGTATATTTCTAAAAAGAAATTACGTACTAATTTGTTTCAATATCAGATTTCATGATTTGATTGAATGAGTTTCATTTCATCTAATTAAATTTCATTACATATCAATAAAAAAATTCTACTGAATACTTTGCTGTATGGGCATTGGCCTACCAGAATGGGTGAAGAAAAAAAAAATCTCTGCTTATATTCTACGGTCGGCGCCATTTTTCAGAAATGATTAGTTAGTTGAGTTTATTGTGATTTTATTATTTTATTAAATTGCTTCATTTTTTCGCAACTGTATTAAAAATAGTCGTTCAGTACACGTGCGGAACCGTAATTGCAACTTGTTCCGACTGTCAACCCTCGCCTTCGGCTGCGCCTCGGCTCGGGTAGACATTTGTCGGAACTCGTTGTAATGACAGCCTTTCCGCACTTGTAATGAAATATACTATTTTGAAACTTGAAAAGAAACCCTGCGCCAGCCCCAGCGATGGGAGTGACTTTGGCCCTGAAGGGTAAGCGACCTGCAGGTGCGTCTTGAGGTGCGCCTGCAGCGTGTACTTGGAGGCGAAGGCCTTCCCGCAGTGGCAGCGGTGCGGCCTGGCCCCCGAGTGCGCGTGCAGGTGCTCGGCCAGGAGGGTCTTGCTGGTGTAGCTCTTGCCGCACTCGTGGCAGGCGTGGGACGCGGCCGCGCTCCGCAGCCGCTGGGCGTGCTCCGCTGCCGACCACATCATACATATCGTTCACTAAACATTTATAGGCACGGGTGCACCGGGTTTTCGGCGTGGCGAGAATAGCTCTATGATGGTATATGTGGACTATACATAGTCCTTAAGCAGTGTGTGCGCGATCTCTCTTGCCGCACAGAGCTAGCAATTGTGTTTTGTATTTAATAAAAATTCATGTCAATGTAATTAACAGTCATTATTTTATGGAACAAAATTGTAACACTATCTATTTCCTGTCATAATCAGTTGTAACTTATACAAACTTATATAACTTTTATGCATATAATTCATACAAAACGATTTCGATGTTTCACATCGTCCAGACGTCCCGTGACGGCCCACACATTTTTATTTCAACACTAGCGACCCGCCCCGGCTACGCACGCGATGATAAACGTTCCTCTTGAATCACTATCTATTAAAAAAAATCGCTTCAAAATCCGTTGTGTAATTTTAAATATTTAAGCACACGTAGGGACGGACAGACGACAGCAACTTTGTTTTATACTATGTAGTGATATTGTAGCAACCAGCATGATTCATACTTTACAAAATTAACCCGAAAAATCTGGCCTCTCAGCATCAAAAAATATCGCCTACACATGTGAGAATTACCAAAAAGCCCTACACCGCGATGACGAAGTTTGCAGAGCAATTAGCACGGCTAAAACATCCCCGACTACAGTTATCGGGGGATACGCGCCGCGGTCCACTGCCAAACATACCAACTCGTGTGGCTGAATGATCAATGCTTTATAAATTGAGGACCCCTCCTCTTTCAAGAGGAGGGTGGATGGAGGACCTACCGATATGCGCGTTGTAGTCGCTGCGCTTCCTCATGATGGCGTCGCAGACCTGGCAGATGTAGATGCGGGCGTCGTGCTCCTTCTTCAGGTGGCTCATCATGTCCTGCGCGTCACTCACCAACTCGTATTTGCCGTCTGAGAGCAAAACAACATGGGCCATTGTAATTAACTGCTGACTGCTGAGTGGGACCTCCTCCAATCGCATGAAGCGTAATCAGCCTACTGTGCCATGCTGGCCAGTTGGGTTGGCACAGGGTTGGGATTTTCGTCTGCGAGGACGTTATGTCGCAGAAGGAGGCAGCGGAGGCCGGGGAGGAGGAGGCGACTGTAGGCCCACCTCCTTCCCCGCCATGGAGGCCGGTGGTGGGTCGGGGGAACCGCCACCGACGAAAGCCTCGATGACTGAGGGCGCTTGCCCGCGTAGGGCACCTCGTCGGGGCGTCAACGTGGACTGCGCTTACGCGAACCGTTGGCGCCCCAAGCGTGCCGTGTGAGGGTATACCGCTGGGGTTTTAGTGGGTATACGGGTTCTGTCCCGGGAGTCCCACATAATCACCGACCTCTCCCCCGGGGGGCGGTGGAGAATTTCCCGAGCGAAAACAAAAAAAAAAGTGGGGATTTTCGTGGGTAGTCGAGTGTTGCCGAGTCCCGCATAACCACTGACCCCACACCTGAGGGGCCATGAAACATTTGCCCAGCGGAACCAGAAAAAATAAATAAAGGTTTTTTTTGTCAGCTCCAGGTCCAGCACCCCGATAGAATGGGGTGCTGACAAGTATTCAAAATCCATCACCACACGGACAATTAAACGGCTGAACCGATTTCGATGAAAACATTTTCTCAAACTCAAAATGAACTTCACTCGCCTACATGAGTGAAATTCACACTGACTCTTATATATTGTCATGTTTAAACGAACATTATCATTTCAGCCTTCAAAATAGACGTCAGATATTACATGATGTCCTGCAAGATCGAATGCGTTCCGCCATGAGGCGGCTCGAAGGTCAAGCTACCTTTGGTCTTGCAAAGCAGGCACTTGAACTTCTTTCCTTCCTTCTCCACAAGCTTCAGAGGCAGTGGCTCAGCCTTGCTCTGCACAGATTTGACTCGAAACATTCCACCGGAAGCCATTTTGATGAATGCTCCACCTGTAATAATAAAACATCTATCAAAATCAAAACCAAAACTTATTTAATCAAATTGGCTCATTAAATAAGTAAAACAATCAAATACAATTCAAGTATCACCTTTTAAAATTGGCCATTTATCAGGGACGAGCCAGCAAGAAACTCTGTAGTTGCATTCTTTGTAGATCGCCATTTTTTGGTACAAGGTCGGGTAAAGATTAGTTTTTCTACTTGAACTCCATAATTACCATCATTTTAGCTCATAAATGGCCCACTGCTGAGTCGGACCTCCTCTCATTACATGGAGGGTTTACCTTACAGTGCCACGCTGGCCAGACGGATTGGCACAGGATATTTTTTCAAGTTTTCCTTCTCTTGCGGCTAGGCTATCTGTCTCTAGGGTTCACAACCACAGGACCTAGGTTGGTGACGTTTTGTATTCTTAACCCGCCACCACACGAAACTGTACGTAACTTTATTAACGTGTATTAAATTTACATCAGTAAGTTTATTGCCATCACAACATAGCACTAAGCCGAGTATTGTATACACATCGAATGCTCCGAAGAATAAAGAACTATCTGAAAAACCATTTTGAACTCTATTCTTTATTTAAATAATATATTCTGAAGTTAAAGATCTTTATTATTCGGAACAGTTGACGTATTTGTGAAAGAAATTGTTTGATAAAAAAACTAATACATAAACGTGATAGACTCAATCATTAAATATACACACTTCTTACCTTGTTCATTAGCAGCAGCTATGATAGCATTTGCAGTCTCTTCATCGCCTGACACTTGCAATTCGATTTGCGATTCGTCGTTCGAATCTGTAACTATACGAGGATAAGAGAGTAGGACCTAAAATGGTACATTGTGTGAATCTTTCTCTAAGAAACGTTTTACGATTAAAGATTTTACATTTCGATGTGAATACTACGTGATATATAACATAAATATTGTTTTTTAACTGAAAGTATTAAGTGTATAATAATGAAATGATATTTAGTGGCTTCGGTTGCTTTGCGATGCTGTCAAAAGCTGACATAAATCTAAGAGTTTAAAGGAGGGAGCTCTGGCTGACCCGCGCTGCGGTTGTAGGCCAGGGCGTCAGGCCTTCCTGCTATCCTCACGTCAGAGGTGGTGGGTCGGGCTTTATTGACTGAGGGCGTCCGATAGTCATAACCCGGGGCGCCATAGTAGAATGCGTCCTCGCGAAACTGGCATCCCAAACGGGATGTGTGAGGATATACCGTTGGGATTTTTGTGAGCGAATCGCTACGGTCCTCCATCGGCGTTTCCCCTGACTTTGACCTGACCATGTATAGTTCATCATCTTTCGGGTCTCAGCATCTGTGCTCAAAGCCCTCCCGCATTTACGGATTGGAAACGAGACGCCTCGGGACTGTGAGTAGAGTGTTCCAGAGTCCCACATAACCACTGACCCACCCCCGAGGGGCAGCAGTATGCATTAAGCATTTCCCCAGCGAAAACAAAAAAATAGTTCTAGTTTATATTATAAAAATTAAATTAAAAATTTAAAAAAACCCCCAACACAATAACCTTTTAAAAGTAAAAAATAAATACATCGCGTTGGGGGACCGCTCCCACTTATTTATTACCTGACCCCTGGTCCCCCAACGCGATGTATTATTTTTTACTTTTTAAAGGGTACTGTGTCGGGGTTTTTTTTAAAATTTTTAATTTATACTTTTTATATACACACTTGATATATTCTAGATTTTGTTAAATTGCACGTGATGCGCTTTCATTTGAGACCCCACTCGATTATATTTGCAGACATTCGGTTATTCTTCCCCACTTTCACCCCCCATAACTTTTAAACGGTTCAACCGATTTTCATCAAACATGTCTAAGAACACTCGCCCGTAACTCACCTTTCATACAAAAAACTAAAACTATATTGAAATCGCTTCATCCGTTCGCGAGCTACGGTGCCACAGACAGACAGACACGTCAAACTTATAACACCCGTCTTTTTGCGTCGGGGGTTAAAAACTAGAACGAATATGGTGTTTCTGAGTCGTACTGTAAGTAGTTCTATCTAGGGAAACATGGTGTTAACAGTGGAAGGAGTCTGCTTTTCCTTGTATCTTTTTCTTTGTAACATGGTAGGCGACGCTGGGCAACACCTGATGTGTGCAAACGTCTAGATGCAAGGAAACCACTTACAACCAAGCGGGCGATAAGAAATTAAGTTCAAGGTCTGAAACTGGTGAAATATAGAGAATAAACGCACCTTGGGTATCGACAGTATCTTGGTCGCCATCAGGCATCATGAAGGATATCTCTCCGTCTTCATAAACTAGTTTCTGTCCGTTCATCACTCGCAGCACAGAACAATTATCACTATCCAATACGATCGTTTCTGTAATCAAACAAAGGCATTTTTATCAAAATATTGTAACGGAAATAGAAGAGGTGTATTGGCTATGACGTGTTGGAGTGTGAAGATGGCATTGGAGAGGAGAATTGATAAAAGAGCGTGTGCGTTTAGTTCGGGACTCATTTTCCGCGGTTACTTCTGTAACGAGTGATTAGTGTTTGAGTTGCGTGTTTTGTATAATTATAATTAAAAGATTCAGTTTATTTTTCTACCTACTTATTTAATTATTTTTCCAGCACCGTAATAATATGTTTTAAGTAACAAGGTCGATAGCCTAGCCACTAGAGAAGAAAAATTTAATACGAAACCCCGGGTCAACCATTCTGGCCAGTGTGTGTAACCAACTAATCATCATCATAATTTTAACTACTAATGTCCCACTACAAAGGGTACTACCGCGTCAATGACTATCTGTGTGACATTGATGCCTGGAAGTAACTGTCATTTTGTGCCTGTGCTCTGTTCCTTTAGCCTCTTGAATAATATATCTCACTTGTACGTAGCATTTAGACAATGTCATATATTGTAGACTGTATGTGTGAGCAACGACGCAATGGATAGCTATTAATTCGCGGACTTGTATTTGATTGGCCCTGACCCAAGGCCTAGTTGACTGATTGCGATGAAATTTGATTGCAATGAATGACTCATTGCGTTAACGTGTTGTGTGTTTCTCTCATCTGGCGAACTTGCTCTCATTATGCTGTTTAGTGGTTTTTGTAAACAAACCCAACTACAGAGTTTCTTGCCGGCTCTTCTCTGTAGAGCAGCATTCCGAACCGGTGGTAGTTTCAGCATGAATGTGGATGGACGTGGACGGGTTGTGGAAGATCAAGAGAGATGGATGGATGGATTGTAAACATGAGAAATTGTGTATGAAAGGTGTGACTGTAGATAGGACGACTGATAGGTGTGTATGGAGACTACCACCTAGCATGGGACAGGGGTCGTAAGATGATGATAATGGTAACTGTAAATATGACGATTTAAAAGAGTTTTGTGATAAAACCTACGTAAATAAAGTTAATTATGAGTTTGAGTTTGAAACTGTGTAGGGCCTCCCCTAAATCCAAGGAGGCCAATAATTTCCAGCCTCTTTTTGTCCTTGGAAATCCACATGGCTATTGGGGACGAGCCGGGGTATGAGGACCCATTTAAACCAACTGCCCGCTTCAGGGCCCATAACCGGAGAACATGCTCTGCGACCTTGGGAACCTCGGCCCGCCTGCATAGACCCCAAGCTGCGAGGCGGGGAGAACTCAAACGGAACGTTAATTACGTAACTTTTATCACACACTCATCAACTCTTATAAATCATCATATGTATAAATACCATTATCATCTTACAGCCCTTTACCCACACTAGGTGGTATTCTCCACACACACCTATCAGTCGTCATACCTACATTCACACCTTTCATACACAATTCCTCACTCCTACAATCCCTCTATCTCCATTGACCGCTCACAATCTTTGTGTCCACTAATGCTGAAACTACCACCGGTTCGGAAAGCTGCTCTACAGAGAAGAGCCGGCAAGACTAGAGAACTCCAAGCGGGAAAATAGCCAACAGCGCCACGTTGTGGAGTCCCATCAACCAGTATTAGTGAAGACTTACGAGATTCCTCATCATCATCGTCCCCCAGGATTTCGAAGTTACTCAGGACGTATTTCTGCGACGCTTCATCTTCTTCATCATCTTCAGTCTGCAAGGCAGGCACGTGCAGGAACTCCTCAAGAGAATTTGATTCACTCTCCTGTTTCTAAGAACAAAATATAACTTTGTACATTGTTGTAATATTATGACAATTTTGTGTATAGCAATAGCTTTGTGTAAATACTAGAAGTTAACATCAACTTATCTATACAAATATGTAAATAAAATTGGAGTATATGTTTGTAATAATAAAACAAGCACTTTTTACTAAATGCGTAAGTATACACAGTACATAGACCTTTTTTTTTTAATTTAGACTGTGTGTTTGTTCCGGCTAATCTCTGGAACGGCTGGACCTATTTTGACGGGATTTTCACTGATAGGTAACTGATGATATAAGCAGTGACTAAGGCTACTTTTATTTGACTAGCATCGGCCCGCGGCGTCACCCGCGTGTAACATCGCACCCGTGCGTGCCAACGTTGTTTTCCTATATATATATTTAAATTAAAGATATAAGATATATATTTAACGCCCCCACAGCCTCCCTTTTTGGTGGAATTTAGTAAAATCCGTTGGAAAAAGCTGACCTCTACTCGGTAACAAGAATATTCCTACCACATTTCAAGTGTCTAGGTCTTATGGTATCATGAGTGACTATATACATGGAAATCTCCTATATTTATAGATTGCCTGTACATCCTTCCTCTACAGAATCGTGACCTATATATCTCTTGATCATGTTATTATCTTCAGCAAAGTGTTGTGCAAGAGCCCAGGAGGGTTCCAAAACAAAAATTTATTGAAATTTGTGTAATATCTATGCTTCAAATTTATTTAGTTAGTGGCGTAGCAACGCTCGCAGGGTGTAGTTATCTTAATTTATATAAATTATTGTCCGCGATGTACTCCTAAATTCCTTAACCGATTTTAATCAAATTTGCACACCATGTGCAGTTTCATCTAACTTGAAAGAAAAGATATTATTTGTCTATTATTTGACGGTCTGTTACCTCCAAATTATTCAAACAGATGGCGATATCTGTTGACTGGATTGAGTCAGTGTTCAATAGATGGCGCTATGTTAAGTTAAATTAATGATTGTAAATGTCATCATCAGCCCACACTAGTCCACTGCTGGACATAGGCGTCCCATATAGAGCGCCATAGCGCCCTGTCTTCAGCTTGACGCATCCAGCTGCTGACGGCAACCTTAAATGTATTAAAACAAAAACCTTAGCCACAGCTACGCGTGGCCAGGTTTGCTAGTTTCTTGCATATAAAATATTGCGTATCTATTACCTTTAGCTTGTCCACTTGTATCACCAGGTGGCCATCTTCAGATGCAGTGACGGGAAAAACGGACAATGAACAGTCTAGAAACAGTAACAAAGAAATTTCGATACCCTCAAGACATAATGGATCGTTACAGCCCACAAATGACCCACTACTGGGTCGGGCCTCCTCCAAATTCATGGAGGGAATTAGCCTACTGTGCCACACTGGCAAGACAGGTTGGCACAGGATGTGTATCAAGTGTTCCTTCTCTTAGGGCTAGGTGATCTGCCTTTTAGTCGCCTCTTACGACACCCTAAAGACAGTATGGGTTGGTGACATTGTGTATTCTAGAATGGATAGAGTACCATAATTATCTCAGCTTATAACTTAACACTACCACTTAGTATATAAATGACTAATTGGACCACTGTTGAATTGGCCTCCTCCAATCACAGGGAGGGTAATTAGCCTACTGTGCCTCGCTGGCCAGACGGGTTGGCACAGGGTTTCGTATCTTGCGTGGTTCTGCATCAGATCCCACAATGCCGCAACAGGACGCGAGTTGGAGCACCCCGGGGAGTTTTAGTGGGTAGGCCCCCACTATGGGGGAGAGTCCCACACTCCCCTCGCTGGCCATCCCCGTGGCCGGCGAGGAAGTCCATAAAGGATTTAACCACGGGCGAACAAAAAAAAAAAAAAAAAAAGGGGTTTTTTATCTAGTTTTTCTTCTCTTGCGGCAAGATTATTTATTGGCCTTGTCATCTTCTTTTGTCGGCTCTTACTACACCCTCACAATGTAATGCGGTCCACCATGTATTCTAAATCCGTCAGCAAACAGACAGATAACTTACCCCATATTAACGTAAGCCTCCTCGAAGTGGAATTCGGAGGGCTAATTAATATATTGTAGCTCCAGCGGCTATATTTGCCTATTTCGCTGCTTCAGTCCCTTTTTTTAACACTGTCTTGAATTCCTTTGACCCTAGGCTTGCGTGATGGAAAGCAACGCCAGCGTCTAAGACGGAGCAGGCAATTCAAGGAACCGGCTCTCACATACACACGACGAAGCACAGTCAAACTGCTTGGCGCCTTAGATGTTAGCTATTCGGGCTGACCATTAGGTCCTACCACCAAGCATGCTGGGTTTTTCCAACACGCGTTTTTTTCCCATCGTGCAGTGGGGAAGTTTTATATTCTGCCCCACTCTCACATGGGTAAACTCCTCCTTCCAACACGATAAAATGACCTGGTGACAAAGACATACCATCGCTGATCTTCAGTTCATGTGTCGGCTGGGCTTCGTGTTCATCATCACGATCATCACTTGCATCGCGTTCACTTTTCAATACGCTTAGCACGTCATTCTGACTGTCCGTCTGCGCCGTTGTCACTGTGTTTGTAGTGGTTATGGTCTGTGTTAAGACTGACGAACCGACGGTGACACGCAAGTTGTATGTGGACGACGATGTTTTAGGCTGAAAAACAAAATTACAACCCGAGCTAGTTCCTTTTCTCGCCAATAGATGTCACTATTGCAATTTTAAATTATATTTACATATTTCTTCACAAGAGGGCATTAAATGATAAATACTTATTCAGAGTTACAGTTATTCCGTGTGGTGACGGATTTAGAATACAGTGTCACCACCCCATTCCATCCTGGGGGTGTCGTAAGAGCCGACAATTACAAGGCAGATCACCTAGCCGCAAGAGGAGAAAAACTTGATACAAACCCTGTGCCAACCCGTCTGGCCAGCGTGGCACAGTAGGCTTAACTAGCCTACTGTGCCACGCTGCTAAGATCCAGCAGGTGCCAGCAGTGGGTCATGTATGGGCTAAATCAACAGTTACTCCGTGTGCTGACGGATTTAGAATACATAGTGTCACCACCCCATTCCATCCTGAGGGTGTCGTAAGAGCCGCAAGAGAAGGAAATCTTGATACGAAACCCTGTGACTGAGCCATCTGAGTGGTATAAAAAACCACCAAGCGACGCGACATGCCTAGCGAGGGCCGCGGCGCCTACCTCCAACGATTGTAGTCGGGAATTTCTTATCAAATGTTCCCAAGTCACCTCTTAAAACACCCCCAGCTTAGCATAGAGTGATGACACTAGTTTTTAACAACCACAACCTACCTTTCGAGTGCTGTTGCACTTCGAAGTCGGTATTTTGCCGACCTTCAGAAGCATATCCGGGGTCAGAGGCAGTAGTTTGGAAGCAGGGACGATGACCCTTTTGCGGACGGGCGCCTGCCTCTCGAAGTAGCTCTCGTATTTCTCATACTCCATGTCGTTCGAGGTAAGGGTATTTTTGAACTGATCCAGCAATTCCTGTTTCAATTCTTTCAACCTGTAATTAGAATAGGTATTTTTTGAAACTATCCACGTATTAGGTAGAATATAAACCTTCCCAACACGATGGGAAATAACGCGTGTTGTAAAAGTCAACAACACCCAGCATGGTCCGCCCGGGTAGCTACCATCCTCACATCTAAGTCCGGCGCCAAGCAGTTTTACTGTGTTCCGTCGTGTGTATTATGTGAGAGCCGGTTCCTTGAATTGCCTGCTAGATGTTCATCATTGCACCCGTGCGAAGCCGGGACGGGTCGCTAGTTCAAGTATAAAATAATATTTAAAAAAAAAACCCGCCCCGTCTTCGCACATGTAATTCATCATCATCATTTCAGCCTATAAATGACCCACCATTGAGTCGGACCACCTCCTTGTTTTAGGAGGGAAATAAGCCTTGTGGCACGTTGGATTAAGGCGGGTTGGGTTTGTATCAATACTTTATTGGCCTCTAACGACACTCTCAAGATGGTATGCGGACGATATGTATGCATTGCATTAGGTTTAATAACGCCTTGTTGTCCATGTGGTAATGGATTTAGAATAAATAAATATAAATATCTTTGGACATTTCACACAACGCCATCTCGTCCCAAGCTAAGCAAGTTAATGCTCGTGTTATGGTAACGAGATGGATGATAAACTAATTACATACATTTTTTTTTAAATACATACATATTATAGATAGAAATGACACCCAGACTCCGAGTCAGTGCCTCTGGTTTAGACAAAGACACTTGCCCGACCCCGGAATCGAACCCGGGAGCCATTGATCCAAAGGCGGCACATCTAACCACTAGACCAACGAGGCAGTCAATTGCTTGTGTTATGGTAACGAGATGGATGATAAACTACTTATATACATTTTTTTTGTAAATAGATACATATTATAGATAGAAAACACCCAGGCCCGGAACAAATACTTGTAGGTCGTACAAATATTTCTTCCGTGCGGGAATCGAACCCGCGACATGCTGCGCGGCAGTCGATCGCTCAACCACTGCGCCAACCGTGTCAGTATGCATGCACAGTATCACCACCCCATTCCATCCTGAGGGTGTCTTCCGGAAGGGACGGAATCCGATAAAGGAAATGACAAGGCCGAAAATCCAGCCGTAAGAAAAAGAACACTTGATACGAAAAGCTTTGGCAACCCGTCTGATCAGTGGGGCACAGTAGGCTTATTACCCTCCATGTAACTGGGGCAGGCCCGGATCAGTAGTGGGTCATATGTGGGCTGAGTAGTAGTCGGTTTTGACTATTGAATTAGCAGGTTTGGGACTCTTAACAATGACAATCGATACAACACGAAGTCTACAGCGAGAACGTCCGAGAACCGGTAGTCCCTTATTACAGGTCATCATCATCATTTCAGCCAAAAGACGTCCACTGCTGGACATAGGCCTCCCCCAAGGATTTCCACGAAGCCCGGTCCTGAGCCGCCCGTATCCATCCTTTCCGGCGACCTTAACCAGGTCGTCTGTCCACTATATGGGAGGCCTACCAGCACTGTGCCTTCCGGAACGCGGTCGCCACTCGAGGACTTTTCTGCCATATCGGGCGTCAGTCCAGCGAGCTATGTGCCCTGCCCACTGCCACTTAAGTTTGGCAATCCTGGTTATTAACTGATTTTTGACTGAACTAGGAATAACTTAGGCTTCTTTTATTGACACCCCCCGCTTTTCAGAAGCCATAGTCACAGTGTTCCACATTGTTAAATACCACGCGGCCGAAATCGCGGGTAAATCTAGTAGTAATCATCATCATCAGCCCACATTAGTCCACTGCTGGACATAGGCCTCCCCTAAAGAGCGCCATCGCTCTTTCAGCTGCTAATAATACATATGGCTTACTTAGTTTGCAACTCGTCATAGTCCGTGCACCGTTTAAGGCATAACTTGCACATTGCACTACTGTGAATCTTGTTTTCTTGAAGTTTCTTGTCCAAAATTCCACCGAGAACGTCCGAGAGGTCATTGCCTGATGGTAGTGTATTCTGTAAATAAACAAATAGTAAATCCAAAATCACAGATTAATTTGATCAAGCGAGCTCTTTTAACATGTCAAAAATACGTATAAAATTTGCCACCGCTTCAGAAAGCCGCTATATAGAAACTTTAAAGAGTTGTCTAGCGGCCCGTCCCGGCTTCGCACTGGTGCAATATTAACCGCGGGTGACGCCGCGGGGCGAAGTTAGTCAAAAAAGTAGCCTAAGTTATTCCTTATATTATCAGCTATCTATCAGTGAAGGTCCCTATATAATCGGTCCAGCCGTAACAAAGATTAGCCGGAACAAACCGACAGACAAACATTTAAAAAAAAATGGTCTATGTACTGTGTATACATACTTACGCATTTAGTCAAAAGTGGTTATTTTATTATTACAAACAGACACTCCAATTTTATAGATAGTTTCATCACCCTATTCCACCCTGAGGGTGTCGTAACAGCCGACAAAAGGAAATGACAAGGCTGAAAACCTAGTTGCAAGAGAAGGAAAACTTGAAACGAAACCCTGAGCCGACCAGTCTAATTACCCTCCATGTAAATGGAGGATGTCAGACTCGATATAAAATTCTCATGTCACAGTGTTTGTCTCCGAAATGGCTCGACCGATTTTCATGAAATTTTATATTCACATTTGGTAGGTCTGCGTAACCGACATCTATTTTTCATAACTAAATTAAAAAGCATTTTTTTTTTTAATTTGGACAATGAAATGTAACCCCTCGATGATGAACCCCTATTTTTTAATAGTGATATTTATATGTCAAAACAAAGTTTGTCAGCTAGTTTGAAAATTAAAATGTTAAGGATATGTAGGTATCAAATGAATAAAAGAATCAATGACTGCCTCGTTGGTCTAGTGGTTAGATGTGCCGCCTTTGGATCAACGGGTCCCGGGTTCGATTCCGGGGTCGGGCGAGTGTCTTTGTCTAAACCAGAGGCACTGGCTCAGAGTCTGGGTGTCTTTTCTATCTTTAATATGTATGTATTTACAAAAAAAAAATGTATATAAATATTTTATCATCCATCTCGTTACCATAACACAAGCATTGAGTTGCTTAGCTTGGGACGAGATGGCGTTGTGTGAAATGTCCAAGGATATTTATTATTAATTACTCACTTGGGTATCAAATAGTTTGACCATAATATTTTGCATAAAGAATGCATTTTGGTTGTTACACAGCACACACTTCTCCATTCTGAAATTTAAAAAACCGAATGCTGTATGAACTCGTCTTAATTGCGATTGTATCTGTACCTCGGCGTACCTCATACAGGTAACGGATTTTTTTAATCTTTATACATATGTCCTCATGTATACCAAGGATTTCCAAAAACCTAAACACTTCCAAATATTTCAAAACCAAAAATGAACTATAATTGGTCATAGTTAAACGGAAAGGATCCAACCCACACAGAGGTAGTTTTGAGATATTTAAGTTCAGATCGTGTTTGACCTGCCGTACATGTGGGTTGGTAACTCAGGACTATAACTTCCTTTTTCCTTTGAATTTAACTTGGATTGTTTTCGTGATATAAGTTTTTACTACAAAGAGTGTTTTGGTATACATAACTCATTTTCTGCCATAGTGTGGGTTGGGTCCTTTCCGTTTAACTACGGCCAATTATATGTATACCAATCAAATGTCAAGTTTCCGGGATTTAGAATACACAATGTCACCAACCCATACCATCTTGAGGGTGTCGTAAGAGGCGACTGAAATAACACAGGAGTCAGATCACCTAGCTGCAAGAGAAGGGAAACTTGATACAAAGCCTGTGCCAACCCGTCTTGCCAGCATGGCACAGTAGGCTTATTTCCCTCTATGAATTTGGGGGAATTACTTTTTAATGTTTTTAAAAACTAGAGCAGGTGTCTGTGTAATTGAGAGACACTTGCTATGAGTCTGGGTGTCATTTGTGTATGTGAATTACAAGTTTATAAACAGCCCCTGCAATACAGGTCAAACAGGAGGGGTTTAGATTTAAAAAAGCTCCACCCTCAGACCATAAAATAAAATATGTTTTAAAACTATATGTAGCCTTGTATCATAGAGGCTCAACTAGATCAACAAGCTAAAGCTTTAATCCTGACTGGGTCACAAACAAATAATAAAAAACGGATTGTTTTTTACTGTGCGGCGGGTCGTTCTCTTCCCTGCAATATGGTTGAGGGCGATGGCTGCCGCATGCGTCATGCTTGTAAACAGGTGCCATTGCTGGGGGTCGGTTGGCTTGGGCATTAGGAGGTTACTATTGTCGACTAGATCTGGCTGATGTTTGGCCCTTTGGAACTATTGCATGAGTTTGCTCTCACAAATCTGTCTTATAACCAGTCTTTTACCCAAATGGCAATCTAAAAAGAGCAACTACAGAGTTTCTTGCCAGCTCTTCTCTGTAGAGGTGCATTCCGAACCGGTGGTAGATGGTAAATAACTAATTTTAAATGGTAAATTTTAAACTTTATTTTTTTGTTTGACCTGTCAAAAGAGCTCTAATGAGCCAACTTGATTAAATGAGTTTTGATTTGATTAAGCAATGTGGAGAAAATAAATGAATGCAATTTAAATTGGATGCATAATAACTTGATATTTCATAAGTGGGTAAAGCTAAGTAATGCTTGGCTTTATTGCACTTTATTTGACCCATTGCTGAGTCAGGTCTCCTCCCATCACAGGGAGGGTACTTAGCCTGGCTGCCACTGGCCAGACAGGATAGCACATGGTTTAGTTTCAAGTTTTCCTTCTATTGCGGCTAGGTTTACGGCTGGCACACTCAGGATGGATTGGGTTTGTGACACTATGTATTTTAAATCTGTCACCACATGGACATAAATGTAATATTCATTAGAGGCAAAATAAATATTTCCGTTAACATTGCTTTGTTAGCACAATGTATCCCTATTCTATAATGTTATTTTCATTAGTAAAAACATCACTACATAGTATAAAACAAAGTAGCTGTCGTCTGTCCGTCCCTATGTATGCTTAAATCTTTAAAACTACGCAACAGATTTTGAACCGGTTTTTTTTAATAGATAGAGTGATTCAAGAGGAAGGTTTATATGTTTATTACATGCACCCGTGCGAGGCCGGGCCGGGTCGCTAGTTAAATATAATTATTTAATACAATATAGTGGGGGAACCCTTATAAAGGTCCCCAGCCGGTGGGACGGGGCTGGGGTATGTGACAATACCATACCAAAATTAAATAACCCTATATTAATTAAATATACTTAATACATCAATTTAAATCTTTTTTAGTAAAGTTTTACAGGGTATTTTTTTTCTAAGAGGAAATATAATTATGGTTTAAAAACCCACAGGTAAGCAGTAAATATAACTGGATGGGTGAAAGTTAATAAATATTACTAGTCTAGGCAGTAATTTGAAGTAGTCTAAAAAAGTTACCCAGGTTAAATGATCAAATATGATATTATTAAATTATTTAGAATAATAACTGTTTATTTCAACTTTAGCAAGCTCCAAATTTGATGACAGTCTATTTTCGACCTTTAAATTCTAGTCTGCCTATATTATTAAAAATCGAATTAATTTCTAATCGCTATTGGTTAAAGTTATAAGTACAATGTTTACATCGTTCATCAGTTTAAAAATATTACCACCACCGAGATAAAATATTAACGATAAACGATAGAAAATGATCTTCATATATTTACCACATTATGGGTCAGCCATTTTGTTACATTATCATCATAACGCAAGGAAAACGCAAATTTATGATAATTTAATACTCTTTTCGCCATACCTGCCCGCTAAAATCCACTTCTGAAATGATTTTGTTGGTTTCTGAAGGTTTTCACATAATTTTGTAGAAATATGTTGTCAGCAATGGACCGCCGCAGTGCAGAGTCAAGACGCCACCATTACGTTTTTAATATTTTAGTTCCGTTTTTTAACACAAGTGGCGCTGCTACGGCATTAACTTCCGGTAAGTTCGTTTTCATTTACAGTTGTATAATATGACAAAGTTACGGTTTTGACAAAGAAATGCAAATAATCAAATATTCTTGCGAACAATTTTGTCAAGCCATTACAAAAATTGTAATTTGAAAAGAAATTGGTTGAAAGTTATATTTCTAGTTTTCAATTATTGCTATCGATGTCCGCTTCGTCAAAGATAATGCAATAGTATAAAAAGAAATAGAAAATGAAATGCGGTGTAATTTGCTGTTTGGTACATTAAATAATACTAATAAACCAAACCAAATCAAAATTGAATAGTGTTGCCTATTAAAAACAATTATAGGTATGAGTTGATATGGTACAAATCAAAGAAAGACAACCTCTATGTCTTCTAGATCACTTGGTCATATTTTATTTGTTTCATAAAACTTAGAAAAATAAACACTTACATATACACTGCTGAGTCAATAGAGCATTATTTTAAATTAGTCTTAGGGTACTTCGCTTTTCGTAATTGCGTATCTGAAAGATGATCGTGGAGGACATGGATTTTTACATACAATAGCATGTAATCGGTATTAAATATTTATAGACTAAATCTATTTCGTGAAAATATCTCTGAATAGGTTGCCATTTCAAAAACTAAACGGAAATGAATCCTTTTTCCTTTAGAAACCTTGTAGGCAAAAATCGTCATTGTCGAGCCGGGAATACATACCACTTTGATTTTACCATAGACATTGACCAAAGAATTTACTCCTATTATGATCAAAGTAAAAAGTTGAGTAGTAAAAAGCAACGCCAGTATTTAATAACTTTTTATTGGTGGAAATCCCCCTGAATCCTGGCCGCTAGACGCCTCCACCTACCAACTTAACCAACAGAGTATCTCGACAACCCGAAGCAGGGCCACGGGTTTCACCCCTCAGTGTGGGAACGTTCCCAGCGATACCTGCCTTTCTCTGTTGAGCAGCAATCCGCAACCGTAGCAGATACACACTCTACAAGTTGATTTTTAAAAAAGCTGTGGTCGTTTCTGTTTGCAAACATAATGTTCCCCTGGATAGCCATGTGGTGATGGATTTAGAATACACGGTGTCAACACCCCATTCGATCAAGAGTAAGAGTAACGAAACCCTGTGCCAACCCGGCCGGCCAGCGTGGCCCAGTAGGCTCAATATCTTGCAAAAGAAGGCCCGATTCAGCAGTGGGTCATCTATGGGCTGAATAGAGAGATAGAGAGCCTTTTTATTAGGCCCATAGTAGAAAGCGAGCCTGTTTACGTTACGAAGCTCATTTTACGATAGCAAATATGACAAACTAAGTAAGTAAATAGTACGCAACATTCAAAAACATCGTTTATTTTTCTATACAACTTTACATCTCGCGTCTTATGTGCAGCTTACATTTAAATAGCCACGTAATAATTTACAATAAACGTATTGTTTTGGTAATATGTAAATGCTCTTAAAGTAGGTATTTACAAATTAATATTTGCATAAATATAGACGCAACAAAAAGATATTTAGGATAATAAGTAGATTAACAACAAAATATATTTTGATTTTTTATGCAGTGTATGCAGATTCTAAACAACATAATTGCTTCTGAAGGGATGGACTGATTCTGATTAAGAATCTTAAGCACTACACTACTTACGAAGAATTATTGCTAACTCATTTTTAATATTACCTGTTTTTATATTCGTAGAGTGCCTCGTAAGTTTTTCAAGTTTACAGCGCAACATAAAAATAATTGTCGAATTAGTTATAATAACCAATGATTTCAAATCAATACGCGTTTATTTGAATGAAGTTGTCAAGGAAAAACATGACAGCCAGAACTTAACTTTTGTGCCTATTATTAGGACAGGAAAGGCGCAGTCGCCATGTTAAAATTTCAAATTGGTAATTCTAGCGGGAAAATTAACCGTTGACACTTAAAAAAAAAAGTTACGCTACGCGATTGTGATTTAATTACTTGGGCAAATATTGAACTGAAAATGTTATAAGAAGATAGAGAAGTGATAAATATTTTAATTATACTATATTTGATTACATTTGCTTTCCTTATTTCTTTCTCATAACTTAATGCTATTTTGAAAGAATTGCTGTCATTGGGACAGCCCAAACTCATACCTCGAATGCGAATGTATTCGACTGTTACGATTAAACGCCTAAACCATTAAATCGGTATTGATGAATTTTATTTAAAAGAAAACTATTCCATCTAAAATATTTTTAAAGGTTAGTAAAAATAAACATGGTGAAGTGGTTGTGTGAATAAAATGAAAGAAGTTTGTTGTGTTGACATGTATTTTAATGTTTCTCATGTAGCTACAAGACCTAGAATGTAGGCTAAACGAAAGAAATACAATATACATATATATTATGCGAACTGTTGACAGTGTCATAAGTTATAGTTTAAATGGCGATTTTTATAAATATGCCATGACTTATATCGCGTTAAACAGTAAAATTGACAAATTGGACAGTAGTTTTAATTGAACCATACATATATTGTTTACTTTTTCGGTTTCAGCATGGCTTTCGAGGCCTTTGCCATATAATTGTGTATCAGTGTCTGGAGTAGTGTCGTCCCAAGAAATGTATTAAGATAAAATAAAATATTTATACATCTCTGTACAACACAAAACATAAGCTATATCACGACATCAAGTACCTAACACTAAACACTTAGTTTTCCATTCGAAAATATTTCTAGAGAAAAAGATATGCATCTATTTACCTGATAACACTTATTAATTTTTTAATTCAGCTATTTTAGGACTAGGCTCCACCGGCTGTCTATAAAACTGTTTACTCAGGCGATTTTGAAAGGAAACATAAAATTATATTGCTATATCTAGAAAACAGTGGTATAGACAAACTACCAAGGTCACACCCTAAACATCTAATCCTAAAAGAAAAGAAAACATGATGGGATAAGAGTGCGGTCACTTTATTAGGTGCGGTAGCGATCCCATAAGGAACGCCGTTAAGCAAGTTTATGTCCCATTCTTCATTAAATATTATTTTGACAGTATCTTAAAGCTATCAAGTAATATACTCAACGTTCTTAAAATATGTTTTAATTTACCATTGCAAAGACTGCAATTCTTATTAGAGTTCTTAATAAATTAAGACGCAACTACGCCACACGGTCTCACAAAAAATATACCACATAAGGGTCAGCGCCTACCAGCCGAGTGGCGGCGAAGAGACTAATTCAGTAACAATTTAAATTCAACCTAAACGCTTCAGAATACAACTGTATTTAGAATACGCTCGCCGCGCTTTATATCGCTCGCCGTCATTGTATTTCGTTGTACCAAATACAGTTGTATTCTGAAGAGTTTTAAGTTGAATTTAAATTGTTACAGAAATAGTCTCTTCGCCGCCACTCCGTTGGTCGGCGCTGACCCTGAGTCTTATGTTATATACTCTTGCAGTGAAAACTCTCTTAACCCGACAAAAGTTTAACAGCAGCGTAAAATAATACAAAAACAACATTAATTGACGAGTTAGGTAAACACAAGCTTAATAGCTTCTCAGACTAATGAAGTGCAGTCGCTCGCTTATGGAATGTGATCGCTACCGAGTCCGCTAAGTGCAATTTACTGACCTTATCCTAATCCCTCATGTGATTGGAAATCCAGCTACATTTTTTAAGATTTTTTTAGAAAACTGTTTTATTTTTTCCACTAGTCCAATATAATTGACATTGCAATGACACTTACTAACCTAAAGAGTGCTAAACTATTTCTTACATTTATATTAAATTTTGGTTCTTAAAACAGTTTATCCGCATCTACAAATGAAGAGCCAAACAAGTAAGAAAGCACACTCCAAGCGTGATACTCCAAAAAAAAATGAAACTCAATTTTCTATATTATAACACAGTTACTTTTATTTTCTTGTACATTTTCACAACTGTCGCATATAAAACAACCAATTTGGCAAGTAACCAAACATCGATACACCTAATGAATCGAATTGAAGAAACAAGTAGACTTCACAAACTAATATCTTTTTTTTTCAACTAATATACATCACTAAATCGGGAAATTTTAGTGCCACCTTCAATAAACCGTAACTGATTCGCCTTTTGAAAATGGCACTAATTTTAAATAAGTGCTTAACTAAATTCTAAATATTCAAATTAGAATGGGAATATTTACTTAACCGATACCTAATACCGCTAATAAAAAAAATGCAGAACTCGCGCAAAGAACCCACGCGCGACGTTCCCATTGAAAAAATAAGTGAAAGAAGAAAAAGAAAACATGGAAATGTGTCAATTAAATATGAGAGTACAAATCATGCTGTGTCTAAAATTATATATTAAAAAAACTAAATGTTAATGTCTTTATAGGAGTGATCTAGATCACAAAATGTAAAAATTAAGGAATTCTTTTTAAAGAAAATATAATGTTTGTCAATGCGATCAATTCACGCGCCGTTTTATCGACAACAAAATGGTAACTTTGGGAGAGTGTGAATGACGAGTGAACTTCGCATAGACAATAGCCCGATTCCTTAAAAAATACATTGAAATTAAAAGTGCCAATATTTCTAATTTATCCAATAATGTTTTCGGCCTGGAATCTTCATTTTACTCATAGAGCGCAGACTATATAACTTATAATTATGTGTATTTGACGTAATCATGTTTGGTGATCTGACTGGTTTATCAACTTTCAGTGATTATTAGTAACAAAATTGCGGACAGGATTCGAAATAAAATTGTACCTGTGTGCTTAATAAGAACAAATCCCAATAAATAATCATCACCAATTCAGTAATTTGAATTGAATTTACAAATCCCGCCACTGTTAAAATCTAGAAACGTAAAAGTTTTAAATAATAGCATTAAAAACAACTGACAGTCTACGGAACCCGCTATACGGTTTTTGAATATTCTATTTTTAATATTAAAAAACCGTAAAGCGCGTTCGAATACTTTGAATGTTTAACAGTTATGTGAGTATTTTTGTTAAATTAAATTTGGTGTTAAATGTTTTTTAAAGAATCGGTCTAACCCCGCCCCCTTCGCAGTGGTGTGCTGTGTGTGTTTGTCGCCCGTCTTGATATGTGTGTGTGTCTCCTCCGGTACGCCATTAACTAGAAGCAAATAGTATCAAATGAGTATTGTATGTATGTTTTTGTTTTGATGAAGGCTGTTGGAAGCCATTTTGTTTGTCTATCTTATTTTTCGGGCGACCAACCCATTGCAACTTGAGGGTGTCGGACGAGGCATTTAACGTAGTACTGTTTTTTTTAAATGGTCCAAGAAGTATCTTTTATCGCTGTGGCTGTTTACATACTATAATTCCAACACAAAGACACCCAGACTCGGAACAGGTATCTCTGTTTTACACAAAGACACTTGCACGACCGAATCGAGGGAGCTTAAAGCATAAAGTGTCACCAGTGTCATACTGGGCTGAGGGTGTCGCAGGAGGCGACTGAACAAGTTATTTTATTAGTCGTCTAAAAGTCGCTATGGAAGGAAATCTTGAAAATCCAACCCGCAGGGTCAACTGCCTCGAACAATTTGGAGTAGGTCCAAACCAGCAGTAGGTCATTTATGGGGGGAAAGGTTTAATATTTGTGTATATTCGTGTTGTAAATTTGAGTTTGATTCCTGTGTCGTGTGGACAGGCATATGTTGTTCAATAGGCAATATCAGCCATAACAAAATCCCAACGTCAATGTCAAAACATGTCTTGATGTAGGTAAGTATGTAAAACCAGTTGAAAAAAAAAATAACTAAAAAATACATAAAAATTCCATACATAAATACATAGACTTGCAATGTATTGTGAAAAAGACATGATATTTGATTATTTGTACATATATATATTTTTTGTTGCCTACATTTAATTATTTGTCCTTCTGATATGTGATTTCGAAGCATACTATAAACATACGGACGTACAGAATGAGCAGCCATTAAAAAAAAGAGAAATCCACTTATTTAACGCACCTCGACACAATCGCACAACACTAACCTTAAGTAAGTACATCACTAGTTACTAAGTCTGCGTATTTTATCCGACGTACAAATCTATAAACATTAAGCTTAAGAAGCATAATTTATTACACAGGAGTGTTGTGCGCGTCAAATACTTTTATATTTATACATTATCTACATTATGTAAGGAGTGTTTCCATCGGCGAAGTTAGTTATAGTATTTAGTACATTCATCATTAATATACATTCTAGAAGAAGGTATTATAAAAAAATAGGCAAATTGTACTCGATTGTACTTAAAATGTAAGAAAAATAAGCGGTCATTTTAGTTGGTTTCCAAGAAAATTTTACTCTCTATTTTATTACAAATATTATTTTATTAATTATAAAAATGCGCTTATTAGAATGTCTTGTGCCGACCCGTTTTAACAGCGCAGCACAGTTGGCTGCAGTATCCAATAGTGAAATTTTACTTATTAAAATAAAAATACGATGATTGTGCACACTACTGGCCAGTACCAACATTGACAAACCTTTTCTTTACATCGCTTCGCTGATGGAAATCTACCTTTACACGAGGTGAGACAAAAAGGCTGCCGTAGAATTATTATGCTAAACTTTAATTAACAGACATAATCTATGATGCTGCAATAATGAAAAACATATTTGACATTTGTACAAATACAGCTTGACACAAATATAAACTATATTTGATAACATTCCTTTTTGTCACCTCCCAGTATTATCTTCGAATTGACGCAATTTTAATTAACGCTTATTCATATTTCAAAAGATATGTCATTCTTGAAAACAAACGTCAAATACTTTTTTTTAATACAAACTTGTAACGGGATAATCAACAATCGTAATAAATTTAATGTAAAATCGACAACAACGCAAACTCGTGATATAATTAAAAAACAAACACTTATTTATATTACAGCTAAACTACTTATGTAAATAATTAAGTCTTAATTTAACTTTTAAAAAGAAAACGCTTGATATCCATACCGTTACTGTCACTAGACGCTCACGCCATAGTCATACTATGGAGGGGAGAAGAAAAGGCAATTGTCAATAATGCGGCTCAATCCGATGTTGCATGGGCGTCCATCACAATAAAATATCTAACCTTGCTTCTACCCTCCATAAAAATAACTTATCGTCGCCATTTTGTTTTCACCAATCTTAACACTAGTGTGTTCGTTCGACTGCACATTATGATGGCGGTAATGTCAATAGTTTTGAGAAACAAAATGTTTATCGATGCGACAGAAACTGCGAAAGTATATATCTCAATTGATTGAGTTGCAACTATGACTAGTTCAATGTTATGGTTTTTTCACTACTTGCAACATAGAACGATCGATAAATTGTTAACTGCACTATACGTATTGCTTGAAATTCCAAGACAGCCAAGTAGGTACATTGAAAGTTTATAATTGATTGAGACTAACAAGTTAAGAAAAATATAACACATGAGCAGCTATCACGCGACACTGGCAAAAATTGCCGAAGACTCCGGCAGATTGCCATAGAAAAAAGAAAAAAAAGTTACGAAATAAAAACATACCTACATCTGTAATGTACGAGTACATAGCACGGTTCACAATTTGCCGACACTTTAATATATCGCCAGATTTATAATATGCGTCTCATAAATAGATCTTCGCAATTATATATTTCCAGTATCACACTAAAACTTTATTTCTCAAAACTAAATGTTACACATAAAATATCAGTTACATGTTATTTGCACAAAATCTATTTTAACAGCGACTATTGTATGTACAACGCGGTATTTTATCATAATTTATATATTATATTATATAAAGTTTATATAATTTATGATCTATAAACTTTGGCTTACTATTTGGCTTTGACAAACGGAAAGACAGCATCGTAACAAAACACATTAGCGCTTAGTCAGCGATGTAGGATTTTAGATAATTTGATAAATCTTTAGTTAAATTACAAGGTACAATTTCACTATAAGAATATATAGAATATATTTTCCATAAAAATAAGGGCGGAATCAAAATATTGCAATATCTTTTTAAGGTAAAGGCGCCTAAGAGTCGATATCTATTACACCGCCTAGGGACGTCGCCTATGAACCTGAAATGCACTTTAAGTTGTGTGAAACACGGTATATTTAAGTTTGGTAACAGAAAATGTCGCCGCTTCGACCGTTTGACAGAGGAAAGTTCTAAACAGCGCCAATTTTTCAGGTATTTTCACGAACAAGACATTAAAATTAAAATTTCAAACAATTAAAGCCAAAACAATAAATTCGTAATCGCGACACAAAACAATAGCTTTTCTAAATACCACGGAATTAGGTGCCTTCGATGGAAATATAAACTTTAAATGCTAGACATAGAGTCGACTTTTGATCATATTAATGTTTGCAATATTTCGATTTGTTAAGGCGGCGAGATTTCTATAATTAAGCTTCTAGAAAATGATTCAATATACATAGTTGTAACAATTTTAAAGTCGTCGAAAAATACATATTCAAATAGCTAAATGTTTTGTCGAATAATTTATTCATTCTAAATGACAATAGCAACTCATCTGTAAAATAATTATATAGTATTATAGATAGTATATATAGCAGTATACAAGTTACATTAAATTGTAAATTATATTCCGAACTGAGACATGATAAAAAGAAATTACTATAATGAAATTGGAAGAGAGGAGGGCATCGAGTATTTTTTTCCGCAAAAGACTGAATACTGAGATAGGAACTGCAATACTGGGAGAAAATGACAAGAAATTCATGGGGAGATTGTGTTTCGTTAGAGTAATCCCTCAACGCTTTAGCTATTTGAATAAGTTCAATAAAAAATCCAAGGAAAATATAGAGATTTTCAATATTACAATTCTATGGTCCCTACTATCGAAAAAGGTTGAGAAACGCTCGAAAGAAGATCAACAATCAGTCTGGAAACATTATGCATAAAAATTTTGACTAGAACGAAAAAAATAATAAATATTTATATCAACACTTATTTTAGGCCAAATTTAAATTAACATTCAATCTGTTGTTCACATAGACTGACTAAAAAACACATATTTATTTTGCTCCTAATTACAATTTGTGCAGACAAATTATACAATTATCACTAATTAATAACTACAATAAACAACATAGCCTGTTCACTATCAACTTAAATTACGATGGCAATACCAATTACTTGAGTTGCCTATCATAAAACAGATCTTTACACCGTCCTGGCAACACTGTCGCTGTTTTGTGTATTCCCGATCTTTTAGAGTTTGGTTGAGTCTTACTAATTGCAATTGTTGACAATTTCCCTCAATGAAATTGGAGAATAAGACTGAAAAATCTAAAGTCAAAAACTGCCGAAGTAAAAGCCGATGACGACCGAACAATTGACTTCGGTATTCAGAAACCACAAGTGAGTTACACAAGTGAAATACTTACTCTTGAAAATTGCTGAATTTATTTGACAGTAGTAATACTGATTAATGAGAATTTGTCGTCATCAATAGGAAGACTGAAACAAACGGAAAAGGAATAAACGTATCTTTTTTAATTATATCAATCCGACTTAACCTTGGTCCGACATCCTAAAAAGAAATGTACATGTCTTTTTTACCATTTGTGTTATATTCTCCACACACACACACATAATTAAATACATAATATAATATATATTTTTACATATTGACTAAGGAGGATCATATCTTACTAGTATTCGTGTTCTTCCATGCCGTTGTTTTGTCCTTGTCTCTGGTTCGGTTGGTCTTGGTTTTGGCTCTTCACAGGGTTCTGCCCTTTGCCCTGTCCGATCTGTCGCGATGATGAGAAACAAAGCTTCATGACGAACGGGAATTTTGCTCCTGAAATATTGACGTCATAAAATAATTAAGAGGACCTTTGACCCAGACTATCGTAAGCATTGTGTTATTCTACAAACCCAGCTTGCTCGGATATTTTAAAAAAATATGATGAATAATCTCAATTCAATTCATTTTTCATTTTTTCAATTCATTCTCAATAAGAGCAGGTTTTGCACCCGAATTAATGTACAAGTATATTACAAGCACAATTGTGGACTTGACCGCATGAAACTTAATATATTTCACAAAGACATTAGAATTTTGAATGAATTTGATATAGAAGGCGACATAAAATATTGGTATTTTCTACAAATTCGCTTATTTCTGTGTAGTTAAATCCCAATATCTGCAATATAAACTGTGAAAAGCATTCAATCTCTTCCAATTAGTTAATTACGTGTAAGCAGTACCTGGATGTTGGATTGTGGCATGATTGCATGCCATTATTGCCATGACGGATTGCGAAATATTTTGGAACTCCATCAAGCCTGACGATGACCTGTAGTGAGGATAAAACGTCATCTAGGTAAGCAAATACTGTTTATGTCTTTCCTACCTGGTTTCGTATTTTATGGAATCCATTATATTGTGAGAGGTATTAGTAAGCCGTTACTATTGCATTAAAAATATAAAACGATAAATGTTTGACAAGTAATATATGTTGTGAACATTTTTATCAATGATTAGCATTTTAACAAAAGCTTGAGATTGTTCCAAATAAGGTATAACATGTCAACGGAAATTGTAGGGTGATCGGAATTCTAACTAAAATAAATATGTAAAAATTGTTTTCGTTTGAGTATTGGTAGCGACCAATAAAAAATTATAAGCGTTTTCTTCCCCATAACCAAAATGTTGGTTGCAAATCAGTTTTTTTCGGAGTCTCGTCACGATTATTGCATTTAGAGAACGTTGGCATCAAAGTACAATAGGCCGAACTCAACAGTGTGCTTTGGATAAGTTGAAAACAAAGTTATAAGTTGAAATAAAGCCACAAGATTATCGTGAACGCTTTCTGAACAAACAAACCTCTCGCTTTTCAGTGGGAACTTGGAGATGGTGTGTGGTGGTGTCACGTTGTAGTCCTTGAACACTTGTAGAAGCTGATCATCCGATACGTCGGGTGGTGTGTTGAAGAAGTGCAGCACCTACACAACAGATGCGCTTGTATTGTATATTAACAATTTATGAATGTATTATTTTTACGATCTTTAACAATTGTACAACAAATAAAAAATCAAGACCCTAACCATGTACGCTAATCATATTATTTTGTAAATGCGTTTCTCAGTACGCGTAATTATTGTTAATACTTAACGACAAAAAGAGATCTAAAGGCGAGGTTTTCCAACGGCGGTGATAGGTAAAAATATCCCTGCGACACTAAGGCGCCACCAAAAAAATAAAAGCATACTTACCAAGTTTTCTAGTTATCGGGAAAATTGTATATCAATGTAATGTATCATCATGGTATACTTGTGATTTTAATTTATGAATTTTTGTCCAGACATTTCTGTTAAACAGGCTACAGAAAAGAATTATAATTTTGAGCTTCTCCTAAGATCGATAAATATAAGGCGCATACCAAAAATCTATTAGATATTATAGAAACCACAACAAAATATGTTTCATGATAATTTGAAAACACTTACCTTGGACGGCGGCTGTATTCTGTTTTTGTGTATGGAGGCAGGCGTGAGGAACCGGTTGTTCTTGTTGCCAACATAGTCTTTGAAGGAAGGACTTTTGTCAGGCAGGGGATAGGGATTCATCACTTCCGACAGGTACGCCTGTTTTGAGAACCTGCGGATAACACACAAAAACGGCATTAGAATGTTTGTGTAAAAGGTCATCATTTTCCTACTTGGACATAACGTGACAGTTGTCTGAGACTGTGTCTGAAGGCTTTTATTTGTCCGAAGTGACGGCGTGGATTGGACTGGCCACATGCTTCTTAGTATGGAGATCCCTGGTTCTATTCTTTGTCGGCCAAATTACGAACCAGGACGCTGTTTGTGGCTGCATATTATACACAATGCAGGAAGTCTACAGACTTTCGTATGTGGTATAGAATGGACAATAGAAAAAAGGCCAATCAGTATAAATAAAAATGAATTGCTGTTCGTTAGTCTCGCTAAAACTTGACAACGGCTGGACCGATTTGGAAAATATTGGTCTTTAAATATTCGTGGAAGAAAACATGGAAATACTCGGAATTAAATAAAAACAAAAATATTGCTTTTCCTTTGACGTGACGCTTGACGATTGCTTTTGTTTGTTTTAAGTTTATTTAATACAAAAGTTTAGGTATTTTATTTATCCATTGAGGCAGTACGCAATCTGCCAGGTCAGCTAGTTAAAAATAAAATCAATTGAGATACTCACGCAAGCGTCAATGTATAGTCACCGACAGTGACATTGTTCAAGTTCTGCACGCAGCGTTCTACAGACACGCCATCACCCATTTGAACCATAGCCGTGCCCTCTTTTGTTTTCAGGAACTTTATCTGGGAAGCCAAGCAATATATTCATATTTATATGAAGGAGGTTCATGATAGTATGGTTTGCAATTTATTTGCAGGTTACGTTGCAAGTGTCTAGGTCTGCTGGTTTTTGGATGGATGCACTTCCGGCCTCCAGGTTTCGTGGATCCCGTTTGCCATTGTAACATCTATGGCAGTCGACACCCGAAGTTCAAGTTTTGACGAATTGAAAAGGAAAATCTCTTCTTGGAAAATTGGGATCTACCGCTGTTTTCAAATTATCACCAGTATACAAAAGGCAGAACGATTGATTTATGTGTGTTGATGACATTACGTAAAAAATCATATATGCATAGATAATAAATTAGATAAATAATAAGATTTTCCTCCTACTACTCACTCTGACAACGTTTCCGTATAGACAGCACAGGTTAAAGAGACGATCGGCGTTGACGGTCTGCGGGTCGAGGCCATATACCATCATAACAGCGCCCTGCTGCGGTGGACCACCCTGCAAGAAGCAGGGCTCATGTTAGTTATCAAGACAAAGAAATACCATTGGTATTTCATGGTATATTAGTATTGTACCAAGTACAGGGAAATAAGACTCATGACCAAGATACACAGATATTACGATGAATTTCAGAAATTGGATCAAAAGTTTTAATATTGAAACGGTCTTTTATGCTCGGCAGTCATATGAATTTACCTAATATCTTCGGAACCTTGCCTAAAGGGACTCCTTTAAATAATATATTTTAGTATTAATTTAATTGGTGTTTTTAGTCTTGTTAATATGTACTTAAGTTAGTGTATATATTTATTTACTTACATAAAATATAATAAACGGATCGTAATATTGCCATTTACCTGAAGATATATTAATTATAAAAATTATAAGCAAGCGACAAAAGTATGAAAGTATCAGAGGATAGAAATACCAATCAAGGACAGTTATAGCTTCTGATTATGCAAATGTTATGAATATTGTTTTAAATAAGACGCCAACGAGATAGGATCTTAAGAAAATGATTAAATTTCGAGCTGGCAATGTAGGTACCTGATTCTGTGGTGGCATGGAGGGATGGTGCATGGGTGGGGGAGGCACAAATCCCTCTGCTCCATAACCTTCGGGACCATAGCCGCGGCCGTCACGCTGAAAACGTTATAAAATAAATTTATTTTTGCGTTACCTAAATGATGTCTTAGGTTTTCACGATCTGTGCACATTGCAGGAAATGAATGTTGACGTTGGGATTTAAATAAAGGAACTCAATCAGAATCGTCAAGTAATAATTTCCTGCAATGTTACATTACCAGACCGTGTGGTGACGGATTAAGAATACATGGTGTCACCATCTCATTCAATCCCTGGGGGTTTCGTAAGAGTCGACAGAAGGAAATGACGAGGCCGATAAACGAGCTGTAAGAGAAGGAAAACTTGACACGGTCACCCTGTGCCAACCCGTCTGGCCAGCGTGGCACAGTAGGCTAATTACCCTCCGTGTTGTTGGAGGAGGCCCAACTCAGCAGTGGGTCATTTATGGGCTGAGAAGTAGTAGTACATTACCTTATAAAATTACGTGTAGAAATGTAACGTATTTGGTTACATCAGGAAGTCAGGTATTTCATACAGTACGAAAGTTATTTCCTATCCACACGCAGAACCACGCTCTCAATTTTTTTAATACTAGTATGAACTAACTGCAGTATGTGAAATTTTACATCCACTGGTAAAGATGACAAAGACTAAAACCAACAAATTTGATGCAATACTTTACAATTAGGTATTTTAGTTCAGTCACTTTCAAACTTATATGTATACATACACATAAAACGGCGGGTTTTAAATATTTTCAGAAATCCAAAGAAGGAGCAAACGTTAAGGAAATTGCACGAATTGCGCCAGCTCAGCTAGTAGATTTGTAATTTTAGCGGTATTTCACTATGATCACAAGTCACATGAGATATATTTTTCGCAAGTTGAGTTAAAGAAACGATCTACCTAGCCAAAAAGGACATTTAAAAAAGCAAGCATAAAAAGTCTTTAGATTTGCGCGACACAATTAAAATGAAGCCGAATGCACATGTAAAATCCAATACTTATTATGCCACAATTTCGTTTCTCATTTTAATTTTCAATAAACTCCCGATATTAATTATATATTTGATGACGAGGCTACAATTCCTTGATTAATAAGCGCATTTGTGGGAATTTATTATACGGCGGTTTAAACTTAAATATAGCGAGGTATAAAGTTTCAATTATGAAAGCTCTGGGTATTACCCAGATTAGTATCGATCGACCTACAAGTAGATACATACCACACTACTACAAATATCTACTACCAGGTCTCTATCTCTATCTACCAGCAGCCCTTAAATGACCCACTGCTGAGTCGGGCCTCCTCCAATTACAGGGAGAGCAATTACCACACTTTCAAGTTTATTTTCTCTTGCGGCTTGGTTTTCGACCTTGTCATTGCCTTGTGTCAACTCTTACGACACCCTCAGGATGGAATGGGGTGGTGGTACCATGTATTCTAAATCCGTCACCGCACGGACTAAATATAAAGTATAAAGGTTATCAAAATAGTTAGAGTCCATAATCAAATACAAGTGATTGTCGATTTTGTGTCTATTGAGTAGGCAGGTTTGGGCCGCTTCGGCAAACGGTTAGCTCCAGACTTAGTAGTTATAGTAAAATATACGTATTACTAAACAACAGATGTGATAATTACCGGATGATGTGGCGGTGGGGGCCCGTGTCTCTCCTTCATCATCCCTGGCGGCGGAGGGCCTCCACTGCCGTACTCTATGTCTGAAAGAAACGATAAAGTTTTCGAGATCATTGATCGATCGATGTTTCAAATTGACATTTCATTTTATGTTTATTGCATAAAACATAGTTGACTGAAAATAATAACTAAAATGTATAAGAACAAAAATAAATAAATTTAGGAGTGAAGTATGTAATAATTGTCATTGATACTTTGCGGTTAGTATTCTTTGCTCTTGATATTAGACATTATATTATTTGCTGGAAATGCAAGGAAATTAATAACACAATCTTTAATACGTATTTGATATATTTGGAAAAGGTAGCAGTTCTGTACCTAATTTCAGAGAAGAGAGTGGATTTTATGATACTGCGTACCACCCTGAGAGTGTCGTAAGAGGCGACTAAAGGAACGCAAGAGACGGATCCCCTAGCCGCAAAAGAAGGAAAACTTGTAATAAACCCTGTGCCAACCCATCTTGTCAGCGTGGCACAGTAGGCTAATTTCCCTCCGTGAACTTGGAGGAGGCCGGATTCAGTAGTGGGTCATTTATGGGCGGAAATGATGAATGATGAGACTATACGGATTGGTCATAGAAAGTGTAAAAGGAACGAATCTTTTATTTGTTAATTTTAGATTTGCAACAATATTTTTCTACTACTATTCAGCCCATAAATGACCCACTGCTTAGTCGGGCCTCCTCACATTACACGGAGGGTAATTAGTTCCCTGTGCCACGCTGGCCAGACGGGTTGGCACAGGATTTCATACCAAGATTCCTTCTATTACGGCTAGATTATCAGCAATGTAACTTTCTTATATCGGCTCTTACGGCACCCTCAGGTCGAATGGGGTGGTGACACTATGTAGATAATCGTGACGGATTTACCGTCACCGCACAGCAGGTTTTTATATATTTAAATTTAATTTACTCAGGTCAATACATATCATCGGGTCTTTAAGGATATTAAATACTTTGACAAGGTTAAATATTTCATCGACAGGAGGTGCTTTCATATATTAAATCCAACCACAGACAGAAAAAAATGTGGTTTAGGTTACAAACAATGCAGATTTAGCAAAATCGTTTACACTAAGTGCGTTTACGTCTATACATATAATACGGCACACTTAATAATATACTAAAGTGATCCATGGCTTGGGTCGATTATAAAAAGGCCTACGACTCAGTGCCACACTCATGGCTCTTGAGAGTATGCACTTTGTACAAATTACATCCAAATCTTTGCTCATTTCTACATTCATGTATGAGCAGCTGGGCCACTCGTCTTTGTCATATGGATGGGATGGATTTTTCTGACTCTCCGGACTTAATACAGATAAAGCGTGGCATTTTTCAAGGTGATAGTCTGAGTCCGCTTTGGTTTTGTCTAGCATTGAATCCCTTAAGTACTTTACTTAGGGATTCAATGTTAGGCTATCGTCTGAGAAGGAATGGTGAGATCGTATCTCACCTTTTGTACATGGATGACGTAAAATTGTATGCGCCAAACGAATCCGATTTGGTAACATTACTTAAAATTACGCATAATTTTAGTAATGATATCAGAATGGAGTTTGGCATTGACAAATGTGCTGTCATCCGTGTACAAAGAGGTCAAATTGTAAACTCATCCGGTGTAGACATTTCTGAATCTGTCTTTCTACACTCTCTCTCCGAATCCGAAAATTATAAGTACTTAGGCATGTCACAGGGTCTTTGCATTGCTGATAAGGACATGAAACAATTGTTGACGGCACGATTCTTGGGTCGCGTAAAAAAAGTTTTTAAAAGTCTTTTGTCGGGCGGCAACAAGGCCCGTGCTTTCAACAGTTGGGCTATTCCTGCACTTTCATACTCATTCGGCATACTCAAGTGGACTCAGACTGAACTGGACAAATTAGACCGGAAAGTCCGTCGACTAATGACATCATTCCGAATGCACCATCCGCGCTCATCAGTCATGAGATTGTATATTCCGCGGAAATGTGGTGGTCGTGGCTATCTTAACGCCAAATCTCTTCATAATCGTGAAGTATGCAATCTCAGAGACTATTTTGTTCGTATCGATGACAATTTACATCGGGATGTTGTCAGTGTCGATAATGGACTCACACCTTTATCAATGGCAAAACAAAACTGGCGCAGGCTAAAGGTATTAACCACTCCAGACCGTATAGCTGTATGGCAGAGCAAGGAATTACATGGTCGCTTTTATCGCGCTTTTACAGGTCCTGATGTCGATCAACAGGCATCAATTTCTTGGCTTAGTTTCGGAAATCTCTTCGCTGAAACAGAAGGTTTTGTCTGTGCAATCATGGACGAAGTGGTTATGACGAACAACTACCGGAGACATATTATAAAAGATGGCACCGTTGACATCTGTCGGGCTTGTCGTTGCCCCGGTGAATCTATTAGACACATTGTCTCCGGTTGTTCTCGTCTAGCCAATGGTGAGTATTTGCACAGGCATAACCAAGTTGCCAAAATAATTCACCAGCAACTTGCTCTGAAATATGGCCTTATTGATAGTGAAATTCCGTATTACCAGTATCAGCCTGCACCAGTTTTGGATAATGGTCTTATCACATTATACTGGGATCGATCTATTATTACTGACAGGACTATTGTAGCTAATAGGCCTGACTTAGTACTAATAGATCGGTCGGTGCGCAAAGCAATGATAGTGGATATCACCATTCCACATGATGATAATCTCATAAAGGCCGAAACTGAAAAACTGAGCAAATACCTTGACTTGGCTCATGAGATTACTTCAATGTGGGGTGTTGATTCTACTATCATTGTGCCGATTGTTGTGTCGGTAAACGGTTTGATAGCGAAGAGCTTTAATCGCTATCTTGAAAAGCTCTCGCTTAGTTGTTGGGTTAAGCACTTGGCCCAGAAAGCCGTCCTTCTAGAGACTGCGCGGATTGTAAGAAGATTCCTCTCTGCTGACCCCTAACCGCCGTTGGCTTGGGTCATTGACTTCGTCTTCGGCGGGTGACATCCTATTTTTATATATATTTTTATGAATTTGTTTCTTTTTGTAAAAATATATGTAACAATGAGATAATAAAGAAATGTACCAATACTAAAGTGACAAAATTTTACGATTTAGCGAATGTTTTTTTTTTTACGTCGGAGATGCTCATTGATACTCAGCCATTGGGGTACGCCGGGTTACGTGGGACTCAAGGGCGCGTAGAGATAATAATTTTCCCCGAGCTACCCACTAAAACCGACGGCGATGCTCGACTGCCCGAACCAGAGCCGCGGGATTAGTTTCCCGATTGGAGAGCATGCTAAAATGTCTTCAGTCAGTACGTTATTAAGCGTGCAATATATTTTGGCATCCATGCACAGGGTAGGTTTTAAAATCAAAGTCGTGTTTTTGAATAAATGTATTTATTATGTATGTGTAGTATAACATATCCTTGTTTGGTTTTGCGTATTGTATTTCTCGAATTTACAATAATCCCCAATTATTAGTGAGCAAATAAATAAGTCTACATTATAAAGTAACAGTGAAACAGTGTGTGCTATAAATAATTCCATTAATTACAGTATGCTCCTTGGAGAGTTATATTACATAGAATTATTAATTAAATTTTAATCTATGTTGAGGTAATTGATATTTGACGTAACGTGTGGTAAAGTAAATACGTAATTACTGATAGAATATTGATATAATTAATTAATTATGTTGTTAGCAGTAACAGTGACTTAGCAGGCACACTCGCATTTGTAGGGGTATTAGTACTAAACACAATAAGTCTCGGTAACTAGCTATTAAGTTAGCGTGTTCAAAGATAAATTAACATAATATATAGTTTTATCCATATGACCGAAGTAGTAGATGCAGTCAAAATACCTAAAAATCTTTGTACGTAAATGAGTAAGTAAACGATTTGACATTTTGATGAATCTACCCATATTCTCATTTATACCAAGTTGACCTCAACAAAAAATGTCTTAATAATACTATTGTAGAAATCTTTGAACACGCCTATTGTAGTAATCACAACATCGGATGCCATCATGCTATCGTCTAAATAAACATACATTTTGTAGGGGGACATACATTCCAGAGGATAAGGTTTGATATTTATGGTTAGCGCTATAAGTTGCACACTTCGCAGTCCAAACTGTATCTATACACACCGTTCTGCGTATTTTCGCAGGAGTGTTGGCTGTGTTGGCTGCAAGAATCTTCGCTGCAGGATCTGTTCGTAGGTTGAGGTGTAGTCGTACTTGCATCTGCCGATCATCCCATGTATCAACCCATACAATTGGAGTGTGTTCAAGAGTTCGTGATGAATGACAATTCCTTTCTTGTTAAACAATATCGCACAGTATAGAGAAATTTTGAATAGAAATAGCTGCGGTGCCGCAGTCGAAACTTATGTGAAAATGTTTGTCTGAAATGTCACTAAGTGTGTGGTAGATTAAGTTTAAAATTGTAATAGAACAATTCCAAGTTTAAATTAATTTATGCTTTTGAAAATACATAATTGGGGAAGGGTTACTTTTAACCAATTTCTGGAACCGGGGAAAATTTCGCCTGCTATGTATGTTTTTATGATGTGTATTACCGCCTAACTCCGTCATTTCTGAACGGAGGACCTTTTTTATTAGATTAGTACTTTCTCCAGATTGGGTCCATATTTATTTTTACCAAAATCAATTCAGTGATTTGATATAAAACTGGAAATAAGGGAACTAAACTATTTGTCGATAGGAATATATGGGTAGGACTTACTACACTCGAGAGCAATGAATCCGGGTCACTTAAATAATCCTAAAAATCTCGGAAACTAAAAATGCTAGGTTAATGCAATAAATCGTATTTAATAGACAATGTAATACTCCTTAAATGAAGGTATTAAAAAGTAGTAGTAGTAGTAGTTGTAAAGTTATATCATAAAAAATCAAACTTGAAAAAGGGCCACTTTCGAAGATGGAACTACGAAATTACAGCATTTGGTTTTGCTTTTGTTTGTAATCTGTCATTTATGTGGGTACATAAACCATGTTGATAGTGCTCTATATTCACGCTTCGTGAGCTCAAAATTGCTCTCACAGAGGAATGGGAGAATATTCCCCAAAATCGTATAAGGAACTTGGTGTACAGCATGCCAAACCGCGTAAACGCAGTAATGGAAGCACGAGGAGGCAATACGAAGTATTAAAATTCAAGAAAATCGTAATAAAGTTCAAAAATTTCATGTTTCCTATTTTTGTTTTAAGGAGAGATCAGCAGTTTTTTTCTTTATGTAATATTGTGTTAATAAAATGTATGGTGACTCATATTTTTTTTTCTTTCATTTAAGGAGTATTACATTGTCTATTAAATACAATTTATTGCATTAACCTACCATTTTTAGTTTCCGAGATTTTTAACATTCTTTAAGTGACCCGGATTCATTGCTCTCGAGTGTAGTTGTTGGTTCCTAGTTATATGGACTAAATTTAAGACCTTTCAACTACTACTACTCAGCCCATATGACCCACTGCTAAGACGGGCCTCCACTAGTTACATAGAGGGTAATAAGCGTACTGTGCTACGCTGGCCAGACGGGGTCGTACAGGGTTTCGTATCAAGTTTTCCTTCTCTTGCGGATAGCATAGCATATGATATCGGCCTTATCATTTTCTTTTGCCGGCTCTTACGACACCATTAGAATGAATCAAGGGGATGACACTACGTATTAACACGAATTAAAACCGACTTCCAAAACAATTAAAAAAGTATAAAGCGAAAAGTATCCAATACAATGAAGTAGGTGCCAACTTAAATTCACACCAATGTTAATTAGGATATAAATTTACCCAAAGCACCGCTTTTCAACATTTTTATAATTACTGGTTTTAAAACTGGGAGTTTACCTCAGTAGTTTGACATCAGATTCAAATCGCATCACTTTGCACTGAAATTTATCACTCTAGATTGTGGACTTTTTAATAGGGATAATAATATATTTACATCGCACTGCAGTTTACATTAAAACCACAACGGAAGCTACTAAAAGCTTCATGCGGGCGGACAGCAAACAATAATTGACTGGAAGTAGTATGCGCGCATTAAAATATACAGTTACCGTTGAAAGCGGATATTTTTATGCCTTTGAAATATAGCTTCAAATTATGACCTTTCAGTTTTCATTGGGCGTTTTCATTAACATGCTGACTTTAAATTTGACTTGACTGCCTTGTTGGTCTAAGGGTTGGATTCGCCAACTTTAGATCACGGAGTTCTAGGTTCGATTCCGGGGCCGTTCCAGTGTGCAAGTGTGTTCGTGAATTTTATGTTTGTAAACTGTGAACACCGCGATACAGGTTATAGCTAATGCAGTGGATCCATTAAAAAAAGTCTACCATTTATTAAAAAGTCCCAAAATGTTAATGCCAATTGAGTATTCTTGTATTCCAATATAGAAAATACGGGAGAGTTAAAAATTATGCGAGAAAATCGTCTAAAGAAAATAAAGAAGAATTTACTAAATAAAATAAAAAGTAATTTACTTTGCCTTGAATTAAAAACACATCACTACATAGTATAAAACAAAGTCGCTGTCGTCTGTCCGTCCCTATGTATGCTTAAATCTCTAAAAATACGCCACGGATTTTGAAGCGGTTTCTTTAATAGATAGAGTGATTCAAGAGGAAGGTGTTTAAGTATAATACATGCACCCGTGCGAAGCCGGTGAGGGTCGCTAGTATTTAATAAAAAAAACATGGATACAAAGCTCTACACAGCAGCTACTCAGCCCTATTCAGACCACAAATGACCGAATACTGAGTCGGGCCTCCTCCAGTCACATGAATGGTGATAGCCTTCTGTACCGTTACCTTCTGTAAACTCATTTTTCGGCTCTTACGAGACCCTCGGTATGGAATGGGGTGGTGACACTATGTATTCTAAGTCCGTGACCACACGGACACACGTCCTCCAAACAACAATCTCCATTGTTTCAAGCTAAAGACGCACGTATAAACAGAAAGCGAAACAGATATTTTTCATCAAGAAAGTGGGACAAGATATTCCCTAGGTTTAGCCTTAAAACCGGTGTTTACCATGGCGGCAACAAAAAGTCGTGGAGCCGCTTTCGTACATTTTTAAAGCGCACACAGTCAGGTGTGGGCGCGGAGTGTTGCAGCGGAATTTAAACTTACATTTTTTATTACGAGCCGTTTTTGCGCGGTCCGTAAAATTCGGTCGTTGGATTTTATATTCAATTCCGTTTTACATTCCGTTTGTTCTAAATTTTCAATTGTATCGCCACGATATGTTAACTATTAGGTGAACTATCTTATAAAGGTTGCTGGGAGTCAGTGGATATCATCTGTACGGGATTATACTTGTGACAATATATAAATAATAAATATCCTTGGACATTTCACACAACGCCATCTCGTCCCAAGCTAAGCAACTTAATGCTTGTGTTATAGTAACGAGATGGATGATAAAATTCTTATATACATTTTATTTTTGTAAATACATACATAATATAGATAGAAAACACCCAGACCCGGAACAAATACTTGTAGGTCGTACAAATATTTCTTATAATATATATAATATATGGGATATATATAATATATTATATATATTAATATACTTAATAATATATATAATATATGGGATAGGCCTATGTTTGGAAATGAACTACTACTCAGCCCATAAATTATCACTGCTGAGTCAGGCCTCCTCAAACTACATGGAGGGTAACAGGGTTGGCAAAGGGTTTTGTAACAAGTTTCCTTCTCTTGCAGCTAGGTTTTCGGCCTTGTCGTTTCCTTTTGTCGGCTCTTACGACACCTTTAGGATGGAATGGGGTGGTGACACAATGTATTCTAAAGCCTTCACCACACGGACCATTTTTTTTCAATTATGCTCCAGATCGAAGCTGGCTTTTCATGCAAGGAAATTGCCTGCCATGCCACGTTGTCAAAAAGGAATGAGACAGGAATAATTAATGCTTTCCTTTTCTTGCGGCAAGATTGCTCTTAGAACGCTCACCACTTGCCTACAGATAAATCAAAATACAGTCAAATGTATATTTTAAAAACAAATATGGAACACTAGGGCTGTAGTATCATTCATGATGAATTCGTATCCGGATCAGGGTTGCCAATATGTCAAATTATTTGTAACGAAATAATTTCATACCAATTGAAAAGCGAACATTCTATCGTTCGAAAAGGTTTCGCTGAAATTATTCGACATGGTAATGTTATTCGAATAATGTTTTGTCCATTGGTTACTGCTTTGTTACTCTAAAAATGGTATTTATTTTGAAGCATTTGCAGATTTTCTCTTTTTGGGCTAGGTTATCGGCATTGTTATTTCCTTTTATCGGACCTGACAACATCCTCAGGATGAAATGGGGTGGTGACACTGCATATTCTGAATCCGTCACGTTTTCTACTAATCCTTTTTTATTTATTTTTTATAAAACATAAACAGGTAAACCCTATATCGCGGGGGCAGTTTACAAACATGAAATTCACGAACACAAATGACACCCAGACTGAGGAGCAAAAGTGCCTCTGGTTTACACGAAGACACTTGCCCGGCCCCGGAATCGAACCCGTGATCCAAAGGCGGCACATCCAACCCCTAGACCAACGAGGCAGTCAATGAATGTTGATGAATAAATGTTTTAAACTCAAACGGCCAGCCCTGGGCCAGCGCGTCATTTCCCATGCCGGGTTATCAACCGTTTTAATACGTCGAATACAGATTTATGCCAGTTCCGTAAATAAACGGCAGGTGCATTAAAAAGGTATAAAAGATTTATGCGATAAGCGCTCACCTCTGATACATTTACAAATTGGATATCTGTCTGTGCATCACAGCTTCTGCACTCTGTTTGTAAGTTATCACTATTTCTAGCTGTATTGAGTTTTCTTTATATTTGGCATTCAGCGGGTAGTGATCTGCAGGTTAAGCAACGTCTGGCACCGTCTGTGTTGCTCTCCATCATGTTACGATCTGCTTCTCAGTCTCTCGGAGGGTATGTACAACGGTCGGCCCTGGCTACATTCTACCATCTATGACAGTCAGTAGCGTTATTTCTTAGTCCTTAGGCGAAACGCTCTTAAATAGCATAAGAGGAGGCGATCAATACTTGAATGATTTTTGTTTTTAATAAAACTAGAAATGGTTCGAAATCGAAGAAGAAAGAAACTATAAGTTAAATCAGGCAATCATAGACATTTCGAAAAACCCTAGACACACAAAATATACGATACGTATACCAATATTATAAAGAGGTGACGTTTGTATGTTTGTAACGAATAAACTCAAAAACGACTGGACCATTTTCAAAATACAGTAACATAGAAGTATATACGCGAAGCTGGGAAAAGTAAAGGTTTGAAACCGCGCGCAAAAGCTAGTATCCAAATAAAGAAACAGCATTTGTAGCTCCATTAGCTGAGTCGAAAATCCAAACACGAAAAATGCCGCCAACAATTTATATTTTTACGTTGGCAACCCTAAACGGTGCACGAACACATTCCCCGAGGTGCGCCTTTCATTCCGCCTCTGGAGTTCATCGCGCGCGGATGTATTTATAGACAACATTCTAAAAGCACCCCTCTTTCGCCAACACTTTTGCATTGTGCGGTATATTCGGATAAATGTAGAATGTTTTAGTGTAGTCCATGATCTATACAATTGAATATATTTGAAAGCTCTTTTACATCGGATTATAATTTGATAGAAGAGACATCTATTTTTAAAAAGATGGTTTGGATGTTTGGGCGTAAGTGGTTTAATAAGTTTAAAAAAAAAAAAAGATAAAACTTCTATAAAAAGAAAACTTCCTACATCTGGGTTATCAGTTAACTGTTTGTATAACATCATCATCAGCCTATTTCAGTCCACTGCTGGACGTAGGCCTCCCCCAAGGCTAGCCACTGAACCCGGTCTTCGGTTCTATGCATCCAGTTGCTGCCGGCTGCCCGTCGCAGATCGTCGCTCCATCTAGCAGGGGGGCGTCCCACCCTACGTTTGCCAGTACGTGGTCTCCACTGTAGCACCTGTTTGCCCCAGTTTGTATAACATAGAACTTGGTTATTCCACACTTGCAATGGAGGTATTAAACATATGTAAATTTAATTCATCTAAATCCTCGTGACCTATTTAAAATATACTTATGGTCGCCCATCAATAAAAATTCGACCATAATTAATTTAAATTATAGTTTCTTTTTTCAGCTCGACTACCTTGATGTGTTTGAACGTAACGTTTAATGTATTTTAATGGATTTAACTATAAGTGTGGGACATACTTCTTCGTCAGCACATTTTCCGTAAAATATATAGAATAATGTCACCGACCATTTTCATTGTGTTTCGAACGGAGTGATTAAAGCAATTGATGATGATAATAATGAACGAAAAACAAATATGTAGGGCGATGCACATAAGCCAATCCCTTCCCATCCCATAACTGAAAGAGAGCTCCACACTACTGGAACATTTAACGCTTTTCTTCTTCTTTAATTTAATTCCCCACGTTACCGCGTGCACAGGGAATTCATTGATAACGCAATTAAAGAAAATAAATTATAGGCGATAGATTTAACTGTTTCTTTCTTTGCCCGGATTCGAAAGCAATCCGGATTCGAAGGTTCTGAACAGGAACAGGTTCCATCTTAAACAGGAAAAAGATGTAGTTAAGTAATTTGCAACGCTGTATTTTCCCTGGATAATTAATCAATCTTAATGGGCTATAGATTTAATGGACTCCACCAAAGGGCCAAAGTCACCCAAAGGGCAATGGAGAGGGTTATACTCGGAGTTTCCCGACGAGATCGAATCAGAAATGAGGAGATACGAAGGGGAACCAGAGATACAGGGAAGAAAAGTCCTCGAGTGGCGACCGCGTTCCGGAAAGCGCAGTGCTGGTAGGCCTCTCACACGGTGGCCCCGATTAAGGTCGCCGGAAAGCGATGGATGCGGGTGGCTTTGGACCAGCCTTCGTGGAAATTCTTGGGGAAGGCAGTGCTATGTCCAGCAGTGGACATCTTTTGGCTAAAATGATGATGGTGAATGGGCCTAAATTAATGATTATCAACGAACAATTTAGTATTTTACATGCTTAGGACCTTAGGTATTAAAACTGGATTCGTATCCGGATACATCCGACCACGGATTTAATCCTTTCGTACGCCACATCACTATTCACACAACACGTTCAAATTTTCTTTACATTAAAATTTAAGCGCTTTATGATTTATGAACTGTAATAGCCTCAGGAAATTTTATTGCAGCAAAATTAAAATTTGAATTTTATGAGTTCACGATCTTTATTCATTCATTATGTAGGCACATAAAAGACTCGTTGCTCAGTCTCCTCCAATTTGGTGGATGGAAATAAGCCAACGGGGACAGACAGGTTAACCGTGTGGTTTCATATAAATGCGCCATATCTGGCGAAGAGGGTTTCCGTGTATCTTATATTGTTTATCTACATCATCATTATTATTTCACCCCAAAGATGTCCACTGCTGGTTATAGGGAGGCTTCCCCTAATTATTTCCTTCGACCTTAACTAGGGTCGGGTCGGAAGGCACTATTCAGACCGCGGTCGCCGCTCGATTAAAATCAATAATATATTTACTCAAATGCTCATCTTTAAAACCACAATTTTTTTTACGTTTTACATTTACAATTTACCACCGGTTCGGAAGGCTGCAGACGGACAAGAGCCAGCAAGAAACGCTGTAGTTGCTTTTTTCAAATCGCAATTTTTATATAAAATAGTTTAAGTCCGCCTTTGTACACTTTGTGTGCATAAAGTTTTAATAAATAAAAAAACGTTTTTAATAAATAAGACAGTATTTTGTCATTAATTAGATATTTTTTGTTACTCTAGTTACCCTACACGTGCCCCCTGGGTAGTGCTAAATGAGCAGCCAATCCTGGTGGTAGGTTTCGGCCGTAGCTAGTCACCACCCTCCTGCCTAAGCCATACCGCCAAACGATTTTGGTCGTGTTCCGGTATGAAGACAGGAGAAGCTATTTGAGAGGACGGGTCTAAACAAATACGCCGAGTTGGGAACCGGTCTCAGTGCCATTGGTTTGCCACGCCGGGTGCCTGGTCGGGAGGGTAGCGGGATCCGAAGCACGGTGCTCCGCTGGCCGACCGCAGGTAGTTGGGGGCCCAAGTAATGGTCTCGCCAATCGTGAAAGGCTGCCCCGCCAACTCGCGAAAAATCCCGAAGATGCGCTATCGTGCCGGTTGGCGACCGGACGAGAGGACCCGATAGACATCTTTGGGGGGGTTCGGGCGTCCCCGCAGTCTCCAGCCCAGGCTCCCACACGTGTGGTTGACCTCTGTGCATTGCTGGGTGACCGACTCGGCGCTTGTTTAACTTCCGTCTTCTCCGCCTATTCACACACACAAAATTTAATGGTTATACAAAGGATAAAGAGCAAGTGTTTACAGCGGAAGCACGTCCTCTCACTTAAAGTGCACCTCTCAAACATCCGAGGTTTGCACTCAAATCTCGTAGCAGTCCATCACCACCTTGAGACTGAGAAGCCACACTTGCTCTGCCTCACTGAGACGCAAATCAGATGTCCATTAGACGCATCATACTTGCAATACCCAGGGTATACCCTGGAGCACTCTTTTATACCACACGCTGGTGTTTGCTTGTATGTTCGCGATGACATCTGTTGTCAGCGTCTCCGTAACTTTGAGGATCCTAGTTTTTCTAACTTATGGTTACTGGTGGACACGGGCGTTGAACAGATTGTTTACGCCTTGGTCTACCGGTCGCACAGCGGTGATCAGGAGACAACGAGACTCTTCGAACGGCTCAGTGATATGGCTGGTGAGGCTCAGCAGCGGTACCCGCGTGCGCAGTTGGTCTTTCTGGGGGACTTTAACGCTCATCATAAAGAGTGGTTGTGCCCATACCAGTTTACGGACCATGCTGGGAGGGAGGCGCGCAAGTTTGCACTATCGCTAGATCTCACTCAGCTGGTCGACGAACCGACACGCATTCCAGATGTTGCTGGCCACACACCTAATTGCTTGGACCTTCTGCTGACAACCGACCCGGACAGGTATAATGTGTCAGTGTCAGCCCCTTTGGGAACCTCCGACCACTGTCTGGTTAAATCTGTATCGCACTACTCACCGCCCGATCCCAGCCCAAGAGGCTTACGGCGGGTGTGGCGATACAAGTCAGCAGATTGGGACGAGATGCGGCATTTCTTTGCGTCTTATCCCTGGCAACAAGCCTGCTTTTCCTGTGATGATCCGTCGAGCTGCGCGGAAGCCATTACCGATGTCTTGCGTCAGAGTATGGAATATTTTATTCCTTACTCTGATATCGCACTCGGTGGCAAAGCACGCCCTTGGTTTAATGCTGAGTGTACCAGTGCTGAGGCACATAAACATTCGGCATACCTATCTTGGGCGGATGCTCGTAGCCGCAAAGCTCCGGATGTACACCTTAAAAAGCAGGCTTTTAACAAAATTGCCAAGTCCTGCAAGAAGGTTTTACGGAAAGCTCGTTTCCTCCATGTTGGTCGCATCGGGACTAAGCTTGCTTCGTACCCAGTTGGGAGTAAAGCATTCTGGTCCCTCGCCAAATCGGTGGAGACGAACTTCTGTCAGTCATCACTACCACCATTGCTGAAACCTGATGGGTCGCTAGCTCACACTGCGAAGGAGAAGGCAAATCTATTTGTCTCCCTCTTTGCTGAAAATTCACGTCTAGATGCTGGTGACGCTGCACCTCCTTCAATGCCTCGCTGCGACACGTCGATGCCAGAGATACGCATCCGTCAGAAAGAGGTGCTTAAAACACTACGTTGTCTGGATGTGAATAAATCTAGCGGCCCCGATGGTATACCAGCAATTGTGCTAAAGACCTGTGCCCCGGAGTTGTCTCCTATTCTTACACGCCTGTTCCGCCTCTCCATGCAGACGGGGCATGTCCCCAAATCCTGGAAGGTTGCCAACGTCCAACCAATCCTTAAAAAAGGCAATCGTGCCGACCCGTCGAATTTTAGACCCATTTCGATCACCTCCATACTTTGTAAAACTATGGAACGTGTATTGAACACCAAACTCCTTGCATACCTTGAAGGTAACGATCTCCTCAGCGACCGACAGTACGGTTTCCGCCGAAACCGGTCCACTGGGGACCTTCTTGTGTATGCAACACACTTTTGGGGTGAAGCCATCGAGAGACACGGTGAAGCTCTTGCTGTGTCTCTTGATATTACAAAGGCTTTCGACAGGGTCTGGCATGAAAGTCTTTTGGGCAAACTTCCAGCTTACGGAATCCCAGCTAGTCTGTGCTTCTGGATCTCTGACTTCCTGAGGAACCGTTACATCCGAGTAGTCATTGATGGCTACTCATCGGATCAAGTGGCAATTAATGCCGGTGTACCTCAAGGGTCCGTTCTCTCCGCGACTCTCTTTTTGCTGCATATTAACGACCTGCTTAAACCCGGTATTTTTGGGTATGCAGATGACAGCACGGTCACGGAGAGATACGTATCTGATGCCCGGACCACCAGTAATGAGATTCAGTCGCTTAGGGAGGCCATGGTGGAACGTCTGAACTTGACTTTAAAGTCAGTGTCCAACTGGGGCGATGACAATCTAGTCAGGTTCAATGCGACAAAAACACAGGCGTGTCTATTCACCGCAAAGCGGAGTCCGTTCAACTTGACTCCCACTTTCCGAAATGTGTCCGTACCAATTGCGGGTCGACTCGAGCTTTTGGGCATGAAGTTATGTTCAGACCTTAACTTCGGGAGTTCCATAGAGTCCAAAGCGAAAACTGCAGCAAAGAAACTAGGTATCCTATTTAAGGTGCGTCGGTACTTCACACCTGGACAGCTTCTCACTCTTTACCAAGCTCAGGTCCGCTCAGGTATGGAGTACTGTTCCCACCTTTGGGATGGCTCAGCCAAGTATCAGTTAGCCGCCTTGGATTCTGTGGAGCGCCGGGCCTACAAGCTCATTGGTGATACGCGGTTGGTAGAGGCAAAATTGCAGAGCCTCGAGCACCGACGACGAGTTGCTTGCCTCTGCGTGTTTTATAGGATACATTTCGGTGAGTGTGCGCAGGAATTGCACGAATTGATTCCACCATCCCCTTTCCATCATCGGACATCCAGGCGTGGGGAGCGACTTCATCCTTATGCGGTTGAAATTCCACGTATTCGCACTAAGCGTTTCGCTTCCTCTTTCTTGATGCGGACCGCTAAGGAGTGGAATTCGCTTCCTACGTCTGTATTTCCAAGTAAATATGACTTGGATGCCTTCAAGTCTGGAGTGAATAGGCTCTTACTGTCCCAGCGGGTTACACCGTCGGCCTCATCGTCACTTACCATCAGGTGAGATAGAGGTCAACCGCCGGACTGTTAGTAATAAAAAAAAAAAAAAAAAAAAGGAGGGAAGTAACGACGAGGAGTATTTCTATGTGATGTGTCTGTGGAGGTTTGAACGAGATAAGTATTAAACCAATTATTTATTTGTAATATAAACTTATTGTTCCTTCTGAAAAAGGCAGGAGACGGAAAGCTTGAAACATTAACTTGTGCCAACCCGTCTGGCCAGCGTGGCACAGCAGGCAAATTCCCCTCCATGTAATGGGAGGAGGCACGACTCCGCAGTGCGCCCTTTATATGCATTGAAATATAAGTATGTATGTCCAAAATCTTTAATCAGCAAATTGTTAGTGTCATTTTCTAAAATAAATGAACCCCAAAAAGACCATCTTTGGGTAGTGATACTTACTGTATGGCTGAGGTCTTCCACCCGTGTACTGTGGCGACTGCAATAGGGGGGCACTTCGTTGCACTGGCTGCACTTCTTCAGACACTGAGGACAATAAAAAAATTGGACATCAATCAGTTGTGCAAACATTGCATCAAAAAAATTAATATTTGTGTAATGTCTATCCTTCAAAATTATTTTAGTTAGTGGCATAGCAACGCGCTCTAGTACAAAATAAACACGATAAATCCGTCAAGTTTTTGTTCAAAAAGCTTCCTGGGCTCATGCACAACAATTTGCATGAAGATCATCACATGATCAAATGCATACTTTACGATTCTTTAAAGGACATACAGACAAACATTCATTTTTATATTTATGAAGATGTTTTAACTCTTGACGTTTGGAATCTCTCGTGGCTTACGACTACTGCAAAGCATTACCAGTAAAATACACGCGATAAATCCGTCAAAAAATGTTTAATTTCAATGTGTTTCTCTTCTTATTTTCTTTTCATATGTAATAATCGGGAAAACCTAAGACATCATTATAAAGATCCTAGTTAAAGAATGACGTACTATGTTGCAAAACATTTGAGAGTACCACAGGGCACCATTCTTAGCCCATATCAATTCCCAGTACATAATGATATAGTTCCGTATTAGGTTAATGGACGTATTAGATGCCCAATTAGGCGTCGTGTTACAGTGTTGGACGTACCACGACATCGTGTCAGTGTGTCTCGTGCATTACCGGACACGACGCTAATAATTAATTCAGTAGAGGGCGATTGTATCGACCGAGCTATATTTGAACGGACCAGTTTACATCAAGTCTGTATAGATTGTATAGACACAATTTTGCGTCAGTGCTAATCTATACAAATAATATACAAATTTAACAAACCAAATTCACCGACTTCAAAAACAATAAAACCGCGAAAAATAACCATTTGAAGTCAGTGCCTTGGCTATAGGTCTATATCCTAATTAATGTCATCATCAATTGAATTTGGTACCGACTTCAAATGGTTGCATGTTGGTTACGTTTCGCTTTTAAATTTTTTTAGGGCAGTTTACATTGTACGAGTATAATAAATTTTAATTTTGTAAATTACTATTTTCTTTGCAAAAAATCCGAAAATGTCGGAATTCAAATGTGTTGCTAATGCTGAGACGGCGACCCTTCAGCAGGACTTTTTTTTATTAGTTACTTTAATGCCTTAGACCGTTGCGTGATGGCAAGCAACGCCAGGGTCTAAGATGGCGCAAGCTTTCGAGCAGGGATCGTTGACTTAGCCTAGCCATCGTTAACTTATTACTAAGAGACTCACCCAGCACCACGAGCGTCTCGATCCAACCCTTCATTCGCCTCACCCCACCCGTCTCAACCCTGCACATATAAAGACAAACCACACTCTTTATTCTCTTTCGTTAATAAAAAAAAAACTAACGTCACCACGCGTTAAAATCGCATGCCAATTTCAAATCTACCATACGAAACAAAACGAGAGAATACTTTCCAATGATTTTGAAACGATCTTGTATATCATAGAGACGTGTGTGTTTTTTTGATATATTGTCTGTTGTTAACTGTAAAACGATATACAATATGTAAATTTAGATATAAAAAAAAAACAATTAACTCGAGAGTGTGTTTGTCATTAGTTTTATATGTGCATGGAAGATTATAACATTAATAATTATTATATAAGTACTGTTATTGTACGATGAGCAAGAATACACTAGATGTCCGATCAGCACTCGAAAATCACAAATGCATTTGTGGTCTTTATTTCCTCCAATCACAGGCAAAGTGTGAATGTGTGTGTTGGGTGCAGTCGCGACGTATCTCTAGTGTACTCTTGATAGAAGCTCTGAAATTTCAAGTTGACCTGCTCGAAAAGCAGCGCTTCCCGCTGTAAAATCATTAAACCAACAAATCTGCTAGACAAGAAACAGTTCTAATACTACTAGAATTAAGATTTAACACCGGGTGACGGTCGGTCACCGTTTGTCTTGCCAAACTGGAAGTCAACTTAAAATTTTCGTGTATGTATGTTAATAGTTTAAAGATTGTTGTGGATGCAATACTAACAGTAGTACGTACAAGCAAAATAACAACTGTCAGGTGTTAAATTCAGAATAATAAGACTTTGAAAATAATTAATAAGGGAGGAGGCCCCACTAACGAGTCGGGCCTCCTCCAAATTCATAGTGGGAAATTTGCCTACTCTGCCACGCTGGCAGGACGGGCTGGCACAGGGTTGGTATCAAGTTTTCCTTCTATTATGGCTAGGTTTTGGTTCTTGTGTCAGCACTTAAGACACCCACAGGATGGAATGGGGTGGTGATATCTATAGGCTGAGTAGTAGTAGTAGAAGGACAGAAAGCCAGATGTTACAAATGATGTACACCCATCCAACATCATGCATAGCCAGGCGTTGCTTAACTAGCCGATCAGTTACGTCCCGCACTATCCTCTAGTCTACTAGACGAATACTTCAACATCTCAACCCATAAATTACCCACTGCTGAGTCGGGCCTCCTCCAACTACATGGAGGGTAATTAGCCTACTGTGCCACGCTGGCCAGACGGTTTGGCACAGGGTTTCGTATCAAGTTTTCCTTCTCTTGCCGCTAGGTTTTCGGCCTTGTCATTTCCTATTGTCGACTCTTATGACACGCTTAAAGTGAAATGGGGTGGTGACACCGCATGTATTCTAAAACCGTCACCACACTAGACGAATAACTCTCGCTAAATGTCACGTGACACAATAAATGGCATTGGTACCCCATAACGGACCCCTTTTCTCTTATTTCACGCTTTTTGTATTGTAACTGTATACCGCCATGTCATATGTTACTAGCTAAAAAGGATGTCGGCGATGATGGGCGGTCGCAATCATCATCATTATGACCCTATATTGAGTCGAGCCTCCTCCAAGTTCATGGAGGGAAATTAGCGTACTGTGCCGCGCTGGCACAACGGGATGGCACAGAGGTTCGTATCCAGTTTTCCTTCTCTTGCGGATAGGCTTTCGGCCTCGTCATATCCCTTTGTCGGCTCTTACGATACCCTCAGGATGAAATGGCGTGGTGACGGTATGTATTCTAAATCCACCACACGCATCACGAATCGAATTTCGATACATCGGAATAAAAATATATGAAGACTACTTCGTGGCCATCACAGCAAGTCATAGAAGATCAGTGTATCTTCTCAATAATGGTTGCGTGTACCCTCTTCCATTTAGAGGTGGGAAATTAGCCTACATATAGTGTCGGCTAGATTTCGAATACACAATATTCTCACCCCATTCCAGCCCATGGATGATGTAAGAGAAAAATGTGTCCGTGTGGTGACGGATTAAATAATAAATAAATATCCTTGGACATGGTGTCAGCATATCATTTCATCCCGAGGGTGTCTTAAGAGTCGAGAGAAGGAAACGACGAGGCCGATAACCTAGCTGTAAGAGAAGGAAAACTTGATACGAAACCCTATACAGCAACACGTCTATACAGCAACACGTCTATACAGCGTGGCGCAGAAGGCTAATTACCCTCCATGCAGTTGGAGGAGGCCCGACTCAGCAGTGGGTGTCATTGGCATAGCGTCACCATCTGTTCACTTAACGGCAATGACGATGATGGCGAACGAAAAGGTTAGTTTCAGACAAATTAAGTAAAGTGAATTAAAACTCTATACCCATGCAAATAGAATCAACAATAGACCCTAACACGGTATTAACTAATTTAAACTGTCCACTAGACAGTCTGGCGCAGCGCCAGGGAGACGATAAACACATTCACGAGAGCTTATCCGAGCCAAAAAAGGGTAGTTCATTGTAAGTGCCGAGAGCTATAGAGTATAGGGCATAGTCGTCAGCCCATCCCAGTCCCCTGTTGGACATAGCCCTCCCCCCAATGAGTGCCAAAGCGGAGAATGGCGAACACCGAACAACGAACATCGTACACCGACCAGTGGTCAGTTAATACTCAGTCCACCATGAACAAAACACCATACGACGAACTTCGAACGAAGAATGGCGAATGGCGAACACCGAACAATGAATAGCGACAGTGAACACTGAACACCGAACCGCGAACGCCGAACAACGAACGTTGGTCAGAAAATGCACTGTTCAGCATAAACCGAACACCATACGACGAACTCCGATCGGAGAATGACGAATAGCGAACAACGAACAGCGTACAGCGAACTCCGAACAGCGAACACCGAACAACGAACAGCGATCAGTGAATACACTGTCCACCATGGGCCGAACACCATACGACGAACTACGAGCGGAGAACGGCGAACAGCGAACACCGAACAGCGATCACCGAACAGTGTTCAGTGAAGACACTGTCCATCATGAACCGAACGCCAGACGACGAACTTCGAACAGCGAACAGCAAACACCGAACACCGAGCAGTGTTCAGTGAAGACTGTCCATCATGAACCGAACACCATACGACGAACTTCGAACGGAGAATAGCGATTGGTGAACATCGAACAACGAACAGCGCACAGCGAACACCGAACAGTGTTCAGTGAAGACACTGTCCATCATGAACCGAACACCATACGACGAACTTCGAACGGAGAACGGCGAACAGCGAACACCGAACAGTGTTCAGTGAAGACACTGTCCATCATGAACCGAACACCAGACGACGAACTTCGAACAGCGAGCAGTGTTCAGTGAAGACTGTCCATCATGAACCGAACACTATACGACGAACTTCGAACGGAGAATAGCGATTGGTGAAATCGAACAACGGACAGCGAACAGCGAACACCGAACACCGAACAGTGTTCAGTGAAGACACTGTCCATCATGAACCGAACACCATACGACGAACTTCGAACGGAGAATAGCGATTGGCGAACATCGAACAACGAACAGCGCACAGCGAACATCGTACAGCGAACACCCAACAGTGATCAGTGAATACACTGTCCACCATGAACCGAACACCATACGACGAACTTCGAACGGAGAACGGCGAACAGCGAACACCGAACTGCGAACACCGAACAGTGTTCAGTGAATACACTGTCCATCATGAACCGAACACCATACGTCGAATTTCGAACTGAGAATGGCGAACATCGAACAGTGAACACCCAACAGTGATCAGTGAATACACTGTCCACCATGAACCGAACACCATATGACGCACTTCGAACCGAGAATAGCGATTGGTGAACATCGAACAACGAACAGCGCACAGCGAACACCGAACAGCGAACACCGAACAGTGTTCAGTGAAGACACTGTCCATCATGAACCGAACACCATACGACGAACTTCGAACGGAGAACGGCGAACAGCGAACACCGAACTGCGAACACCGAACAGTGTTCAGTGAATACACTGTCCATCATGAACCGAACACCATACGTCGAATTTCGAACTGAGAATGGCGAACATCGAACAGTTAACACCCAACAGTGATCAGTGAATACACTGTCCACCATGAACCGAACACCATACGACGAACTTCGGGCGGAGAACGGCGAACAGCGAACAGCGAACACCGAACAGTGTTCAGTGAAGACACTGCCCACCATGAACCGAACACCATAGGACGAACTACGAGCGGAGAACGGCGAACAGCGAACAACGAACAGCGAACAACGTACACCGAACAGCGAACACCGAACAGTGTTCAGTGAAGACACTGTCCATCATGAACCGAACACTATATGACGCACTTCGAACCGAGAATGGCGAACACCGAACACCGAACAGCGAGCAGTGATCAGTGAATACACTGTTCGAACGGATAATGGCGAACTTCGAACAACGAACACTGATCAGTGAATACACTGTCCATCATGAACCGAACACCATACGACGAACTTCGAACGGAGAACGGCGAACAGCGAACACCGAACTGCGAACACCGAACAGTGTTCAGTGAATACACTGTCCATCATGAACCGAACACCATACGTCGAATTTCGAACTGAGAATGGCGAACATCGAACAGTGAACACCCAACAGTGATCAGTGAATACACTGTCCACCATGAACCGAACACCATATGACGCACTTCGAACCGAGAATAGCGATTGGTGAACATCGAACAACGAACAGCGCACAGCGAACACCGAACAGCGAACACCGAACAGTGTTCAGTGAAGACACTGTCCATCATGAACCGAACACCATACGACGAACTTCGAACGGAGAACGGCGAACAGCGAACACCGAACTGCGAACACCGAACAGTGTTCAGTGAATACACTGTCCATCATGAACCGAACACCATACGTCGAATTTCGAACTGAGAATGGCGAACATCGAACAGTGAACACCCAACAGTGATCAGTGAATACACTGTCCACCATGAACCGAACACCATACGACGAACTTCGGGCGGAGAACGGCGAACAGCGAACAGCGAACACCGAACAGTGTTCAGTGAAGACACTGCCCACCATGAACCGAACACCATAGGACGAACTACGAGCGGAGAACGGCGAACAGCGAACAACGAACAGCGAACAACGTACACCGAACAGCGAACACCGAACAGTGTTCAGTGAAGACACTGTCCATCATGAACCGAACACTATATGACGCACTTCGAACCGAGAATGGCGAACACCGAACAGCGAACACCGAACAGCGAGCAGTGATCAGTGAATACACTGTTCGAACGGATAATGGCGAACTTCGAACAACGAACACTGATCAGTGAATACACTGTCCATCATGAACCGAACACCATACGACGAACTACGAGCGGAGAACGGCGAACAGCGAACAGCGAACTCCGGACAGCGAATACCGAACATTGTTCAGTGAATACACTGTCCACCATGAACCGAACACCATACGACGAAAATCGAACTGAGAATGGCGAACAGCGAACGTCGAACATCGAACATCGAACAGCGAACACCGAACAGTGTTCAGTGAATGCACTGCCCACCATGAACCGAACACCATAGGACGAACTACGAGCGGAGAACGGCGAACAGCGAACACCGAACAGCGATCACCGAACAGTGTTCAGTGAAGACACTGTCCATCATGAACCGAACGCCAGACGACGAACTTCGAACAGCGAACAGCAAACACCGAACACCGAGCAGTGTTCAGTGAAGACTGTCCATCATGAACCGAACACCATACGACGAACTTCGAACGGAGAATAGCGATTGGTGAACATCGAACAACGAACAGCGCACAGCGAACACCGAACAGTGTTCAGTGAAGACACTGTCCATCATGAACCGAACACCATACGACGAACATCGAACTGAGAATGGCGAACAGCGAACATCAAACATCGAACAGCGAACACCGAACAGTGTTCAGTGAATGCACTGCCCACCATGAACCGAACACCATACGACGAATTTCGAACGGAGAACGGCGAACAGCGAACACCGAACTGCGAACACCGAACAGTGTTCAGTGAATACACTGTCCATCATGAACCGAACACCATACGTCGAATTTCGAACTGAGAATGGCGAACATCGAACAGTGAACACCCAACAGTGATCAGTGAATACACTGTCCACCATGAACCGAACACCATACGACGAACTTCGGGCGGAGAACGGCGAACAGCGAACAGCGAACACCGAACAGTGTTCAGTGAAGACACTGCCCACCATGAACCGAACACCATAGGACGAACTACGAGCGGAGAACGGCGAACAGCGAACAACGAACAGCGAACAACGTACACCGAACAGCGAACACCGAACAGTGTTCAGTGAAGACACTGTCCATCATGAACCGAACACTATATGACGCACTTCGAACCGAGAATGGCGAACACCGAACAGCGAACACCGAACAGCGAGCAGTGATCAGTGAATACACTGTTCGAACGGATAATGGCGAACTTCGAACAACGAACACTGATCAGTGAATACACTGTCGACCATGGGCCGAACACCATACGACGAAAATCGAACTGAGAATGGCGAACAGCGAACATCGAACATCGAACAGCGAACACCGAACAGTGTTCAGTGAATGCACTGCCCACCATGAACCGAACACCATAGGACGAACTACGAGCGGAGAACGGCGAACAGCGAACACCGAACAGCGATCACCGAACAGTGTTCAGTAAAGACACTGTCCATCATGAACCGAACACCAGACGACGAACTTCGAACGGCGAACAGCGAACACCGAACACCGAGCAGTGTTCAGTGAAGACTGTCCATCATGAACCGAACACCATACGACGAACTACGAGCGGAGAACGGCGAACAGCGAACATCGAACTCCGGACAGCGAATACCGAACATTGTTCAGTGAATACACTGTCCACCATGAACCGAACACCATACGACGAAAATCGAACTGAGAATGGCGAACAGCGAACATCGAACATCGAACAGCGAACATCGAACAGTGTTCAGTGAATGCACTGCCCACCATGAACCGAACACCATAGGACGAACTACGAGCGGAGAACGGCGAACAGCGAACACCGAACAGCGATCACCGAACAGTGTTCAGTGAAGACACTGTCCATCATGAACCGAACGCCAGACGACGAACTTCGAACAGCGAACAGCAAACACCGAACACCGAGCAGTGTTCAGTGAAGACACTGTCCATCATGAACCGAACACCATACGACGAACTTCGAACGGAGAACGGAGAACGGCGAACAGCGAACAACGAACAGCGCACAGCGAACATCGAACAGCGAACACCCAACAGTGATCAGTGAATACACTGTCCACCATGAACCGAACACCATACGACGAACTTCGGGCGGAGAACGGCGAACAGCGAACAGTGATCAGTGAATACACTGTCCACCATGAACCGAACACCATACGACGAACTTCGGGCGGAGAACGGCGAACAGCGAACAGTGATCAGTGAATACACTGTCCACCATGAACCGAACACCATACGACGAACATCGAACTGAGAATGGTGAACAGCGAACATCGAACAACGAACAGCGAACGCCGAACAGCGAACACCGAACAGTGAGCAGTGATCAGTGAATACACTGTTCGAACGGATAATGGCGGATGGCGAACTTCGAACAACGAACAGTGATCAGTGAATACACTGTCCACCATGGGCCGAACACCATACGACGAACATCGAACTGAGAATGGCGAACAGCGAACATCAAACATCGAACAGCGAACACCGAACAGTGTTCAGTGAATGCACTGCCCACCATGAACCGAACACCATAGGACGAACTACGAGCGGAGAACGGCGGACAGCGAACACCGAACAGCGATCACCGAACAGTGTTCAGTGAAGACACTGTCCATCATGCACCGAACGCCAGACGACGAACTTCGAACAGCGAACAGCAAACACCGAACACCGAGCAGTGTTCAGTGAAGACTGTCCATCATGAACCGAACACCATACGACGAACTTCGAACGGAGAATAGCGATTGGTGAACATCGAACAACGAACAGCGCACAGCGAACACCGAACAGTGTTCAGTGAAGACACTGTCCATCATGAACCGAACACCATACGACGAACTTCGAACGGAGAACGGAGAACGGCGAACAGCGAACACCGAACAGCGATCACCGAACAGTGTTCAGTGAAGACACTGTCCATCATGAACCGAACACCAGACGACGAACTTCGAACAGCGAACAGCGAACACCGAACACCGAGCAGTGTTCAGTGAAGACTGTCCATCATGAACCGAACACCATACGACGAACTTCGAACGGAGAATAGCGATTGGTGAACATCGAACAACGAACAGCGCACAGCGAACATCGAACAGCGAACACCCAACAGTGATCAGTGAATACACTGTCCACCATGAACCGAACACCATACGACGAACATCGAACTGAGAATGGCACTGACCACCATCAACCGAACACCTACGGCGAACATCGACCTGAGAATGGCGAACACCGAACACGGAACAGCGAACAGTGATCAGTGAATACACTGTCACACACCACCATGAACTGTACACCATACGACGAACTTTGAACGGAGAATAGCGATTGGTGAACAACGAACAGCGCACAGCGAACACCGAACAGTGTTCAGTGAAGACACTGTCCATCATGAACCGAACACCATACGACGAACTTCGAACGGCGAACAGCGTACACCGAACAGCGAACACCGAACAGTGTTCAGTGAAGACTGTCCATCATGAACCGAACACCATACGACGAACTTCGAACGGAGAATAGCGATTGGTGAACATCGAACAACGAACAGCGCACAGCGAACATCGAACAGCGAACACCCAACAGTGATCAGTGAATACACTGTCCACCATGAACCGAACACCATACGACGAACTTCGGGCGGAGAACGGCGAACAGCGAACAGTGATCAGTGAATACACTGTCCACCATGAACCGAACACCATACGACGAACATCGAACTGAGAATGGCGAACAGCGAACATCGAACAACGAACAGCGAACGCCGAACAGCGAACACCGAACAGTGAGCAGTGATCAGTGAATACACTGTTCGAACGGATAATGGCGGATGGCGAACTTCGAACAACGAACAGTGATCAGTGAATACACTGTCCACCATGGGCCGAACACCATACGACGAACATCGAACTGAGAATGGCGAACAGCGAACATCAAACATCGAACAGCGAACACCGAACAGTGTTCAGTGAATGCACTGCCCACCATGAACCGAACACCATAGGACGAACTACGAGCGGAGAACGGCGAACAGCGAACACCGAACAGCGATCACCGAACAGTGTTCAGTGAAGACACTGTCCATCATGCACCGAACGCCAGACGACGAACTTCGAACAGCGAACAGCAAACACCGAACACCGAGCAGTGTTCAGTGAAGACTGTCCATCATGAACCGAACACCATACGACGAACTTCGAACGGAGAATAGCGATTGGTGAACATCGAACAACGAACAGCGCACAGCGAACACCGAACAGTGTTCAGTGAAGACACTGTCCATCATGAACCGAACACCATACGACGAACTTCGAACGGAGAACGGAGAACGGCGAACAGCGAACACCGAACAGCGATCACCGAACAGTGTTCAGTGAAGACACTGTCCATCATGAACCGAACACCAGACGACGAACTTCGAACAGCGAACAGCGAACACCGAACACCGAGCAGTGTTCAGTGAAGACTGTCCATCATGAACCGAACACCATACGACGAACTTCGAACGGAGAATAGCGATTGGTGAACATCGAACAACGAACAGCGCACAGCGAACATCGAACAGCGAACACCCAACAGTGATCAGTGAATACACTGTCCACCATGAACCGAACACCATACGACGAACATCGAACTGAGAATGGCACTGACCACCATCAACCGAACACCTACGACGAACATCGACCTGAGCATGGCGAACACCGAACACGGAACAGCGAACAGTGATCAGTGAATACACTGTCACACACCACCATGAACTGTACACCATACGACGAACTTTGAACGGAGAATAGCGATTGGTGAACAACGAACAGCGCACAGCGAACACCGAACAGTGTTCAGTGAAGACACTGTCCATCATGAACCGAACACCATACGACGAACTTCGAACGGCGAACAGCGTACACCGAACAGCGAACTCCGAACAGTGTACAGAGAAGACACTGTCCATCATGAATCGAACACCAGACAACGAACTACGAACGGCGAACAGCGAACACCGAACACCGAGCAGTGTTCAGTGAAGACTGTCCATCATGAACCGAACACTATACGACGAACTTCGAACGGAGAATAGCGATTGGTGAACATCGAACAACGGACAGCGAACACCGAACAGCGACCACCGAACACCGAACAGTGGTCAGTGAAGACACTGTCCATCATGAACCGAACACCATACGACGAACTTCGAACGGAGAATAGCGATTGGTGAACATCGAACAACGAACAGCGCACAGCGAACATCGTACAGTGAACACCCAACAGTGATCAGTGAATACACTGTCCACCATGAACCGAACACCATACGACGAACTTCGGGCGGAGAACGGCGAACAGCGAACAGTGATCAGTGAATACACTGTCCACCATGAACCGAACACCATACGACGAACATCGAACTGAGAATGGCACTGACCACCATCAACCGAACACCTACGACGAACATCGACCTGAGAATGGCGAACACCGAACACGGAACAGCGAACAGTGATCAGTGAATACACTGTCACACACCACCATGAACCGTACTCCGTGCGACGAACTTGGCAGACGCGTAGCCTTTTGCAGATCGGTGCTTGATCTTTCAATGTAGCAGAGTGCTGTCTTTTAGTACCTTCTCAGCCCACAAATTACCCACTGTTAACTCAGGCCCGTCCGTGTGGTGACAGATTTAGAATACATGGTGTCACCGCCCCATTCCATCCTGAGGGTGTCGTAAGAGCTGATAAAAGGAAATGACAAGGTCGATAACCTAGCCGCAAGAGAAGGAAAACTTGAAAAACCATGTGCCATCCCGTCTTGCCAGCGTGGCACAGTGGGCTAATTACCCTTCATGTGACCTTCATGTGTATCGGCAAGAGTATAGGGGAGAAAGCAATGAACAAAACAGTTTCAATTTATATTATACCAGTCTACCGACCCTACCACACACTAGAGACGTAAAGATAAATACTTATGACGCGCAGGGTCGGCGAATAACAACAAATATCCAAGGCTGTCGCAGATTTGGGGGCGATTCTGGGGGATTTTCGTGTCGTTCGCTTAATAAGGGGTGCCACTCAACCCGTGAATTATGGACAAAAATATACTTGGCGAGAATATTGGTATATTAGAATACGCTTCGTAAATTACGCTGTACATTGTCACAGTGCATGGTGTATAAACAGTAGATTGACTCGGTCATTATTAAAAGATAACAACGCGATTTTTGAGACAAAAGATTGAGTGGACAAAAGCGGAAGCAATCTGATTCTAGTGCCTTATCTAATTAGCTTTATCTATGCATCGGTTAAATTTTGCACTAGGTATAAACCTGCATCCCGTGGAGATACAGTCAGGGCCCACGGGGAAGCAATCGTGGAACGGTACACCCCGGGGCCGTTTAGTGGGTATGCCTCCGTCTACTCTCCGAGGCGGAGGGGAATCCCACACACTCCCTGTTGGCCATCCCCAGGCTGGCGGGGATAGTCCATAAAGGATTTTACTCCGGGACAAAAAAAATATAAACCTGCACACCCCGGGGACTTTTAGTGGGTCTCCTCGCAGAGGCGGAGGGGACTCCCACACACCCCCTGCTGGCCATTCCCAGGCTAGCGAGGATAGCCCACAAAGGATATTAAAAGGTAAAAAAAAAGTTACCTTCAGTTTACAAACATGACATTCTCGAACATAAATTGCACAATTGCACTATCTGCTCAATATAATTAATTTTAGTGAACTTTTGTAACATAAATATAACTACGCTATTGTATTAGGTACCTTAACCTGTGAAAATAGCTGTATGTGTGGTTTAATAAATAAATAAATAAATGATCTTTCAACTTTCACGCTTCAACATTATCTTCTATTTAAATAAAGAAAATGTAAAACCTATTTATGGTTTTACATTGTCGTGACATTAAAAAAGATAAGCGCTCTGACTTCCCATTGGTCGTCTCACTTGGTATCACGTTTCGACCCGCAGTCGTAAAAAAGGAACCCGTTGACAATCTAAAAGTGAATCGGCAAAATATTAAATTTATAGGTCTATTTTTATTGTTAAGCACTATTGCGTACAGCAATCCTTTTTGGGCTAGCCTGTCCACTGAGATGGGCTTATTTAACTGGTTCATACAAATTAATTTGGCTACCTTGTTGGTCTAGGGGTCGGAAACGCCGCCTTTGGATCGATTCCCGGGTTCGATTCCGGAGCCGGGCCTATTTTTGTAAATCAGAGGCACTTACTCTGAGTATGGATATAATTTGTATTCGTGAATTTCATATTTGTAAACTGCGCCCGCGATACATATTATACCAAGAGCAGGGGTTAAGATAAAAAAATTGTGCTCTTTTTTTTTGTAGTTATCATAATTCATGCATCATTTTCATTAACCATAGGTTCATAATGGTGATCTAAAAGCTCTGCAATAAGCTATGAATAGCTTTTCAAAAGGACATTATTGGATTCATTCACTAAAATTGTACTTTATACACTACTAGCGACCCGCCCCGGCTTCGCACGGGTGCCATTATGACATATAAACCTTCCTCTTGAATCACTCTATCTATGACAAAAAACTACTTCAAAATCAGTTGCGTAGTTTTGAAGATTTAAGCATACATAGGGACGGACAGACGACAGCGACTTTGTTTTATACTATGTAGTGATAACTATACCCGTTATAACTAAAACAGGTCTGATAACCTAGACCCGGTTGAACCTATTTTGATAATATGTTATATCAAAGATCGACAGCTATCACATAAGAAAACCGTATATTAATCAGGCATCAGGAATGAGGTAAACAAACTTTTAGTTTCAGGGTTAAACATAAGAGCCAATGATATTTGTTGACCACGAAACAGTCAACATGTTTTTTTTTAAACCAAAGCCCCGCACTATGTATAACATGTATCGCGGGGGCAGTGTACAAACATGTAATTCACGAGCACAAATGACACCCAGACTCCGAGCAAGAGCCTCTGGTTTAGACGAAGACGCTTGCCCGACCCCGGAATCGAACCCGGGACCCGCTGATCCAAAGGCGGCACATCTAACCCCTAGACCAACGATGTTTATTATTAATTTTGGCTATGTTACATGTTTATGTGTGTAATTGCTTTCATTCATTTTCAAACTTTTTTATGCCACCTTAATTGTTACCCTTTTATTTAAAAGAACCATGAATTATTGACGCACTTCTCTTTGCAATGGCATTCTAAACGGTGGTAAAGGCGCAATGAATATTTTTTTTTTGTGCTGTTTCTTTCGTCTATTTGAAATTTGAAAGCAAGAATGACTAAGAATTTATTCGAATAAAAACATTTTGTCTTGAGTTTGATTTAGAGTCAACAATAAGCGACAATATGCAGTAACTTTACTGCTAGTAATATATATGCACTGTGGCCCTCTATGTAGGAATGCACATTTTACATAGAGAGGCGAGTGACATGTCACGTTTTTGGTATTGGACAGTTTGTCCTTATTACACATTCCTTTCGTATTTCATTCAAGAAAATGTATTCGTCTCGTGCTGACGGAATACGAATAGTGGTTAATTTAACCAGACACTAAGAAGGAAAACTTGATACAAACCCTGTGCCAACCCGTCTTGCCAGCGTGGCATAGTAGGCTAATTTCCCTTCATGAATTTGAAAGAGGCCCGACCCAGTAGTTCGTCGTTTATGGGCTGAAACGACGAGTGTCACAACCCCATTCCATCCTCAGAGCGTCGTAACAGCCGACACAAGGAAATAACAAGGCCGATAACCTAGCAACAAGAGAAGGAAGGCCAGCGTGGCACAGGCTAATTACCCTCCATGTAATTGGAGTAGGCCCGACTCAGTAGTGGGTCATTTATGAGCTGTGTCTGCTTAGTTTCCACCCAATGCCGCACAGGAATCGATCCTGTGTGTAACGTTATTAATTGGGTTAAATGACACATAAATTGTGGAAAATAATTAGGATTATCTGCCCAGTCTCTATAAATATCCTTGGACATTTCACACAACGCCATCTCGTCCCAAGCTAAGCAACTTAATGCTTGTGTTATGGTAACGAGATGGATGATAAACTACTTATATAATAATTTTTTTTGTAAATACTTACATATTATAGATAGAAAACACCCAGACCCGGAACAAATACTTGTAGGTCGTACAAATGGATGAAGACATGGCGTGTTCGAAATCACCACACGAACGAAATACAATATTCATTCGCAATTGAATCTCTGCATGTTACGGCGTGCCAAAAGCCATAGGTCGGGATTCTCGCATGCCATTCCTTAGCCAATCCCCGGGATGTATTCCCGTAATACTAGCATTCCGTTCGCGGTTCGGTTGTCTGTAGTTCATGCGAGTGCTAAGTGGGTCACGAGATTCCGAGTTCGACTTCGGGGCCAGGCAATATTGTGTAAACAAACTTTATAGCCAGTTACTTAACGTGCAAGATATCTAAATTAATCTACGTGATGGACTTATAAACGAGGAAATCTGCATAAGGAACATAGCTTGAGAGATTACACAGTGGAAAGAACATGGATGGGCGTTAGAAAAAAAAACCTGTACTGACGGAAGCGAAACTTGAACGGAAGACCTTGTAAAGGTCGCTGGGTGGCTGCAAGAGATCGTACTTAGTGGCCATGTATGGGGAAGTCTGTGTTCAACAGTCAAAATCAAAATATTTTTTTATTGTAATAAATTCTTTCGAATGCTTTCAAATAGTCAAAAAATATGACACAAAAATTAAAATTTAAAAGGAAAAATAAAGTATTTACTCGTTTAGTTTTTACCACCGGTTCGGAATGCCATTCCACAGAGAGGAGCCGGCAAGAAATCCCATGGTTGCTCTTTTAAATAAAAGGGTTACAATGATAGTATTTTTTTTTTTAAACGAAGCCCCTGCTCTCTTTAGAACCAATATCGCGGGGGCAGTTTACAAACATGAAATTCACGAACACAAATGACACCCAGTCTCAGTGCAAATGCCTCTGATATAGACAAAGACGCTTGTTGGACCTCGGAATCTAACCCGGGACCCGTTGATCCAAAGGCGGCAAAGCTAATCCCTAGTTCTTCAAGTTTCTTTGAACTAAATGGGTTAATTAAAGCTTTATCTGAAATATCAAAATCACAGTCGCTGATAGAAACTAGTTAATTTACAAAATTAGAACATCGTACAAATATCTACGCAACAAAGCTCAATAAATGTAGGATTTACATTTTGCAATATAGCCAAACAATAATAAATTGGGCGATTCGAAGATGCTATCTGGCACTCGGAATGCACATAGCATCACTGGCTTTGTATTCGCATAAAATTGAATGTATCCGATAGCAATGCATTAGCATATTAAATAATGCATGCTTCTACGCGACTTAGAACTAGGAAGCCATGAACATCAACCCACTCTGGCCCTTGCTGGACAAAGTACGTATTACAGCGCGGGGTTACGGATTTAGAATAAGCCAACAGGGCTGAAATCTTAGCCGCAAGAGAAAGAAAACTTATTCTGCCAGCGTGGCACAGCGGGCCAGGGCGCCACTTCATCCGGCGCCTGGCGGGAGCACGTGCAATGGTCCCGTACGTGCCTCTCGATGGGTTGGGACGCGTCCAGAGCTCCCCATCAAGGCGTGGGGCCCACTTCTACAAGCGGGCCAAGGCCCATCAGGGTCGCGGAGCATGCTCCCCATTGGGGAGAGAAACCCGTGGCCCAGTTTCGAGCAGTTGAGTGACACCGTTGGTTATAGTTGGTAGTTTGGGGCGCAATTTCCATCTTTCCGTGCCTCGGAGTCGCACTTAACCCGGGCTGGCGTTTAGTGGCCGAGAATCTATGAGGATTTCTACGTAAAAAAAGGCTTATTACCCTGCATGTAACTGGAGGAAGCCAAACACTTTCTAGGCAAATGTGTACCATCTTAGGCCTCGTCTTCGCCATCCATCAAGCGAGACTGAACTCAAACATAAGCCTATTTTATATAAGAAATAAAGGCGCGACTCATCAGTGGGTCATTTATGGGCCGAAGAATAGTAGGAGTTCTCGGTGTGGTGATGGATTTTAGAATATATAGTGTCACCACCCCATTGCATCCTCAGGGTGTCGTAGGAGCCGACAAAAGGAAAAGAAAAGGCCGAATATCTGGCGGCAAGAGAAGGAAAACCAACGCTAACCTTCGTGAAGATAATATCAGGATGTACAAATATTTTGTTGGCGCACTCGCCATTGCTGCAGGAAAACATCTTCACTTGCCAAATGAAGCCATTTGGCCCGTCGCGTAACTATTTCACCTATCTACCGGATTGATATAAATCGGGTGTAGAGCTATTTGTGACTCGCCCAAATTGGTCATCATCTCTGAAGCCCATAGTAGACCCGCTGCTGAGTCGACCCTCCTCCAATTTCACAGAGGGAAACAATACTTTTATAATATGGCCCTAGAGCCAGGTAATCAAAGAACGCTCTATCATCTTCTCACGCCCCGCACACAACCCAGCCAAACCCCAAATGCCAACGACAAACCCTTATTTTATTCCCTCTAATTCGTCGTTCCAGCCAATACATGACCCACTACTGAGTCGGGCCTCCTTCAAATTTATGGAGGGAAATTAGCCTACTGTGCCACGCTGGCAAGACGGGTTAGCACAGGGTTTGTATGAAGTTTTCCTTCTCATGCGACTAGGTGATCTGCCTCTTGCGATCGTTTAGTCGCCTCTTACGACACCCTTAGGATAGTGGGCTCTATTTACATTAAGGAAATTAGCATACTTATCCATATGGTCAAACACAAAGTGTCACCACCCCATTCCGTTCTGAGGGTGTCGTAAGATCTTACTAATATTATAAACGTGAAAGTTTGTAAGTATGGATGGATGGATGGATGGATGGATGTTACTCTTTCACGTAAAAACTACTGAATGGATTTTAATGAAACTTTACAATAATATAGCTTATACATCAGAATAACACATAGGCTACAAGTTATAAAGATATTATGTGAATTACAACAATACACTCGAGAGCAATGAATCCGGGTCACTTAAAGAATGTTAAAAATCTCGGAAACTAAAAATGATAGGTTAATGCAATAAATTGTATTTAATAGACAATGTAATACTCCTTAAATGAAATTAAAAAAAAAAATGAGTCACCATACATTTTATTAACACAAAACTACATAAAGAAAAATACTGCTGATCTCTCCTTAAAACAAAAATAGGAAACATGAAATTTTTGAACTTTATTACGATTTTCTTGAATTGTAATACTTCGTATTGCCTCCTCGTGCTTCCATTACTGCGTTTACGCGGTTTGGCATGCTGTACACCAAGTTCCTTATACGATTTTGGGGAATATTCTCCCATTCCTCTGTGAGAGCAATTTTGAGCTCACGAAGCGTGATTGGGGGAGGGTTTCGTTGTTTTACGCATCTGCCTAGCTCGTCCCAAGCATGCTCGATCGGGTTGATATCCGGGCTGCGCGCTGGCCACTCCATACGAGTAATGTTCATCTCTTGAAGGTAGTCATTCACAATCCTACCTGTATGAGGTCGGGCATTGTCATGCATAAATATAGCATCCTCACCTAAATTGACCATAAATGGACCAACGTGATCATTGAGGATTTCTTCCACATATCTTACGCTAGTTAAAGAGCCGTTTTCTATGATCACCAGCTCTGTGCGACTTTCAGAAGAAATTCCAGCCCACACAAGTACAGACCCACCACCGTAGGCTACTTTTTCTTCGATGCATGCTTGCTTGAATCTTTCCCCTGGTCTTCGATACACTCTGTGTCTTCCATCGTGCTTGTAGAGCATAAATTTTGATTCGTCGGAGAACATAACTTTTGACCAATCTTCAATACTCCAATTTACGTGGCTCTGGGCATATCTTAGTCTTGAAATACGATGCCCACGCTCCAGTTTAGGGCCGTTTGCAGGTCTAAGGGGTTTTAAGTTAGCAAGGTGACGTCTTACTGTCCATGCACTTGGGTTACTTCCTCCGAGGCGTCGAAACTGATTTGTGAGTTCAGTTCCTGTGAGAAAGCGATTTCGAAGCATGGTGTTCACCAAGTATCGGTCTTCTCGTGCTGTGGTACACCTGGTTCTGCCCGTTCCTGGTCTGCGTAGGTTAGAACCAGTTGCTTCGTAACGTCGGAGAACTCTTTATACTGTTGACAGCGACACACCGACAGTCCTGGCTGTATCGCGCTGACTCCGGCCGGTTTCTAGCATTGTAAGTATTCTGGTGCATTCTTCAGGCGTAAGCGACATAATTTCAGCTTGAATAATGAATATAGAGCACTATCAACATGGTTTATGTACCCACATAAATGACAGATTACAAACAAAAGCAAAACCAAATGCTGTAATTTCGTAGTTCCATCTTCGAAAGTGGCCCTTTTTCAAGTTTGATTTTTTTATGATATAACATTACAATAACTAAGAAGTTTTAATACCTTCATTTAAGGAGTATTACATTGTCTATTAAATACGATTTATTGCATTAACCTAGCATTTAAAGTTTCCGAGATTTTTAGGATTCTTTAAGTGACCCGGATTCATTGCTCTCGAGTGTATAAACAAGTCGAATTCAAAATTTGTAATTGTCAAATTTTCGACCATAGTAAACTATAGACAACATAACGTTTCGCTGTCAGTTGCGTTTTGTTAAAGTAGGTTTTATACGGACGGGATAAAAATCTCAGGTATCCTATGTCCAACTTTATTTTTGTTTTAAATATATATAATGCGGAACAAAGTTCGCCGGGTCAGCTAGTAAAACATAAAGGAAATGACAAAGCTAGGTTTTCACCCGCAATGGAAAGAAACCTTGAAACCAAACCCTGTACCAAACAGTCTGGCCAGCGTGACGGTGTAGGCTTATTATCCTCCAAGTAACTGGAGGAGGCTCGACTCAGCAGTGGGTCATGAATGGGTTGAGTAGTAGTAGTAATATGTGTTCACTACTCACTAAATACCTACTGTATACTTTACTCCCACCCCAACCCAGATTCCATCATCATCATCATTTCAGCCAAAAGACGTCCACTGCTGGACATAGGTCTCCCCCAAAGATTTCCACAAAGGCCAGTCCTGGGCCGCCCGCATCCATCGTTTTCCGGCGACCTTAATCAGGTCATCGGTCCACCGTGTAGGACTGGTAGAACCAGTGTAGAACCCAGATTGGGAGAGGCCAAAATGTGTTTTGGATAGAATCTGAGTCCCGCGATTCTTTCGCTAGACAAAAGAAAATTAAGTTTCCAAGAATTCAGTTATCTGACACAGTGTGCAGGTAAGTGAATTACGGCGTTCGCTGTTCCGGATTGCATTTTGTATGGAGATTTTATTATTGAGAAAATACGGCTTTGTCACGTCATACGGCTGTATGGGAGACAGCCTGCGGCTGGAAGTATCTAGCTGCGATTATACTTCTACTACTGTCCCCACGATGACCCTCTGTTGAGTCGGGCCGCTTGGCATCACAGGCTTGGTGATAGGATCTATTGGTCCACCCGGCTAGCTACTAGTGGTTAGATGTGCCGCCTTTGGATCAACGGGTCCCGGGTTCGATTCCGGGGTCGGGCAAGTGTCTTTGTCTAAACCACAGGCACTGGCTCGGAGTCTGGGTGTCATTTCTATCTATAATATGTATGTATTTACAAAAAAAAAGTATATAAGTAGTTTATCATCCATCTCGTTACCATAACACAAGCATTAAGTTGTTTAGCTTGGGACGAGATGGCGTTGTGTGAAATGTCCAAGGATATTTATTATTTATTTATTTATATCTAAGTCCGGCGCCAAGCAGTTTTACTGTGCTCCGTCGCTCCGTCGCGCGCGCAATACAGGCTTCATTTGATGGTATTGTTCGAAATGCGTTATTTTTTCCCATTTCGCTCACATCCTCTCAGGGTATTTTGTACTCGAATTTTAAGGTTTCACCCTGGAGCGTCTCTTGGTCGACAGGTGGAATTGTACAGGATGTTCAAAAGCTGGTGTCTGATAAATATGTCTCAGTCTGAGAGTCTTTCTATTCTACCGAAACGTGTTACCCACGTGTGGGGACGGGACCGAATATAAAACTACCCAACCGCACGCTGGGAAATAACGCGTGTTGTAAAAGTCAACAAAACCCGGCTGGCTTGGTGGTAGGATCTAATAGTCCGCCCGGCTAGCTACCAGACCCAAATTTATGTCCGGCGCCAACCAGTTTTTCTGTGTTTCGTCGTGTGTATGTGAGATGTGGTGCCTGATAGGGCATTTCGTTTAATTGCCTGCTCCATCTTAGACCCTGGCGTTGCTTTCCATCACGCAAGCCTAGGGTCAAAGGCATTCAAGTAATTGGTAAAAAAAGAAATGCCTGCTATGCCACGTTGGGCAGAGCGGTTGGCACACGGTTTCGTTTCAAGTTTTCCATCTCTTGCAGCTAGGCTTTTCGGCCGTGTCATATCCTTTTGTCGGCTATTTACGGCACTCTCAGGATTTAATGGGGTGGTGACTACACGGACTAAATAATATGGACATTTCACACAACGCCATCTCGTCCCAAGCTAAGCAACTTAATGCTTGTGTTATCGTAACGATATGGATGATAAACTACTTATAAACATTGATTTTGGTAAACACATACATATTATTGATAGAAAACACCCAGACCCGGAACAAATACTTGTAGGTCGTACAAATATTTCTTCCGTGCGGAAATCGAACACGCGACATGCTGCGCAGCAGTCGATCGCTCAACCACTGCGCTTATAACGGGAGGCGTATCGCCATCTGTGGATCAAAGTGAGCTGATGATCCTTCCGCTCGGTGATGCGTCTAGAATACATTGTGTCACCAACCCATTTCATTTTGAAAAACCAGGTGCAAGAGAAAGAATTACTTGATACGAAACCCTGCCAACCCGAGTGGCCAACGTGACACAGTAGGTTATTTTCCCTCCATGAACTTGGAGGAGGCCCGACTCGGTAGTGGGTCTGTTTACGGGCTGAAATGTTGAAAGAAAAATATGAAAGTACTGCTTACAATGTTTTCCTAGAAATGGTCTTCATGAAATGCGCCAAAAAAAAAAGTGGGAGCGCGCCGTCTCTATAACTGATTTATATTCGTACAGTGCTACCAGCGAGCGCCAATTTATGCTGAATGCATCAGCGTTCGGCTCCCGAGTTGGGCTCTTTTGAATTCCGAATACTTAATGAATATATAATTACCAGTCTGCGAGGTGACGGAGTACGTAGTGTCGCCAACCCGTTCCATTCTGAGGGTGACGTAAGAACCGACAATAGGAAAATGACAAGGCCGATAACCTAGGCGTAATAGGAGGACAACTCGATAAGAAACCCTGTGCCAACCCGTCTGGCCAGCGTGGCACATTAGGCTAATTAGCCACCATGTAATGGGAGGAGGCCCGACTCAGCAGTGGGTCATATAAGGGCTGTTAGTAGTAGTAATTATAAACATTTTTTTCAACGGAAAGTGCATGGGGCTCTTTGTATATCTTATACGTAACGTAACGTATATCGCGGGGCAGTACCTACAACATGTAATTCATGAAAACAAATGATACCCAGACTCAGAGCAAGTGCCTCTGGTAGCCCGGATTTGAACCCAGGACCCGTTGATCTAAAGGCGGCACATTTAATCCCTAGACCAAAGAGAGTAATTTATTTTTACCAAAATGTATCTAAAGCGTGACGTCCACGCAGAGAGAATAGAGCTTGACCACTATGACAGTCGCTCTCCGTAATTTTAATCTATCGTGTACGAGGCGCTTTAGTGTAGGTTAGATAAGTTACGTAAGTCTAAGAATTACGATTTTATTCACTACTAGCTTCACCCCGCGGCGTCACCCGCGGTACGACAATAACTGCGGGTAACATCGCACCCGTGCGAAGACGGGACGGACCATAGTATATAATACCAATGATTTAGTTACGTTTTAGTTAGAAAACGTTTGTATGGGAAAAAGAAAAAAGGCTGTTTTTAGGATGTTTCAGGCAATTATTCGAATTTTTCTAAAAAAGCCATAAACCATCCTTGAACTTCAACGAACATTTAAAAAAAAGAATTGTCCAAATTGGTTTAGGCGTTGTTGAGTTATGCGCTTACCAACACATTTTGCGATTATTACGTGGTAAATTTTATTTTGTTGTTTGACTTGTCTAAAGATCTTATTAAACTTGCCAATTTATTAAATGAGTTTTGATTTTTAACTTTACGAACGCAGTGACAGTCGAGAAGACCTAGTAGAAAAATCCACGAGCGTTCGTCTTTTTTTTAAACGTCACGACCGTTTATATAGAAAGTAAGGAACACGTTTATTGCAGCCAATATAGCTCAAAAACGAAACAAAATAGTTAATCTATATACATATATATATATATAATAGTTAATCTGTCTATAGATTTACTATTTTGTTAAGCGTTAAGCGCTCGTCGATTTTTCTACTAGGGCTTCTCGACTGGCACTGCGCTCGTAAAATTAAAAATCAAATCTCATAAGTTGGCAAATTTAATCAGATCTTTAGACATGTCAAACAACAATATAAAATTTACCACGTAAAATTGAAAATTGATTATTTACCATCCACCACCGGTTCGGAATGCAGAGAAGAGCCGGCAAGGAACTCTGTAGTTGCTCTTTTTACATCGCCATTTTTAGGCACAAGACTGGATATAAGACAGATTTGTGACCTGGTAGTAATGTTATGCACCAATTGACGATTGTAAACGCCATAATTGGTGTTTACGATGATGGTGTTTACGACATTTTTCTATTCTTTTCTATTAATAAATAATAAATACACATTTCACACAACGCCATCTCGTCCCAAGCTAAGCAACTTAATGCTTGTGTTATGGTAACGAGAGGGATGATAAACTACTTATAAACATATATTTTTTTGTAAATACATACATATTATAGATAGAAAACACCCGGAACAAATACTTGTACGAGTACTTCATCAGGTGGGCCATAAGCTTAAACGTCACCATCATTATCAGCCTATTTCTATTTCCTAGGACCTACAATGTTACGAACCGAGACATCTAACCTTTTTGCTGTTGCTTGAAAGATTCGCGGTCGGTAGCCATTATGTTAAATTAGTTATTTTATAAAACGAGCAATATTATTAAAGTCTATTTTCATATTCCCAGCGCTGCGCTTCGAAAGAATATTTCCCTTCCGTAATGAATATGAAACGACTTTAACTGCGAAAGACGCCTAAACAGCGCCTTTCATATGCAAAGGAGGGCCCGGACGGATCCAGTTATCGCCAGTTAGTTACAGGAGCTACGGTAGGTACTTTGAAAATAACCGCACAATTTACTTAATAGTCACAATAAATAGTTCTATTATTTTCCGTGTGTGTGGTGACGGATTTAGAATACACAATGTCACCAACCCATACCGTCTTTAGGGTTTCGTAAGAGGCGGCTGAAAGAACGCAAGAGGCAGATCCCTAGCCGCAAGAGAAGGAAAACTTGATACAAACACTGTGCCAATCCGTCTTGCCAGTGTGGCTCAGAAGGCCAATTTTCCTCCATCATTTTGGAGGAGGCCCGACTCAGCAGTGGGTCTTTTATGAGCTGAATAGTAGTAGTGGTAGTATTTATAGGGGACAGGTGTACTGGTGAGGAGATCGTAGTTTTGTTTGGTTGTGGAGTAAAATGCTTAGTGCTTTTTCATAATAATGATAGGCACAACACGGTCGGAGTGCCTGCCCGCGGACGACTAAAGACCTTGGAGCTATTTAAATAAGGTTTAGTATTGACTGAGCATGCATTGTATTTATAGAATAAAAATACTCACACGTGTAGTCCCAGCTGTCCTGGTCATTTTTGAATACATTCAGTCTTTCAGGCTGAAACAAAGGAAACATAATGAATATATGTTAAGACAATATTATTAATACTACGACACTCGTTCATTCGATATTTCATTCATTCGTAAGGCAGCACTGGGTGAACGCCATAGAGATCGTCGAGCTGTCAGTTGTCAATGTCAAATCTGTCAGTTGTGCGGTCGTTCGTTAGGCTTGACGTGAGGCTTGACTCACTCGCTCTCTGAACGTCGCCAGCGCCGGGTGTGCGCACGGATTAATACTAAAAACCACATGCCAGTCGTCAACGGTCACAATTATGTTTGTCTCTTTAACCTTTATAGAATCGCAAACTATGCATTTGATCAGATGATCTTTAGTAAAGTTGAAGATCAAGAGCCCAGGAAAGTTTCTGACAAAAAAAAAGTTGTATTTGTGTAATGTCTTTTCTTCAAATTTAATTTCATTAGTTACTAGCTGACCCCGGCAAACTTCGTACCGCCTCAGAATCAATAATTAAAAAACCTGAATGATATTTTTTCATATTTTCTCACCTGTTAAAACCCTCTTCCCTGGACTCACACGAATATTTCAAGATCAAAATTTGCCAAATCGCTCCAGCCGCTCTCGAGTTTTAGCGAGACTAACGAACAGCAATTCATTTTTATATATAAGAAGAAGAAGATAACCACTATATAATTTATTAATGGCGTAACTACGCGCGCAGGGTACAAATAGTATAAAATAAAACTAAAGTCGCCTTTCTTGTTCTGTCTCTTGTTTATGCATTAACTAGCGACCCGCGCCAATTGTGCATGTATTATACACTAGCTGACCCGGCGAACTTTGTTCCGCATTATATATATTTAAAACAAAAAGAAAGTTGGACATAGGATACCTGAGATTTTTATCCCGTCCGTATAAAACCTACTTTAACAAAACGCAACTGATAGCGAAACGTTATGTTGTCTATAGTTTAATATGGTCGAAAATTTGACAATTAGAAATTTTGATTTCGACTTGTTTATATTGTTGTAATTCACATAATATCTTTTTAACTTGTAGCCTATGTGTTATTCTGATGTATGAGCTATATTATTGTAAAGTTTCATTAAAATCCATTCAGTAGTTTTTACGTGAAAGAGTAACAAACATCCATCCATCCATCCATCCATACTTACAAACTTTCACGTTTATAATATTAGTAAGATAATTATAAACCTTCCTCTTTAATCACTTTACCTATTAAAAAAAATCGCATCAAAATCCGTTGCGTAGCTTTAAAGATTTAAGCATACATAGGGACGGACAGACGACAGCCACTTTGTGTTTTATACTGTGTAGTGATAGTGAAGAAGCTGCCAACGAATCACTACTTCGAGCTAGGAAAAATATCGCTCCCTATAGTGACACGCTCTGATACCCTAGTAAGTAATAATGCCTGCAAACATTGCATCAAGACCTACTTCCTTCACTTTGTTAAGGCACGTTTCCACTGGCGCAAGCTAGAATTAATTGTCCCACGCCTTGGTCACGGTCGGGATGGTCGGACATAAAATACAAATTGCTGTGTCGGTCTCCTCCAACTATCTATCCGCCACAGAAGTCCACTGCTGAACATAGCACATACGTGGGCGCCACTCCAAGACTTTTATGCCCCAACGGCCATCCGTTCTTCGGGTCACGTGGCCTGCCAATTGCCACTTCAACTGTGCAATCCTTCTAGCTATGTCAGTCACTTTAGTTCTTCTACGGTCTCCTGTAACTACATGGATGGTAATTAGCCCACTGTGGCCACTGTGACCAGACTGGTCAACATAGGGTTTCGTATCAAAGTTTCCTTCTCTTAGGGCTAGGTTTTCGGCATTGTCATTTCCTTTTGTCGGCTCATATGGTGAATGTTCCTGGGTAGCCCGCAAAATTCAAATTTTCTTACGTTTTTTGCAATTTGCAGGTCAGTGCTAGTTTGTATGTTGATTAAAATGTTATTCGCGGCTGTAAAACGTATGTAGTTATAGAATTATAATCATCAAACTCATCAATACAACCCTGCAAGCTCATAAAGGTGCAAGAATAACTTAAGTTTTTCAATAATAACGGCGATATATAATCGAATAAAATTTAAATCAACAAACAACCTAGCACTGACCTGCAAATTGCAAAAAAACGTAAGAAAATTTGAATTTCGCAGGCTACCCTGGAACGTTCACCTTACATCTTCAGGATGAAATGGGGTGCTAACACCATGTATTCTAAACCCGTTATCATAATATGGCTCTACACTTACAGAACAAAACAGTACATACAAATTAAGCTTCCCCAAACACAATACATTTTGTAAGCCAACAGTGAGGTAGGAGAGTGAACCAAATAATAACTCCCAATTTCGTGCTAGACAACAATTGCAATAATACACGGTTACAAAAACAAACCAAAAAAAGTTATTGTCCGATAGACAAACACCCTTACAAGCTTTAGCGTTCAACGCCAAAGTATATGATCTACTGGGTCAGATTTAAGCAGCGCACACCAGCCAAGTTACGTGTCCTGCCAAGTAATAAAATAACATATTTGTTCCGCGCTAAGAAACCTTTACGCGTTCCTCCTTCGTGAAGATTTAAGCCTAGCGCATACGGATTGGATCTGCAGGTTAAGCAACAAAATCTTCACTTAGCCCATAGATAACCCACTATTGAGTCGGCCTCCTCTAGTTACATGGAGGGTAATTAGCCTACTGAGCCACGCTGGCCAAAAGGGTTGGCACAGGCTTTCGTATCAAGTTTTCCTTCTGTTGCGGCTAGATTTTCGGTCTTGTCATGCGACACCCTCAGGACGGAATGGGGTGGTGACACTGTGTATTCCAAATCCGTCACCACACGGACACCAGCAGCAAAGACACGTCAAACGTATGACACGTATCCTTTCTCGCGGGTCAATTCAACGGGTCCCGGGTTCGATTCCGAAACCAGAGGAACTGGCTTGGAGTCTGGGTGTCATTTCTATCTATAATATGTATGTATTTACAAAAAATTAATGTATATAAGTTAGTTTATCATCCATCTCGTTACCATAACACAAGCATTAAGTTGCTTAGCTTGGGACGAGATGGCGTTGTGTGAAATGCCCAAGGATATTTATATTTATTTATTGTCCTTACTAGATGACAGACAGTGAGACACGTTAAAAGCCACACATTTTGGCACTTGGCAGACTGACGATGGCACTCGGCGGCACAAAGCGAAGCCACTTCACTCCGCGGTGTCCTTCAGTGGAGACTCTCTTCCCCGCGCCATGTGGTGAACGCTATTGTCTTACTAAAAGCCTAATCTTACGATCATCATTATTGTACCACTCCTCGACCTCGTCTAGTTACATGGAGGCCAATTAGCCTACTGTGCCACGCTGTCAGATACGGTATAAAGGACGCGCGTCGTAAGGTAGAACCGATAACTAAAATAAAAGCACTTTTGTTAAAATAACAAACTCTTGTAATCCTACACAAACTTACATTCCATTTTTATAAACATAAATTATTCGAATACAGCAAATAAAAAAGAATACTATTTAAAAACAGTTGCATTGCCTGTCGCCAACACACGGGTTGCATGCATGCTTTTGCGTACAGGCATTCGGCCTTTTGTCGGGTCATACGACACTCTAAGGAAGGAATGGGGTGGCATGCGGTATCCACCAGAGACAGATTACGTTACGCATAAATGCCAAATTGTAACTTCTCTTTAGTGTTTCCCACGCGGTATTTGGAGTCGTGTGGTGACAGATTTACAATAAATTCTGTCACCACCCCATTCCATCTTAAGGGTGTCTTCGGAGTCTACAAAAGGAAATGTCAATGCCGAAAACCTGGCTGCAAGAGAAGGATTTTTTAGAGAAGACTTGTGTAAGAACAACCACTAGAAATCTTGTTTCATTTTTTGTGGTAAATTCCTTTTCGTGGAAAGCCGGTACGCTGCGTTTTGTGGGGAGGGAGTGAGTGGTGAGAGGAGTTCTCCGCCCTACCCACTAAACATTTCCATTTTCTCCGTCTCCCATCTACTGCCCTGCCCCATGGGTGTGAACTGAAGCTCTAGAGGGCCAGTTTGCGCTGGAGGGCGGTTGGTATTACCCTCCATGTAATTGGAGGGGCCTGACTTGACAGTGAGTCATGTATGGACGAAGTAGTATTAGGAGCCTTACCCGATGTAAATGTCAAAGACATCGCAAACTTTAAGCTAGTTAGCGCAGCCCGGGGCGCTAATAAGCACAGCTTTATGCTTCGCGAGCATCGCCGAGTCGAGGCACTCGTCTGCAACGTTTTAACAAGATTGCGTCTCGCGTATCCAGTCAACTGTGTATCGGTGACACAGACCTAAAGAACATCTGGACTGCCTCGTAGTTCCATGCGTGTTTGGATCACCAGTTTCTGGTTTGAGAGTCGGAGTCTTTGGGTAAACCAAAGATACTTGGTCTGGGTGTCTTTGTATTCCTGAATTATGTGTTTAAGAAGAGCTTTAAATAGTTTTAAATATGTTTTAATGTACCTACAGTATATAACACCAACTCAGTAAAGTTAGTTTAAAGGGCTCATTTTTTCCACCAAATCCGAGGAGACAGGACACGTCAGTGGGTCTTATGAGAACATAGATGATGATGATCATCTTGATTCTTTTGATATTAATTTATAATCCAACGCCATCCATCATTTTTTATTTCGTCGGTAATACTCATGGTGCGGGCGGGCCGTTGGCTACTGGCCGGGTTATGTGGGATTCCAGGGCGCTTAAAGATGGTGTGTCTGTTGTTTATACGTGTTATTGCTTTCACTAATCTGTCAGACTTGTTTGTACCTCCATCATTGTAACCCTTTTATTTAAAAGAGCAACCATGGAGTTTCTTGCCGGCTCTTCTCTGTGGAATGGCATTCCGAACCGGTGGTAAAAACTGAATGATAAAGTATTCTTATATTTATCTTTAAATTTTGATTTAGAGTAATATTTTTTTTTGACTATTTGAAAGCATTCGTAAGAATTTATTCGAATAAAAATAATTTTGATTTTGATAAGTTGCAACCTTCTCACTAAAACCAACGGCGATCTTCATCGGCCCGATTCCAGGGCCACGGGATTCACTCCTTCCGATGGGGGAGTTTGCTCCACGACCCTGGCGGGCCTTAGCGCGCCTCGCTTAGTGGAGCATTTAATGACAATGACACTCAAATTCGACCTACTATTATGATAATTCTGAAAGTGACTAAAATATTCATTTTAACCAGCGTCGTCTATTTGCCAAAAAATATACTGACTAAATTTAACATAATAATGTAAAAGCAAGGCTGACAATTTCAGCGTAGCACTTCGTAGTCCCATAGCATTACTACGGTGCTACGCCGTAGCTCACCTTACTACGCAGTATCGTAGCATGGGTCGTAGCCTAAAGCCTAGGCGGATGACTATTAAAAGCCGCTGCATACGTGACGGGTTTTTATACGGACGGGAAAATGTATATGAAAGTGCATATTTCACGGAGACACGGACGGGACGGGAACGTGGCACTCACGGGACGTGCAAAACATCGTCGCCGACGATGTTTAGCACGTCCCGCCCCGCACGTGCCCCGTCCCGTCCGTGTTTCCGCTACGTATGCACAGTCACTCCGTAAAGAAAACTAGTAACGTCTTGATGACGCAAGTGTCGAAAATGGGGTTTGTACAGAAAATCTCCTCTTCTTTTTCACGGTCGTAGCTACTTCGTCATCTAGAGCATTAGCAATTAAAGCCAATTCTTGAAACGAAAAATCTATCTTTCCATATTCACAACACTAGCACGTTAGATCCGAGACTGTCACGGTGCGTATGCATTTACATCACGTTCCCGTTTTGGACAAGGCAGTCACGTCTCCGTCCCGTTCACGTCCCGTCCGAGGTCCGTCCGTAATATCTCGCTACGTATGCAGCGACCTTAAATCATAATATTTATGTGTACTTATAACAATATTTATAATTTTAACTTAAGTTCAATCTGTATGGCTATGCAACAATTGGATATATATAGCTCTAGATGGCGTTCATGTGTATCTGTACAAATTGTAGGCAAATTCCCGGTATAAACTTTGATAAGGCCAGACACCGCAGCGATTCACTTACGGGCTTAATCGATGATGATGAACCTAGCCACAAGAGTAGTATTGATTGATACGAAACCCTGTTTCAAACCGGTTTCATCTGGCCAGCCTGGCACTGTAGGCTAATAACCCTCCATGTAGCTGGAGCAGGCCCGAGGCAGTGGGGGGTCAATTATGAGCGGAATAGGAGACTAGAGAAAAACGCAATTTTTATTATATGCAATTTAAATATATTTTTTTATTCTAGCTATATAAAGGGGGAACGTTGCCAGTATCTTCGGAACCTTGCCTAAATGGATTCCTTTTAATAATATATTTTAGTTATTATATTATATTATTTAAGGTTTTTTAATTATTATAATTTTCATAGTCTTCAATCAAAATCAAATCAAAACTCATTTAATCAAGTTGGCTCATTAGAGCTCTTTCGACAGGTCAAACAAAAAATAAAATTTAAAATTTACCATTTAAAATTAATTATTTACCATCTACCACCGGTTCGGAATGCACCTCTACAGAGAAGAGCCGGCAAGAAACTCTGTAGTTGCTCTTTTTAGATCGCCATTTGGGTACAATACTGGTTTTAAGACAGATTTGTGAGAGCAAACTCACGCAATAGTTCCAAAGGGCCAAACATCAGCCAGATATAGTTGACAATAGTAACCTTGTAATGCCCAAGCCAACCGACCCCCAGCAACGGCACCTGTTCACAAGCATGACGCATGCGGCAGCCATCGCAATGTAAATATGTATTCGAAGTCATATTATATGCAATTAAAATTGTCTAATCCATAAACTTTATGTCATTGTAGAAGCAACGTGGGGAAGAAATAACATCTGTTGCAAGCAACTGACAGGATATTTCATTCAAAATAGGATCCAATAAGATGCCTTTGCCATGAAAATAGCGAACAAATTTAGAGTTTGCAATGTGGTTCTTATTTGTTTATGCCACTAAGTCGCCTTTCAAGCATATAACTAACCACCACTAACCATTGTTAGCACCGGATAGTGATTTTTTATTACTTTCACAGGTCATAATTATTTTTACGTTTATAAAAACTTCACTAGGTTTAACCTGTATCCCGTGGAGATACAGTCAGGGCCCACGGGGCAGCAAGCCCGGGACGGTACCACCCCGGGGACGTTTAGTGGGTATGACTCCGTCTCCTCACAGAGGCGGAGGGGACTCCCACACACCCCTTGTTGGCCATCCCCAGGCTGGCAGGGATTGTCCACAAAGGATTTTAAACCGGGTCAAAAAAAAAAAAGAAAGGTATAACCTGTATCGCGGGGGCAGTTTACAAACATGTAATTCACAAAGACAGCCGGCCTCCAGCTACAGTAAGGGTAATTAGCCTACTGGCCGGACGAGTTGGCATAGAGTTTCGTATCAAGTCACAGTGGAATGCGTTTACGCAAACCTGTGGCGCCCCAAGCGTGTCGTATGAGGGTATACCGCTGGGGTTTTAGTGGGTTGACGAGTAGTTACCAGAGTCCTACATAATCGCTGACTCCGAGGAGCGGCGATATGCATAAAGCATTTCGCAGCGAAACCAATAAAAGATTTCGGCCTTATCTTTTCCTTTTGTCAGCTCTTACACGACACTCAAGAAATTTGGGGTGGTGAAACTTTGTATTCTAAATCTGTCACCACACTGACCCTGTTCCAACCCGTCTGGCCACCGTGGTACAGTAGGCTAATTTACCTTCATGTAATTGGAGGAGGCCCGACTCTGTACTGGGCTGCAATGATGATGATGATGTAAAAAAGACATGGTATATAAAACGGACTAATGCTGCCATTTTAAAAAGTTAAGTTGACGATATGTATAGATGAGCAGATTATGTATGAACTCTTTATTGCACACAAAAATAAAAAGATACAGAAAATAAAATATGCTTATGGTAAAGTGTACATTGGGCGGCCTTATCGCATACCGCGATCTCTTCCAGGACACCTTTGTATGAATAAAGTAGGCAATTTAGAACTGGCGGTCAAAGTGTGCTCAAGACGTTAACACTGATATAGATTTACAAATACCAAATACAATACTTATATAGTTTGTTTAATATACTAATATAGACAATATAAACACAATAAAAGAAAAATTCAATATATTGGACATTTAAATAAATAGTGACAGTTACGATCTATTAACATTGCTTATTGCCAGATAGTGTTCTTTTAATTGTTTTTTAAATATTTGTAGACTTTTAGTATGCATCAGATACTCCGGAAGGGCGTTCCAGAGTCTAACTGCCTGGACTGCGAACGATTTCCCGAAGAAGTCGGTGGAATGAAGGGGGCAATGTAACTTGAAATTTTGTGACGATCTCAAGGAGAATGAATGTGATTCATGAAGGAGTTTGAAACGATCCTTTAGATATGAAGGGGCAGTAGGACTGAACAGTATACTGTATAACATAGATAATATGTGAGTATTCCGACGAAAGCGAATTGGGAGCCACTTGAGCTTAGTGCGGAATTCTGAGACATGATCATATTTGCGCAGTCCAAATATGAATCTTATACAAACATTTTGAAGACGCTCAAGTTTATCCAGTTGCTCCTCTGTAAGGTCAAGATAGCTGGCGTCAGCATAGTCTAATATTGGGAGAAGGAGGGATTGAGCAAGCGCAATTTTGGTGGCGGTAGGAAGGAAATTGCGAAGTCTGCGTAGTGAGCATATAGAAGCAAACAGCTTACGACTAATTTCTTGAATTTGGGGGTTCCAGGAAAGAGTCCGATCAATAATAATTCCCAAATCTTTTACTTTATCTTTAAATGGCAAGATAGTACCGTCAAAAACAACAGGAGTAAGTTGCGTCCAGATTAAGAAGGACTAAGAGAACAACATTTGCTGACACAGCTTGAAAAGGTCAGAGATGAGCGCTATTGGTTACCTAGGGGAGGTATAACAGCGCTCCTAAACTTCAAAATAGAATAACAATAATTACATACAACCGCTCTTTTCGCTAGACTCTTGCTTTACCCAATTTCATTAAAACCAACCTAATTCCTATGCAAGGAGTCAAAAACATTTGGAGCTCTTAAAAATAAATCTCGAATTTCGAATAATCACCACTCCATTCTTTTAGTATTCCATTCAGACTGTTTTTAATGGCGTGAAAGTATGTGCGGACGCGAGCAAAGCGGTTAAACGTCTCAAAACAAAAATATTGCTATGTTAATTGGTTCATTTGATAAATTACTTATAACCATAACAATGTTGTCGAGTTAGCTATTTCATTAATGAACTTGTTAATAAGAGCAATTAAGGTTTCGTTCAGCTTGTTATGGACTGAATCAAACTACTTCTACTTCTCAGCCTATAAATGAGCTGAGTCCTGCTGAGTCAGGCGCCGTCAATATTTTTTTTATGCCAACAATACACGTTGGCCGAGCTTAGGCCAACGCGAGCGTAGGCAATTTAATACAAGGCAAGTGCTACTGCCTACACGTTGGGCAAGTGTATGGAAACCAACTAGGCGAGCGACACCGAGCGAGAAAATGCAAATATACCATCTATACCTCGTTGGTCTAGTGGTTAGATGTGCCGCCTTTGGATCAACGGGTCCCGGGTTCGATTCCGGGGTCGGGCAAGTGTCTTTGTGTAAACCAGAGGCACTGGTTCGGAGTCTGGGTGTCATTTCTATATATAATATGTATGTATTTACAAAAAAAAAATGTATATAAGTAGTTTATCATCCATCTCGTTACCATAACACAAGCATTAAGTTGCTTAGCTTGGGACGAGATGGCGTTGTGTGAAATGTCCAAGGATATTTATTTATTTATTTATACGTTGGTATTGGCGTTCACTCGGCAATGCTAGGCCAACGTATATTGCTGGCTTTAAACGAAACTGCACTCTGTATTACTGAACTGTATCGCAGGGGCAGTATCTTTTCCTTTACTCTTACTATCTACTACTATTCCGCCCATAATGGCCCCTTGCTGGGTCGGGCCTCCTCCAATAACATGGAGGGTAATAAGCCTACTGTGCCACGCTGGCCAAACGGGTTGGCACAGGGTTTCGTATCAAGTGTTCCTTCTCGTCTACTAGCTACACGATAAGGACGTATTCGGTCTTGTTATTTCTTTTCGTCGGCTCCTACGACACCCTGAGGATGGAATGGGGTAGTGACACTATGTATTCTAAATCCGTCACCACACTTATAACCTATTCCGTAGATTCAGTTCACACTCGTGACTCACGTCATCAGTATCAAACTCTGCGTCCGCGAATTCATTTCAGTCATACAGCCACATATCGAGTGATAATTTTAGGTCTTGATGATTTTATCGTTGTCATTACACGATAAAAAAATATTTTAAGATATCAGTGATTTATACTATACTAGCGGCCCGCCCCGGCTTCGAACGCGTGCAATTATGCATGTATTATACATTTAAACCTTCCTCTCGAATCACTCTATCTATTAAAAAAACCTCTTCAAAATCCGTTGCGTAGTTTTAAAGATTTAAGCATACATAGGAACGGTCAGATGGCAGCGGCTTTGTTTTATACTATGTAGTGATAGTGATAGTGATGTGAATGTATTTCGCATCATGTGCCATATTATATCCTTTGCATACTATCTCTTTTGTGCATTGCAGATCATCCAGCATGAAATAAAATTACGTTAAATACATTCGATTATTCGTGCATCAAATATCCAATACGTTTACGAGTTAACCTCCCGTTTAATCCAACGTCGAATATTCAAGTCGGCTCGCCTCACGTTTGCATCGTTAGCGAGTAAAAAGGCGACCCGAATAAAAAGGTTCTGCGCCCCTGACATAATTGAGTTTTAAACGTTTCGAAGAGACCCTTTTATACAACTAAATAGTCGTAATTGAGTACATCCTGTTTTTCATGTGCTGTTTATTAATTTTGTTAGTCCGTAATATTATTATTATGTTCTCGTCCCAATATACAGGATGTAACGAAAACATTATAGCCTTCCGAAGTGGGGCTTAAAGCACATCTACTACTTAGACCATAAATTACCCACTGGTGAGTCAGGCCCCCTCCCTTTGACAAGGAGGGTAATAACACTACTGTGATGCCTTACGAAAAACAATTTTCACGAATGAATGCTTTCAAATAAAACATTTAGTACCAGCTGTTCGGAATGCTATTACATGGAGACGAGCAGATAAGAAATTGAATTTGCCATTAATATTCACATAAAACTATCATCATCATTTCAGCCTACATAACACATATGTCATGCCAAATATGCTGAAGAGGAACTGCCTTTTGATCTTGAAGAGCGTAACAGACATGCTACTTTCGCGTTTAAGATATTACTTTGAAGTCAAATTATGCCCCACTAAACGCAACAAAATACGAGCGGTACGCCACAATGGCGTGATATGGCGTAACAGCCGACAGCAACTATTAGCCGCATGAGTCGGCGTATTGCTATACGCGCGTATTATCACCGTGATACGCGGCTTTGTCGCGGCGCCGTTTGGCGTGTGTTGGCTTGTGACAACAGGTTGCATAATTGGTGATGTGAGGAGGCGTATTGTGTTAGCATAATACGCTGAAATGGCTGTCTTGAGCCAGTTAAGTTTTAAATTAGCTGCATTCGTGGCTTCGCACACGTAGACTGTTAATAATAATAGCTACCCCGCGGATTGTAGATGATCATAAAATTGCCAAAGTAATAACATTAGCTATCTGATAGTCAGAGTTTCGTCAAAACAGGTCCACCCGTTCCGGAGACTAGGGCACTATTACTACTACTCAGCCCATAAATGACCCACTGCTGTGTCGGGCCTCCTCCCATCACAGGGAGGGAAAATAGCCTACTGTGCCACGCGGGCCAGACGGGTTAACATAGGGTTTCGTTTCAAGTTTTCCTTCCCTTACGGTTAGGTTATAGGTCTTCTCATTTCCTTTTGGCGGCTCTTACGTCAGTCTCAGGACATAATGGGGTGGTGACACTACATATTCTAAATCCGTCTGTGCCAACTCATCTGTCCAGCGTGGCACAGTAGGCTAATAACCCTCCATGTAATCGGAGGAGGCCCGACTCAGCAGTGGGTCATTTATGGGCTGAGTAGTAGTTTTAAAATCATTATCATCATCATCATCATTATCACTACATAGTATAAAACAAAGTCGCTGTCGTCTGTCCGTCCCTATGTATGCTAAAATTTTTAAAACTACGCAACGGATTTTGTAGCGATTTTTTTAATAGATAGAGTGATTCAAGAGGAAGGTTAATATGTTTAATACTTCCATAATATTATAGAGAAACACTGATATATTTACATGTTCATCATTGCGCGCGTGCGAAGTCGGAGCAGGTCGCTCGCTAGTAACTAGACACAATTTAAAAACTCTCGATTCATAACCGATTTTGATATCGATACCCCTGGTCAAAATGATTAATGTACAGTGTTGTCAGCGTACGAAAAGTACACAATTTTTCATAGTGACACCACTGAAAGGGGAATAAAAGACTTGTGACACAGGCTTTATATTTGAATTTTTTTGTTGGGAGATACGTTTTTATTCTCTGCCTGTTATAGTGATAAAAGCGTTATTGAATAAAAATTTAACAGGTGAGATGAAAGATATTTTGTGTTTCAAATTCAATGACGCGGAAATGTTTTTAACCTGTGACGCAGGACAAGTAATTTAGGCATCGTGATTACTTTACATTTCTTTATGAAAGCCCTGGTCTATACGCTGTATCGCGGGGTCTTTTTATAAACGTGTGTAGCGACCAACATGCTACATACTTTACCCGAAAAATGTGAACTAATTATATCGAGAAATAAAGCCTACAAATGCGAGAATTACCAAAAAGTCCTACACCGCGATATCGGAATTTCAAGAGCAATTCGAACAGTTAAGATTTCCCCGACTACAAGTATTGGGGGCGCTGCGACCCCTAGCTAGACATCCCACCTCGCCTGGCTGGATGATCTTTGCGCCTAAACGTGTAATTCACGAACACAAATGTCTACCAAAACTCGGAGCAAGTGCCTCTGGTTTACACAAACACACTTGCCGATACCCCGAATTCGAACCGGCGACCCGTGATTCAAAGCCGGCTCCAACGGCAAAAACTTTTTTTTCTGACCCTGGGTAAAATCCTTTATAGGCTATCCCTGCCAGCCAGGGGAGGTCCAACAGGGGGTGTGTGGGAGTCCCCTACGGCACTGTGAGGAGATGGTGTCATACCCACTGAACGTTCCCGGGGTGTACCGTCCCGCGGTTGGTGCCCCGTGGGCCCTGACTGGACGTAATCCAAAGAACATAGTTCTTGTAATAGCAATAATTACAAAAAAAGCAGGTCAAAACCTTCTCATGACAAACGAGCTCGATTGCAAACCACCAAACAGCACGACGGTTTTCTAGCAAATGACCCCAATTCGAAAATACGAATTCAAACTTTTTTTATACGACAGTGAGCAATGGCATTCGATATAGTACCGGATTTTTCATTTTGATGCATTCCAGAAATAGAGAATCAAAAGTAAGGAATAAAAAATACAGTTGTCTGGCGGTATGAAACCGGCCACTTTGAAATTAAAAAGTCCTACAGAGTATTTAACGTAAAAGATAAACTTAACTCTAACTGATCATGTAGCCAAGTGCCTTTTTTAATCAGTGACTTGAATGCATTTAACCCTAGGCTTGCGTGATGGAAAGCAACGCCAGGGTCTAAGATGGAGCAGGCAATTAAACGAAATGCCCTATCAGGCACCACATCTCACATCCACACGACGAAACACAGAAAAACTGGTTGGCGCCGGACATAAATTTGGGGCTGGTAGCTAGCCGGGCGGACTATTAGATCCTACCACCAAGCCAGCCGGGTTTTGTTGACTTTTACAACACGTGTTATTTCCCAGCGTGCGGTTGGGTAGTTTTATATTCGGTCCCGTCCCCACACGTGGGTAACACGTTTCGGTAGAATAGAAAGACTCTCAGACTGAGACATATATATCAGACACCAGCTTTTGAACATCCTGTACAATTCCACCTGTCGTCCAAGAGACGCTCCAGGGTGAAACCTTAAAATTCGAGTACAAAATACCCTATTACAGGAGTGGATGGGAGCAAAATGGGAAAAAATAAAGCATTTCGAACAATACCATCAAATGAAGCCTGTATTGTAACTATGCGCCGGCTGTGTAGGGTAACCATAGGTTTACTTTTTTTAAATAGATTCTACTACTGCTCAGCCCATAAATCACCCACTGCCAAGTCGGGCATCCTACAAACTAATATGCCACGCTGGCCAGACGGGTTGACCACAGTATTTCTAACCCCCGACGCAAAAAGAGGGGTGTTATAAGTTTCACGTGTCTGTCTGTCTGTCTGTCTGTGGCACCGTAGCTCGCGAACGGATGAAGCGATTTCAATATAGTTCAATATAGATACAGAAAATCGGGTGAGCCGTTTAAAAGTTATGAGGTGTGAAAGTGGGGAAGAATAACCGAATGTCTGCAAATATAATCGAGTGGGGTCTCAAATGAAAGCGCATCACGTGCAATTTAACAAAACCTACATTATTATAAGTATGTACCTATAAAAATTAAATTTTTAATTTAATATAAAAATTAAATTTTTAATTTAATTTTTATGTTTCTAGTTTTCCCTCTCTTGCGGCGGTTTTCGGCCTGGTCGCTTCCTTTTGTCAGCTCTTACCACCCTCAGGATGGAATGGGATGGTGACTATGGATTCTCAATCCGTGCCAAACCGTTTGGTTAGCGTGGCGCTGTAGGCTCATTACCTTCCGTGTACCTGGAGGAGGCCGGACTGAATAGTGGCGTATTTATGGGTTGTTGTCTCAAAAATATCACAAAGTTATGGTCACTCTCCTGAACACCGTCCGTATACAGATTCCATCGTACAGTGCGGTGCAACGTACTCATTTTTTTTCACGTCCCACACACTCGTACAACGAGCTAAGCAGAGTTTTTAAAAGCATCCCATTTCGCTCTACGGACACATACTTCGATTCGGCACGTCCTTTTTTAATTTTGGGCGCTTTTCCATCTCTTATTCCATTTATCAGGCAAATGTTGTTCAAATAATAACGGACTTAAAAAGTTACTTCAAAGTCAAATCGTCCATTTTGTATAGGACACAACGGACACTCTTGAATTGTCAAGATACTCGTATTATTAAATATTATACAAAACTAATTTGTGTGGTGACGGAATTAGAATACATATTCCATTCTACGGGGGTCGTAAGAAACGACAAAAGACAATGACAAGCCCGAAAGCCTACCCGCATAAGAAGGAATTTTATTTTGTTTGCGTCACGATGGACACTTACAAATACATAGTCAACACATAATTCATCATCATATCTATCTATGATGGTGTTAATGATGCTCTGAAGGAGCCAGGAATGATTATGTTATGTTTCTTCGATAGCTAGTGAATTGTAGGTGGTAAAAAAGGAGCAATGGATGGGACTCACCAGCGTCGCTGAATTACTTGCTTATTTTCGTATCTGGATTGATTCTTTATGCTGGAGGATACAATCACGATGTTCCTGATGATGAAAACTCCTCCGTGATGTATATGGTTTCTTCTTTAATATGGTTTTATTCCACTTGTGCGTGAGCACCGTGCAACCGTTGTCTTATGAACCGTTTTAACGAATGATATGGCGCGTATGCGACGCCAGCTAGGGATGGGACGGAATTGTGTGTGGTCGATAGTAGGGAAGGGACAAGGATGCTATCTTCAACAATCTATCTATATGTATAAATAAAAATGAATCGCTGCTCGTTAGTCTCGCTAAAACTCGAGAATGGCTGGACTGATTTTGCTAATTTTGGAAGTCCAGGGAAGGTTGGAAAAGTGAGAAAATATGAAAAACTTTTTTTTTTAATTACGCATAATTTTTGTTCCATTTAAGGTTTGCACATATTTTAATAAAGTTGAAACATTCTGGCATTATCATTCAGAGTTTTTTATTTATTGATTCATTGATTCTGAGGCGGTACTAAGTTTGCCGGGTCAGCTAGTTATACAATAAAAGAAATAGCCCGCCTACCACCACTTGATAAGCCTCTGCCGGTCCGTTGCGCTTCTTGTAAAAAAAAGAGATATGATTTCCGTCCTTAGCCCCGCCGCACATGCTCACACTCGCATCGGCTGCCACGCGCCGGGTGCGAGGCGCAGTACCAAACTCCGTATGTACGCGTGTGCGTCGACACATGAGAGCAAATGCGGAGCTTGGTACTGCGCCATAGGTTTTTAATACTGCCACTCGCACGCGGCTCGTGATGGCCAATGCGTGTCTGAGCATGTGCGGCGGGGCTAAGGACGGATATCATATTTTTTTTTTTTCAAGAAGCGCAACGGACCGGCAGATGCTTATCAAGTGGTGGTAGGCGGGCTCCTTCTTTTATTGTATAACTAGCTGACCCGGCAAACTTAGTACCGCCTCAGAATCAATAAATAAAAAACCCTGAATGATAATTCCAGAATGTTGGTCTCGTTGGCCTCGTTGGTCTAGTGGTCAGATGTGCCGCCTTTGGATCAACGGGTCCCGGGTTCGATTCCGGGGTCGGGCCAGTGTCTTTGTCTAAACCATGATAGATTATTAAAAATAGCTTTCAGCCATCTTGATCAAAGGACCCACACCCAAAGCGGTGACAAAACGTTATCCGCGGTAAGTATAAGAAATCCTATCCTCGACAAACGAAGGGACCGAAGCACTTAACGCCCCCTGGTGGTGCGGTATCGCATTACTGACCGATAGCGGACAATCCTAGGCCAGTTGCGGTGTCCTCATTATAATGAGCAGTTCGGAAAACACTTCAAAGGTCTGAGAGTTACACTCGGAATAGCTTTTTTTTATTTAAGTTCAAAAAACATATCGCAGTGTTTATTCAATCATATAAAACTAAAACCAAAGAAGCCTTTGATGGCTAGTGAGTTCGGAAATTTATGTTTCTATTTTAATACTAAGAAGCAATTAGGCCACTTACTCACAAATGTCGTTTTTTATTTATAATATTTAATCATTCAATAAAACAATTTTAAACAGTTTCATATTAAAATAATCGTCTTTATTGTAAAAAGCTTAACGAAAGTCATTTCGTTATTTTAATCATGAACTAGTACTTTCTTTTTAATTTAAACTTTATACTTAGATTACCTGATAGGGCAGATTTGTGAGAGCAATCCTGCGCAATTCCAACCATAAGCATTATTCAGTCAGTATGCAGAACTAAATCTAAACCTGAGCCGACCTAATACACTCGAGAGCAATGAATCCGGGTCACTTAAAGAATCCTAAAAATCTCGGAAACTAAAAATGCTAGGTTAATGCAATAAATCGTATTTAATAGACAATGTAATACTCCTTAAATGAAGGTATTAAAACTTCTTAGTTATTGTAAAGTTATATCATAAAAAAATCAAACTTGAAAAAGGGCCACTTTCGAAGATGGAACTACGAAATTACAGCATTTGGTTTTGCTTTTGTTTGTAATCTGTCATTTATGTGGGTACATAAACCATGTTCATAGTGCTCTATATTCATTATTCAAGCTGAAATTATGTCGCTTACGCCTGAAGAATGCACCAGAATACTTACAATGCTGGAAACCGGCCGGAGTCAGCGCGATACAGCCAGGACTGTCGGTGTGTCGCTGTCAACAGTACAAAGAGTTCTCCGACGTTACGAAGAAACTGGTTCTAACCTACGCAGACCAGAAACGGGCAGAACCAGGTGTACCACAGCACGAGAAGACCGATACTTGGTGAACACCATGCTTCGAAATCGCTTTCTCACAGGAACTGAACTCACAAATCAGTTTCGACGCCTCCCAAGTGTACCCAAGTGCATGGACAGTAAGACGTCGGCTTGCTGAATCTAACTTAAAACCCCTTAGACCTGCAAACGGCCCTAAACTGGAGCGTGGGCATCGTATTTCAAGACTAAGATATGCCCAGAGCCACGTAAATTGGAGTATTGAAGATTGGTCAAAAGTTATGTTCTCCGACGAATCAAAATTTATGATCTACAAGCACGATGGAAGACACAGAGTGTATCGAAGACCAGGGGAAAGATTCAAGCAAGCATGCATCGAAGAAAAAGTAGCCTACGGTGGTGGGTCTGTACTTGTGTGGGCCGGAATTTCTTCTGAAAGTCGCACAGAGCTGGTGATCATAGAAAACGGCTCTTTAACTAGCGTAAGATATGTGGAAGAAATCCTCAATGATCACGTTGGTCCATTTATGGTCAATTTAGGTGAGGATGCTATATTTATGCATGACAATGCCCGACCTCATACAGGTAGGATTGTGAATGACTACCTTCAAGAGATGAACATTACTCGTATGGAGTGGCCAGCGCGCAGCCCGGATATCAACCCGATCGAGCATGCTTGGGACGAGCTAGGCAGATGCGTAAAACAACGAAACCCTCCCCCAATCACGCTTCGTGAGCTCAAAATTGCTCTCACAGAGGAATGGGAGAATATTCCCCAAAATCGTATAAGGAACTTGGTGTACAGCATGCCAAACCGCGTAAACGCAGTAATGGAAGCACGAGGAGGTAATACGAAGTATTAAAATTCAAGAAAATCGTAATAAAGTTCAAAAATTTCATGTTTCCTATTTTTGTTTTAAGGAGAGATCAGCAGTTTTTTTTCTTTATGTAATTTTGTGTTAATAAAATGTATGGTGACTCATATTTTTTTTACTTTCATTTAAGGAGTATTACATTGTCTATTAAATACAATTTATTGCATTAACCTATCATTTTTAGTTTCCGAGATTTTTAACATTCTTTAAGTGACCCGGATTCATTGCTCTCGAGTGTAGATGCCCAATTTCATTCATTCATTCGTCATTCATTACTTAAAATGAAAAGAAACTTCACTCACCTTGGCATATTCTATCTTGAGTGTGCAGCATCCGGAGTATATGTCGCAGCCGTGTAGCGCCTCTTTCGCTCTCGTCGCCGAATCTATATTATCAAACTTGTGGCCACTGGTTAAGGATCATATTTGAATGCACGTAACACAGATACAAAATTATGAGGAACTTAAAAGCTCTAATCTCTGACCTTGTCATTAGGCAGCCAAACGAAAGAGATTAACACATTCCTACTAATACTATAAACATGAAAGTTGTATGTATGTTTGTTACTCTTTCACGCAACAACTAAATGGATATCTACTACTTCTAATACTCAGCTGATAAATGTGAGCACTATGTAGTCACCGTATTTATATAACTTATCATATAAACAAGCAGTTGAGAGTATGTCATGCTCGCTTAAAGGTCATGCTGGTGGTGTCGTGTGTGTCGGGTCCTTCGGTTCCCTAAAATATGGTTGAGCTGGGGGATGGCTGGCACATGCGTCATGCTCGTGATCGGGTGCCACCAGTTGGGGCCGGTCATCCCTTAACTGCTATTGACATACCTACATAGCTTTATATTGATCTCCTGGACACTTCTGTTGTGCAATATGTTACATTGTCCTCACATCTTAGCTTACTATAAATAAACACGAAATCAATGTAACCCAATCAGATGCTTATAACAGAAAATATGATAAAAAGAGTGTCCATGGAGTTTCTTGCCTGTTCTTCTCCATAGGATCTACTTTTTGGAACATGCAACTAGATACCTAACTTCACTTTTGACTTTTCAAAAACACCAGTAAATAGGTTCAATTGAAATAAATGATTTGAGTTTGAGTTTGAATGATCCACTACTGAGACCCACTACTGAGACACAGGGTTTCGTTTAAAGTTTTCCTTCTCTTGTCGGATCTTACGACACCCTCAAGCTCGAATGGGGTGGTGACACTAAATCCGTCACTACACGTCCGTGTGGTATTGTCTCTATGTTATCACTGTCCAATAATAACATAATATTATATTTATAACTATAACAGTGCGAAACCAGGGCGGGCCGCTAGTATTACATACATGTTTAAGTTATTAAAGGCTTATTTAAGTATTATGAATATGAACATAATAGTTTAATGAGCCTATAATAACACAAACATGAATTAAAATCTTAAATAAATAAAATATCTTTATCATCTTAAGGACCATGTGGCCATTATGGCACAGTAGGCTCTTTCCCCTCCATTTAAATGGAGGAGGTCCGACTCGGCAGTGGGTCCTCTGTGGGCCGGGTAGTAGTAGTATAAATTCTAAATAACCCATGAATGTGCTCCGCAACTGTCAGTTAAAACAGCGGTCCTCCGACGGCCTAATAGAGTTATCTCACGAGACTCGATACACATTATTGTTGATGAGTTAACTCAAACTCGATATGGATTAGTCCCCGGGCTAACGAGGTTAGCGCGCCACCTAACGGCCGAAACCGGTAATTAATTGATGTATCCCGATACCTCTGTGTATGACATCGTTACCAAATTTACTCGCCTATAAGTGACTTAACTATTCATCGGAGGATTCCTTATTACTCAGCCCATAAATGACCTACTGCTGAGTCGGACCTCCTCCAAATATATGGAGGGTAATTAGCTTACTGAGCCACGCTGGCCAGACGGGTTGGCACAGAGTTTGATATCAAGTATTCCTTCTCTTGCGGCTAGGGTATCGGCTTTGTGATTTCCTTTTATCGGCTCTTGCGACAAACTCAGGATTTAATGGGGTGATGACACTATAAATAAATAAATATCCTTGGACATTTCACACAACGCCATCTCGTCCCAAGCTAAGCAACTTAATGCTTGTGTTATGGTAACGAGATGGATGATAAACTACTTATATACATTTTTTTTTTAAATACATACATATTATAGATAGAAATGACACCCAGACTCCGAGCCAGTGCCTCTGGTTTATACAAAGACACTTGCCCGAACCCGAAATCGAACCCGGGACCCACCCGTTGATCCAAAGCCAGCACATCTAACCACTAGACCAACGAGTTCTACATTATAAATCCACACGGATATATTACTACTACTATTCATAGGCCTACCCATACATGACCCACTGCTGAGTCATCACCCTCCAAATTCGTGAAGGCAAACTAGCCGACGAAACCGTCACTCGGCTAGAAAAACGGTCGGGAAGAAAATCTAGTTTTTCTTCTCTTGCGGCTAGGTTGTCTGCCCTTTGAGTTCCTTTAGTCGCTTCTTACAACACCCGCAGGATAGTGTTGGTAGGTGACATTGTGTATTCTGAAGTAAGTGCCTTGATAACTATTATCATAATTAACGTCAATGTATATTTAGGTTGACGTTCACTTTAAATGCTTGTTTAATGGTTCGTTTCAGCCAATTAATGACCCACCACTGAGTCGGGCCTCCTCCAAATTCATGGAAGGAAATTAGCCTACTGTGCCACGCTGGCAAGACGGGTCGGCACAGGATTTGTATCGGGTTTTCCTTCTCTTGCTGCTGGGTGGTCTGCCTCTTGCGTTCCCTTAGTCGCCTCTTACGACAACCTCGGGATGGTATGGGTTTGTGACAATGCGTATTCTAAAACCGTCATCACGCGGATATTCGCTTATTTTATTGTTTTTGACGCCGGTTAACATTACAGTTTGCCTTCAATATATACCCAAATTTTGCTTCACGTGGTTTTCACTTATTTCATATTTTATTACAAATTACTGAACCGATTTTGATAGTGTCTATGCTATGGAACCAAATTTTCTAACATTTCTCAGCCCATATATGACCCACTTTCACAGTCGTGAGAATACAACCCTTTGTTTTTTTTTTCCCCGCCCGGGGTAAAATCCTTTATGGACTTCCTCGCCGGCGACGGGGATGGCCAGCGAGGGGAGTGTGGGACTCTCCCCCATAGTGGGGGCCTACCCACTAAACCTCCCCGGGGTGCTCCAACTCGCGTCCTGTTGCGAGAATACAACCCTATGCCATCTGGCCAGCGTGGCACTGTAGGGTAATTACCCCCCATCTAACTGGAGCAGGCCCAACCTGAGTAGTAGTAGTTTACTAATAATTCTTGGTTGCCAAGTGTATGGAGCCCACTGCATCGATCTTCCCCTAAGCTCTAACTCGCAAACTAGGCCGAGCATCTCACAATACCATACCTTGTGAACCGCAACTAATAAAATCATAAATAAGCACATCTCAGCCGCGCGGTTCTATTTATTTTTGTTTTTAATCGTTCCGGAACAGATGTGCTGTCTTTGATCCGCGGTTGCCAGACCAAAAATAAACTACTATTAGAAAATTATACATATTTTATTTAACTACAACTATTTAACTTAAATTTTTGTTGTCCGTGTGGCGACGGATTTAGAATACATAGTGTCACCTACCCATTCCATCCTGATAGCGTCGTAAGAGCCGACAATAGGAAATAACGAGCCGAGAACCTAGCCGCAACAGAAGGACAATATGAAACGAAAACCTGTGACAACCGGTTTTGCCAACGCGGCAAAAGGCTAATTACCCTCCATGTAATTAGGAGAGGCCCAACTCAGTAGTGGGTTATTTATGAGGTGAGGAGAGAAAGAGGAGAAGGACAGCCGGCAGTTAAACGAATAGACCAGAGCCTCAATTCATCTTGAGAAGTTCACGTTCACATCAAGTTATGCAAATAGTAGGTAGTAGTAGATCTAGAATAAACACTGTCACCACCCCCTTCCATCCTGAGGGTGTCGTAAGCGATGGTAAAACATTTCCTTTTGCCGAAAACCCAGCCGTTACAGAAGGAAAACTTGTGCCAACCCGACGGGCCAGCGTGACAGAGTGGGCTAATTTCCCTCCATGTAATTGGAGGAGGTCGCTCTCAGTAGTGGCACATCTATGGGCAGATATGGTGACGATGAGAGCCAGATAATATACAGAAAACAACACGACGATTCTAATCAAACCCATTCAGATCAAAAGTAGCGATGTACGATTCTAATTTACGTACGTGGCAACACCGCCCCATAATGCTCTCCCGGCATTTGTTATGATTTGTAGGTGAGTTAAATCGCTTGGAAATTTTGTAATACTTTGAACGCTAGTCACCACTATTTATATATTTTACGTGTTTTGTTGAACTCCGAGTGAGTTGACAAGGGTTGCCATGTTAGTAATAGTAATAAGTAACATCATGACTACATGTCCCGTGTCATCCTGAGGGCGACACCCTGAGAAGAGATGGAAGACTTAATACAAACCCTGTGCCAACCCGTCTTGCCAGCGTCGCACAGTAGGCCAATTCCCGTCCATGAATTTGGAGGAGGCCCGACTCAGCTATGGGTCAGACGACGAGACTACATGGAATTGTTTATTATTACTAAGTTTATTATGACTATTGGACCACCATATTAGGTTAGTACCTGCCTAGAATGATGGCTGTAGAATAAATACATAATGAAGTGTGGTGAAGGATTTTGTAAACATTGTGTCAGCACCCATGCTATCCTGAGGGTGTCGTAAGAGCCGACAATAATTCTATTCATTAAGGTTAATTAGCTTAGGTGTAGACACTGTTTAATTTAAATATGTTTCCATTTCTTACAGCTATGTTTTCGGCATATCATCAAGCTACTGGCAATCAGGCGGAGAAGCAGTAATAATCTCTTCATTTTAATGTTAAACATTGGCGAGAAATTTACGCGTACGCAGCCGGGAGCAGTGCCTAGTAGCATATATTATGAAACATGAGGCGCAAATGTAACCAAATTCAACAAAAGACAAAGTCCCAAACAGCTAAACTTTAGTTCTAAACTCCAAAAAGTATTAACCATCCCACAAAATCTAACTACAGTTAGTTATCAAATTCTCGGCATGGAAACTACTAAAAAAGCACTAACTACGAAGAGGGATCTAAACTGTTTGTTTATTTATGTTAAGTTTTACAGCGGGCGGAATGGGGGCGCCCGGCGCTACTGAAGCTGTGAGGTGGGGCGCCACTAACAGCAACCTATGTTTCCATTCGTATGATTTATTTCGCAAATAAATAATGCAGCATTACGCCTGTATTGTACGGCCTCGTAATTTAGTCTGAATGACTATCTCAATAAAGTCGTGAACGGCTTGCGCATTTAATCAGGTGGCTTAGAAATACTGACAAAATATTTTGTTAAAAAATAACTATGATGGTTACAAAAAATATGCTTCTCTACGATTCCGAGTAATAATGATGTCTACTTGCACTAATGCAAAATTCGTATTAAATATCTATTATCGTTTGCTGGTAATCTTAGATATATTTTTTCTAATAAGTATTTTCGAAAATAAAATCAAGGCAAACCATTCGAATCGGGTTTCTCATTCAGGACGTGTCTAGATAATGATATAAAGAAATATATATCTCACTTTCGGAGGAGGCCCGACACAGTAATGGGTCATTTATGGGCTCGAATGATGTTGAAGATGACATAGTATGTATGTATCATTCAGATCGCTCAATGAACTAGTTTCTTACCGCTGACAGTAACACCACACCCCAAACAAGGTGTGGAAAAATATACAACATTTTATTTTAATGTCTTCGCTCCATTTAGCGGGGGCATTGGAAAAAGCATGATATAGTTCACCGTGAAAAGATATTGGCTATATCGAACAAGTCAATATTTTATAGTGATATATATGTATTATGAATAATAAATATACTTGGACATTTCACAGAACGCCATCTCGTCCCAAGCTAAGCAACTTAATGCTTGTGTTATGGTAACGAGATGGATGATAAACTACTTATATACATTTTGTTTTTGTAAATACATACATATTATAGATAGAAAATGACACCCAGACTCCGAGCCAGTGCCTCTGGTATAGACAAAGACACTTGCCCGACCGGACCACCAATAGTTTTGATTATGAGAGCTGATGATACTTATTCAATTATATCGTTCAGGCAGCTTAAAAACGTGAAAAAAAAAATCGACACGGTGTGAACCGGGTATGAAGGACCTGCCAGAACGAAAGCGGGTTTTTGCTAAATAATAATTCAAAAATGGTCATTGGGGTAGCTTGAAATGCATTACATCTTTCAATAAAGCATTTAGATAATTCAAACAATACATTTCCAGATCATTTTGTCGATTTAAAGTATTGTTAGAACTATCCAAACCTCCCTTAGAGTGGCCCCAAAGAAGGTCCTTTGGGCAAGCTGAACTTTTCTAACAAATATGTTGATTAGTTGCGATACTATCTGTTTATTTGCCTACTCATAACGACGGGTTACGACTTCCTTAATATGCCTCATCAGCTCTTGGGCCACAATTAGTTCGATAGTACTAGTGCATGGGGCAACTATGATTGTAAAAACTGTCAAATGCAGCGCAAATTGCTCACCGCACATGAGTACGGTATAAAAATTGTGTATGCTCTATTGAAAAGGATATTCAACCATAGCTTGTACTCCGTTTTTCTTGAACACGACGATCCTGTGAACTTGTCCGTGTGGCGTACTGATTGTGTGTATGACATCCTGAAACAAAACAAAAATACATCTTCAAATCATAGCAATTAAGAGTAAAATTAAACGACAACATCAAGACAATTGAAATCAATCATCAAAGTCTGCAAATAAATGTGACCCAACGCCGACCCAGCAGTGGGTCATCAATGGCCTGAGTAGTAGTAGTAATGGTGTGTATACAAATAATGACGTGGCGCTCACTCACACACTGATAGATTCTATCGGATTCAAACTGTATGAAACTGTCACTGATCTAGGTGGAACGAATCAAAATTTTGCGGGCAGCAGCTGGATGCGTCAAGCTATGCCCAGCAGCGATGATTCCTGTATGTATAGTCTGATACTATAAAGATGAAAACTATATCAGCATGTATATGAATTTGACAGACAATCACTTCCAAAAGGACAAATATTGGATAAAAACAAAAGATCGATTTCAGAGAAATTTCACTAACGGAATCTATATATGTTTTGAACTAGAACTACCATTTACAGTTAGGACTCCAATATTTTCCCCACACGGAACCTTCGCGTAATAGATATTGAACACATGTAAATATATTTATAGCTTCGGATAGCGCGTGTGGGACAAGCTCTGAAATTCAAATGACTCGCACTTACCGCCCCGTACTAGAGAAGTGTGTATTGCAGGACGATAAATATCGCACACCAGATTAAAAAAACCCAACCTAAAGTAATATTCCATATCCTAAAGTAATATTATAGAATTCAGTGCCTTGAATCCTTGAATCCAGTGAGCCGACCAACCCCAAACAGCGGTACCTGTTCACAAGCATAACGCGTGTGGCAGCCATCGATCTCCTCACCCATATCAAATGGAAGTGGTCGACCCGCCACACGTTGGTAGGCTCTAATTACCCTCCATGTAATTAGAGGAGAAATAGTCCTTTATGCACAGTTTTCGTAATGCTCTTGGGTGTGTTCAATTAAACTGGCAAGGCACTCTACACACAGCCACGCGCGGAGGTAATATAGCGATCCACTTGTTGAAATTGAAATCCACGGACCCGAGATGAGGGCGGTGCGCAGAGAAAGCGACGCTATGGTTTAAATCTAGAAGATGTAAAATGTCAAATGTACAAAGCAAAACAGTACATTATGCACTGCCCGTACTATGCGGTAACTTGCGACTATTCCATCATATCATTATTGTCACTGTATAATTATTGTTTGCTGGGCAGATTAGCAATTTCATGTAATTGGAGGAGGTCCGACTCAGCAGTGGGTCATTTGTAGACTGAGTAGTAGTAGTATTTTGATTTACACGCAATTTTGAAATTGCACCCAGTTAATATTTTAGTTATATATGTACATAAATATAGTATAGGATATAAATATACAGGATATAGATAACATTTATAGCCGCATGCCAGCATATTTAGCGTCGACTTGCCTAATGCTGAGTTCCGTGAATGCATTTCATAAGCGAACAGAGACTGTAAATAACTTATCAAATAATCAAACTACCTTCTTTTGAAATGGCAGATGGCGTTGCTATTAAATTGAATCGTGATGTAGGAATTCACGAACAGTTGCCTATGAAGGATATCTGGTATAGTATAGCATCGCTTCCAGAATGGCGCGTCCTTTATGCTCACAGGCAGCTTTCTAATATAAGTTTGCATTTGACATAAGGTAGTGTGCTGGTTTTATTAAAAAGCGGCACAGAATCACTTACATTCCGGTATCGAGTGTCCTGCCAACGCTATTGCTTTGGTTAATTACCTACGATCCGTGTGATGACGGATTTAGAAAATACAGTGTCACCAGCCCATTCCATCCTCAGGGTGTCGTAAGAACCGACAAAGGAAATGCCAAGGAAATGCCAACCTAGCCGCAAGAGAAGGAGAACTTGACTCGATCCCCTGTGCCAACCCGTCAGGGCAGCGTGGCACAGTAGGCTGATTACCCTCCATGTAATGAGAGGCCCAACTCAGACTACTGAATCACTGCCTCGTTGGTCTAGTGGTTAGATGGGCCGCCTTTGGATCAACGGGTCCCGGGTTCGATTCCGGGGTCGGGCAAGTGTCTTTGTCTAAACCAGAGGCACTGGCTCGGAGTCTGGGCTCGGAGCCTATGATATGTATGTATTTACAAAAAAAAATGTATATAAGTAGTTTATCATCCATCTCGTTACCATAACAAAAGCATTAAGTTGCTTAGCTTGGGACGAGATGGCGTTGTGTGAAATGTCCAAGGATATTTATTTATTTACGGGCTGAGTAGTAGTAGTACTACTAGGTTTGATTATCGGCCTTGTCATTTCCTTTTGTACGACATCCTCAGGATAAAAAAATGGGGTGCTGACACAATGTTTTCTAATTCAGACACCACACGGATGCACATGCCATACGCTTATGAAGAAGAATAAATGAGTTACTTCTGATATTATTACGTATTATTGAAATGTCACACACATACTTTTTATGTGAACCTAAAATTAAAAACATCCGATCTACATCGTTATCCCTCTTCTTTCATTCAGCGCCCATAACCTGCATATTCGAATTCCAAACTTCCAGCACCAACTAATTTAAACAGAACATCACCGTAAAACGGACTTAAGCCCTGCAACATTGTAGGAAGAAGCAGAACTGGAAAACAAATGCAATCCAGGCTCTGACCATTTTCAAAAATAAACCTCGGCTGCAGAACTTAAAGTCGAATGTCCAATAAATTCGTGGTGTGGCTTGGTGCGTTTTGGTTAAAGCCTTCACGGGCACTCTGTACGGGCGTTGCGTTTGGGGTTAAATAAAATACACTCTACCCTCGTTCGATCCGTATTCAAATATAAACCTTAACCGTAAGTCTTAAAGTCGAGTATTGCTTAAATTTGTGATGAGGCTTGGTGCGTTTTTGTAAAACTTAATGGTACGGGTCTGTGACTAAATTGAATGCTCCGTCTACACGGGACTGCTTTCTGTCTGCTAGACTGCAGTGGACCTAAATTGTATCAAGACGGAATTGAATATCGTTTTCGAAAATAAATTTGATAGAAACTACTAAATTCTTGGTCTGTGTGGCCCCATACATACCAAGATTTCAGTGGTTACTTCCACTTCAGTTTGGTATGTTATGTAGAGTTTAAATAGAGAGGCAAGGTTATCAGACTCGCAGTTGATGAACAGAGTGTGCAGTTACAACACTCTCAGGGTGGAATGGGGTGGTGACACATGTGTATTGTAAATCCGCAACCACAACGACGACTGATTGAACCGGTGGTAATTAATTTTGATTTTGTACACTTGTTAGTACCAACTGCCAATACCGACGGGGCAGTATGTTACACATCCCCACCGCACGCCGAGAAAAAACGCGTGTTGTTTACAAAGTCAACAAAACCCAGCACGCTTGGTGCTAGGATCTAATGGCCCGCCCGGCTAGCTACCACCCTCACATCTAAGTCCGGCACCAAGCACTTTTACTGTGTTTCGTCGTGTGTATGTGAGAGCCGGAGCACGACAGGGCATTTCCTTGAATTGCCTGCTGCATCTTAGACCCTGGCGTTGCATTCCATCTCGCAAGCCTATGGTGAAAGGCATTCAAGTCGTTGATAAAAAAATAAAAACCATGCAAATACCAGTGTAATTAATTGGGCAAACGGCAAAGAAGATGACCCTTTTGTATATTCAAGTCGCCACAGCTGTCTGGCCCCTAGATACGTATCTCCGTCAAATTATACATTTAAATCGAGTAGTTTGAAATGTTACACTGTGTTCACGTCGGCTATTGTTCTTCCACTTAATAAATAGTCAGAACGCCTTAATTACTGTTCCTGTGCCTTAATATCGTAGTACAACTTGATAAGTGTTAGTGAAAGTGTTATGTGCGTATATATTTCCCAAACCAGTAAATTATACCGAAAAATATCTCGAGAGACCAGCTAAAAAGTTATTTTTATACCCTCTGTTACAAAACATATTTATTTTTACTGTAATTTAACTCAGTTTTGTACAGAGACATTGAAAAAAATACTGAGAAGTGATTCGTTTGAGGGGAGTGTAGTAGTGCGTTTGGTGTTACTGAAGAATCCTGTAATTTCAAGTCAAGCTATTCAGCCGTGTGCTGCCATCTGTTGCCCTGATTATAATTCAATCATTATTAGTCCTTACCTTTGAACTACTAAAGCTACACTGCCACCTGTTGGACTACTCGTTAACAAAGTCGCTACTACCACTTAGAATCGATACCGAACTTATAATGGTACAATGTGCAGCTTGCGGAAAGTTTATGGGCGCAAAAGGTGGCGTAACGTGTCCTAAATGTAAGTCTAGGAGCCACAATGAGTGCGTCAGAATACCTATTGGCGCTACAGTTTCGGATGCCTGGAGATGTGGTGAATGCCAATCAAAAGTGCCTAAAGGACGGGATACCTCAACACCAATCCGCAGTGTGCAAGATAGCTACCACGCGCCAGTCCCCTGTGCTGATTCGATTACGGGTACTCAGAGCCAAACCGAAGCGGATGTGGTGATCTCGCTGAGGGAAGAAATGCGGTCAGAATTTTCCAAAATGCATGATCTTATGTCCTCTGAATTTAAAACATCCAAACAGGGTATGGCCAGTGTGCAAGAAGAAATGAGAGAGCTGCGTAAGGAAATCTCCGCGGCACGCATTGCTTTCAACGAACGAATGGATGGGCTAGAAGCCCGTGTTGCTGCCCTCGAACAAGCCCAGCAAACTATTTCCAAATCACCAGAGACTATCTCACTTGAACAAGCTCTCGTGGAAGTGAGGTCACAACTTAACGAACGCGAGCAAGACTATTTTTCAAATGACGTGGTGCTGACGGGTATACCCGACGAAAAAGGAGAAAACCCAATCCATTTGACACTGTTATTGAGTGCAAAAATTGGCGTTAAGCTCGATGAACGTGACATAGTGCTTGCCGAGCGTGAGGGGGCGCCTCGTCGCTCGCAAGATGCTGCATCGATGCCGGCCCGTACGCGGCGCGTAATTGTTCGTTTCTCGAGGCGAGGAACTCGGGACGCTTTTATTCAAGCCGCGCGTGTTCGTCGTGATCTAACAAGCACTGAACTAGGCATGGAAGGGACCACGGCACGTATTTATGTCAACGAGCGTCTCACTAGAGCAAACGGTCAACTTTTCGCTAAGACAAGAGCGCGTAGCCGTGAAAACAATTGGAAATACTGTTGGACTAGAGAAGGGCGTATATACGTTCGAAAGGAACACGGGGCGCCATACTTCCGGATTAAAAATGATTGTGAACTAGACAAGATTTTTTGAATCATCTCTGTTGGATTCTGTTTTTTGTATTTATTTCATTTATTTTTAAACTTAAATTCAACATTCTTTTATATTTGTGCATAAATTTAACGCTTTGTGCTTGTGTTCAACTGAGTATTTTTTTCCTTGGTATTAGAAGTAATGACCGGCTATTACACCCATTTCGCAACTGTCTCATATGCTCAACAAGCAAATATATAATTTATTTATACCATACAACCCTCTGCGCTTTATCTTTAGTTAGTATAGTGTTGAGTTATTTATGTTTATACGGCATGTTATGGATTTTTACTGAATTTGTGGATGTTTTTGTTATAGGTTATATATGTTTTTGTGTTGCGATTTTGCTATTTCAGTCGCATTTTTTACTTTTCTGTTGTTTAATCATATTCATATTTTCTGCTGATCGTACTCATATTAAGTATGTCTTTCCATCTGTGCAACGATCTCAATTTCCTGGCACTAAACCTGGCATTTGGTATTTTTACTTGTTTGGATTCTTTTGTATTCATTATTTTTATTTTTATTTAATTTTTGATTTATATGTTATTCACAATGGGTAATAAGAAAATGCTAAAAATTGGTTTCTTAAATGCCGGTTCCTTAAGTACTAACCACGATAACTTTATTGTTGCTATGGAGAAGTTTTCAGTAGACATGCTTGCAGTGAATGAAACATGGTTAAAAGTTGGTCAGTGTAACCGAGCACCTGTAGTTCCGGAGTACCGGTTAAGACATATCCCACGACCTTCAAATATACGATGCGGTCGTGGCGGAGGTGTAGGTTTTTACATAAGGCGTGGTATTAATGTGCGGTATTGTAGTCACCCGGATAACGCAAACGTAGAGCAGATGTGGTTGCAACTAACTGTCAAGTCCTCTAAACTAGTAATAGGAACTGCGTATAGACCGCCTTGGCTAGACATAAATGTTTTCTTTGAAGCAATTATGGATTCTATTGTGTCTTTTTCCTACTGTGACAATATTATTCTATTAGGGGATTTTAATATTAACCTATTAGATAAAGATAATAGCAAGACAAAACTGTTTAATGAATTTCTCTTATGTACTAAATTAAATCAAATTATAGATAAGCCCACTCATTTCACAAATAATAGCCAAACACTAATTGACGTCGTGTGCTCGAATATCAAAGCGCAGAAATATAGTGTCGATCTTGTTGGAGCGTCTACTGGTCACGCTTTTATATCCTGCGAATTTGCTTTTAGAAAACCAAAAATTCCACCAAGGTTAATTACTTACAGACCCATAAAAGACATATCTTTTGACTCATTTTCTGAACAACTAGAGTCTATTGACTGGAATTCTCTATGTTCTACATCCGATGTAAACAATATTGTCTCGAAGTTCACAAACACTTTAATAAACCTATTTAACTTACACGCCCCTATTAAGTCAAGACTGGTCAAAGAGTCATGTCCCCCGTGGCTTACGCCCAATTTAAAGTTGATGATGCGTCTTCGTGATGCTGCGCTCGCAAGACATCTACATACACGCTCAGATACACATAAGCAGTATTATCGGGACTTAAAGAAACAAACCACAATATCATTACACAGCGAGAAAAAAGCATTCTTTAGTCACCAAATTAATTCTAACGTTAAAAACTCAAAGAAATTGTGGAAGAATCTTAAATCAAACGTACTGCCACCCAAGTCTACAGATCTTCCTTCGCATTTCGACAATCCCGATTTGATAAACGATCATTTCCTGTACCACCATACAAGCTTGCCTGTTAATATCTCTCATCTCACCTTTTTTGAATACCATAGATACGGTACATGTTCATTTTCTTTTCAGCCTGTCACGGCTGTGACTGTGCTAAAGTATTTAAAAGAAATCAAATCAAACGCAGTAGGAACAGACGGTGTCTCATTAGACATGTTACAGCTTACCCTTCCTCAGACCTTAGAATGCATAACAAATATTATTAATAAGTCAATTGCGTGCTCAATATTTCCAACCAATTGGAAAGTAGCTTTAGTCAGGCCTATACCCAAAACGTCAAATCCTGTAGAACTAAAAGATTTGCGCCCTATTAGTATTTTACCTTGCCTCTCTAAAGTCTTGGAAAAAATAATATATTCGCAGACTATCGAATTTTTAGAAAAACATAACATGCTACCGGAAATGCAATCTGGCTTTCGAAAAAATAGAGGCACTACTACTGCTCTGCTTGACGTGACTGACAATATTATCGCAAATCAAGATGAGGGAAAGGGTACAATACTAGTCCTATTAGATTTTTCAAGGGCGTTTGACTCAATTGACATTCCGTTATTGCTTTCAAAGCTTCGCTTTTATGGTTTTGATAGTTGTGTCATTCAATGGTTCCATAGTTACTTGAGTAACCGATCACAGATGGTGGAGATGATAAAGGCAAACGGGGAAGTACAGGTTTCTCGATCGAAGACTATTTTAAGGGGAGTACCTCAAGGTTCAATCTTAGGCCCGCTATTATTTATTATATATACTTCTGATATCGTATCTATTATTAAACACTGTAAATATCATATCTATGCTGATGATATACAAATATATATTTCGTTTAAACCTCAGGATATGGAAACTGCTGAGCGTATGTTAAATGAAGACCTGCAAAGAATTCAGGCATGGGCTTTATCTAACTCGCTAACTTTAAACGCTTCGAAGACTAAATATATGATTTTAGGTACGAAGTCCTTGATTCGTAAGATTTCTGAAGTAGGCCCCCAATTGATCCTTGATGGAGTGACAATTGACAGAGTACAGGAAGCAAGGAATCTAGGTCTTATCGTAGACGAAACATTGAGGTTCGAACGTCACGTGTGTGAAACAGTAAATAGTTGTCTGTATCGACTTAAGGTTCTGTACAAAATCAGAAAGTACTTAAGTACGGAACTTCGGGTTATGTTGATGGATTCGCTAGTCCTCTCTAAACTTAATTATATGGACACGGTATACGGTCCTCGCCTCCTCTCCAAAACAGTGAGACTCATTCAAAGAGTCCAGAATGCATGTACTCGATTCTGTTTTGACGTTGCACCTCGTAGTCACGTTACGCCTGTCCTTAACGAACATAGGATATTGAATATGAAGCACAGGCGTGATCTTCATTTCGCTTCCTTGATGTTTGGCGTGGTTAAGTTAAAAAAACCGGACTACTTATATCTTAAGCTGGATTGGTTCAAAGACCACAATAGATATGCCAATCGCATGCCTCATCTGTTACGTGTGCCAAGGCATCGATCAGCCTCATTTCGAGGTAGTTTTAGGTTTAGTGCAACGAAGTGCTGGAATAGTCTTCCGCCACCTTTGCTTCAAGCAAATACTGTTGCCTGTTTTAAAAAAAAAGTTTTTACCTTCTTGTTAGGTCTCCAAACTTGTATGACAATGTAATTGTTATGTTTTTATTTTTGCCCAATACACTTCTAGTATAATGAATTTGAAATTGTCAATTAATTATTCCAGCATTTCTTAATTTACATTTCATAATTAATTAATTATTTTTATCTCGCTTATTTTCATGTACACTATATGGTCAATAAAATAAATTTATGAGGAGTATCTGTTGTAGCCGAAGTTAAAATTGCATTTTTCTATGTAAATTATTTGGGAGGAGCAATGTATGGCGTGTACTAGGTGTAATTTTTTTTGGTGTTTTTTTTTTCATTTGTTTAGCGCTACATATGGCTGAGCTGAAAACCAGCGTTGTGGATAATATATTATCTACAACATATGCTGAGCTCAGACCATTTCTGGCAATGCTGTATACAGCATAGAATTTTTGTGCATCATTTTGTATATAAATACTTATTAGCTGTAAGAATTAAATTTTATATGTATCTTTATAACTATTTGTATTTCCATAAGTTCTGTGTTGTGTGTAGTTTTATCAGAATAAAGGTTATTCTATTCTATTCTATTCTAAATCCGGTTAGACGGTTGAAAGAAAAGATCCGGAGAGCCCGAAATGCCCGGAGAGGATTTTAATTACGACACGGCCGCCAAGATGGCCGACAAATGAAAAAATAATTACGGCCGCCCGCTTTGTTTTCGCAATGGTAATGATGTGTGGAGCATTGAATAAGCGACAAATATAATATATGAAGAGCCAGGATGGCCTGAAGGTCCCTCACCAGAACTCATCTTCTTCTAATTATATGGGTAGGTGGGCGCGGAAATAGAAATAGATGTCTTCAGATCAAAATCAACGTATTTTAATCAGTATTCACAGAAATCACGATATAATTAAGTAATTTGCGATTACTACTGTGCAAAATCAATTTAATTTAATCTTAATATAACGTGATGGCGAAGACTCTGAGCGATTCGTCACAAGCGTGGTGCGCGGGCGCCGTCTCGTTCCAAAGTGAGCCCAAGATGGCCGCCCGCACTGCCATCGACAATGACGCTTCGCTAGGTTGACATTGACAGGCCTGTCAACCTGACGTTTGACGTAACCGCCGTCACGGCCGGACTGACTTGCGACCGTCCTCGGGCGATTTATCTGAAACAAATTAAGATGCATAGTCCGTTCGCTCATCCTGACTTAATCATTTTCATCAGCACACAAACACTAAAATCATTGAGAGACTTGGACTAACCAGGCAAGTGTATCGCTTAGCCAACCGTAAGGTGTGACTCGGACTACACTTCAGTAAGACCAGTCGACAACGTTAACACATTTTCGTCCTTGTAACATCTAGACAGGCCAATCCATGACCCGGACGACACAATTCGTCTCAAGAATAGCAAGCGGTCATCCAGGACGAGTCAATGCCTGACTCGGACGACAGATTTCGTCAGATGACGCTAAATAGATCACTGTGACAAGTCAAACAGACATGACTCGGACGACACATTTCGTCTCACAAATAGCAAGCGATCATCCAGGACGAGTCAGTACTGACTCGGACGACAAATTTCGTCAGATGACGCTAAATAAAACAAGTCAACCAGTCATGACTCGGACGACACATTTCGTCTACCTTCTGTGACGAGTGAAGTGTGCCCTCTAACTATTCACCTAAGATTAGTAAGGACGACACTTCTTCGCCCAGGATCAACCATTTGTACAATTTATCATGATTATCGGAATGTAACAGTACAGTAGCGATAGTTTGTACTATACCAGCTTATGATAATGAATTGTCCTGTTCCGTGTGTACTTCCGCTTCATGAAGACCCTCCCATGTTTCAGGGTCTGAGTGTACGCTCATGGTATCTGAGCTTGCAGTCACAGTATGTGAGTCAGCCGAAGCAGTGTCAGAGCATACGGTCGTAGTGTCAAGTCGGTCTAATGATTCGTTATCATTATTTAAACACGAAGTATTTTCTACATCATCAGACGCCGTCTCGGCCTCGACTTCATTTAAAAGACTAGACGCAATTTCAAGTAATCCGTCATGTCCTCGGGGTACTGCGCGCAAATTCTCGTGGGAATATTTAAGAGTTCGATTGGAGGCATCGACTATGCTTTTAAGTTCATAGCGATCATTATTTAAAACTTCTGTTATCACGAATGGACCCCTAAATTTCCTATCCAATTTTGTTTGATTGCGTTCACAGTTTTTGATGAACACGTAATCGCCCTTAGAAAATGGTTTAATTTTTGCGCGGCCACGATTGAATCTAACAGTTTCGGACTTGGCAGCTTTCTGGATGTTTGCTGATGCATCCTCCCTAATAGAATCAATATCCAAGCGAACCTCGTTGTCTTTGTCAGTGCAGCTTATTTTAGAAATACCCAGCGAATTGGAACGAATCCCAAACATAAGCTCTGATGGGGAATATTTGGTCACGGTAGATTTTGTACTATTTAGAGCAAGCTGAATATTTCCTAATTCGTCGCGCCACGTCTTATTAGGATCGTTTTCGATGATAGTTAAAAGGCTCTTTAATGTACGCATCACTCGTTCTACTTGGCCATTGGCTCTACTTGCACCCGTCGCAATAAAGTGGAGTTCTATTTTATGCTCACCACAAAAGCTTTTAAAATCAGAACTAATGTAGCAACGACCTTGATCTGCGATGATTCTTTTTGGCGCTCCAAAAAGATAAACTGCTTTTTGCAGCGCATATATTGCACTCTTCGCATCAACGGATGTGGTATGTTCGAGTAGAACATACTTCGTAAAACCGTCAATAATTACTGAGCAATACTCCTTCCGGTCGCTCTTCCCGCTCAGCTTTCCCGAAAAGTCGATATGAACTGTGTGCCAAGGCACAGACGCTTTAGGAATCGGATGAAGCTGAACGGGCAGAGCACCCGAAGGGCCTTTAGAAGCCTTACAAACTATGCACGAATCTATGAATTTCCGAACACATTTAGACATATCTGGAAACCAATACTTCTCATAGAGCTTATCCAACGTTTTATCTCTACCTAGATGTTGCAATTCGTTGTGAACATGATTTATGAGTGTCCAAATAAGAGATCGCGGCACTACCGGCAGCCAGGAGATCGCTTTATTACGAACAATTTTCCTATAAAGGATACCTTCTCTGACATCGTATGTGTGGGCTACGGTTTCAGGAAAACTATTATTGTGGCATTTTGTGATGAGATCTTGGATTTCAGGATCCCTTTTTTGTTCCACTGATAACCAACCTTGGTGGAGCTCAACAAACTGGACCGATCTCGTTTGAAACCTTTCAGATTCTAAGGGAGTAACCGTATTAGAATTTGGAATAGGATTTCGAGACAAAAAGTCGGCGTGTTCCATTTTCCTGCCTTCGCGATAAACGATATCGAAGTCGTAAGCCTGCAAGTACGCCCACCAACGATATACACGGGGAGTTAAATCCTTCTTAGACTTTGACGCCTTTAATGAATTGCAGTCCGTTACAACTACAAAACTCCTACCATAAAGATAGTGTCTGAAATGATCTACCGCTCTAACGACTGCTAGCGTCTCCAGCTCGTAAGAGTGGTAACGAGACTCCGCATCTGACGTTCGACGGCTAAAGTACTCTACAACGTGGGGAAGGTTGTCTTTCTTTTGTAAAAGGATCGCTCCGTAACCGTCCGAGCTAGCGTCGGTATGTAACTCTACAGGGAGTTCCGGGTCAAATATGGTGAGTACGGGTTCAGATGTAAGAATGTCTATTAAACTTTTGCGTATTCTTTCATGTCCCGTAGTCCAAGTAATTCGTCCTTTTAATTTCGTAAGAGGATACAAGGGACCTACAACCCGGGTAAAATCGGGAATGAATTTCCGGAAATATGACGCTAATCCCAGGAGCTGTCGGACATTCGTGGCTGACTTCGGTTCAGGGGCATCAACCAATGCTTGAATTTTCCGCGAATTGGGTCTAATAACACCAGATTGCACAGTATATCCTAAATAATCGACCTTTTGCTTCATGAATTTACATTTTTTAAGGTTTAGTGAAAAGCCAGTTTCCGACAATGCGGCCAATACATCGTCAAGACGCTGCAGACCCTCAGAGATGTCCACGGAGTGGCACAATACATCATCCATATAAATTAATGGTTTATCTTTTAAATGGCTAATGGCTTTTGTGATACATCTCTGAAAGACTGCCGGTGCATTTTGCAACCCAAAGGGCATGGCGAGATATTCATATTGCCCCTCGTTGGTGACGAAAGCTGTTTTCTGCACTGAATCCGGATGAACGGGGATCTGGTGGAACCCAGCTGCCATGTCTAACGAGGAGAAGAAATTGGCCCCAACAAGCTGATCGATTTGTTCCTCTATACGGGGCAAAGGGTAACGTTCGGGCACGGTATTGGAATTTAACTCCCTATAGTCGACACATAATCTATCTGTATTGTCCTTCTTTTTGACAAGGACAATGGGGCTCGCGAAGGGGGAAGAGCTCTCCTGAATCACTCCTGCATCTAATAATGTCTGGACCTGTTCCCTGATTATTTGTTTTTCTATGGGAGCTCGTTTGGTGGGACACCTATATACGACCTTTTGCGGATCTACTAATCTAAGTTCACATACCCCTGTCGTCACCCGTTTGGTGGGTATACCTTCAATAAAATGATGTGAATACTTTCTTAAAATTGAAATCAACATTTCCTTATCGTTCCCCTGCAGATCTGTGTCAATATGATTTAAATCTGACGCGTCTAAAGTCCTATTACAAAAATGAGATTGCTCCTTGGTGTGTATTACTAGATTATCATTATCGATTTTCACGCACATTCCTAATTCAAAGATATCCCTACCAATTATTATAGGGTCTGATATATTACAATCGGGGACCACATGGAACCACAGGCATATTAAACGTTTATCGATCTTAACCTCGCTCTGAATTTGTGTAGTGCATTGAATATCATTACCTCCTATACCACTAAGATAAACGATATCTTTGCGTTCAGTACCCGAGAGCTTTCCACGAAAACTTTCCTTTAAAAGTGAACAAGACGATCCACTATCGAATAAAAAAGGAACTAGCTCACCGGATGATGTTTCCAAAGTACCCCTCGAAGGGCGGTGTTTGCAATGATGAACCTCCTTGACCGCAGCCTTGCTTCCGTTCTTCTTGTCGGGGCAGTTGGTAGTCACATGCCCCTTTTGTCCACATGAGTAGCAGGTCACAGAAGTAATGTTCTCCGAAGTGCGTGATGAGCTCGGTGTGTCTTGAGATGTAGGTCCGGAATGATCACGACGTTTCCTACATTCTGCAAACCGGTGACCCATTATACCACAGAAGCTACATCTGCCTGAAAATCTTTCGGTGGGACGATAGCGCTTGATCTCGGGTTCATTGATTTCTCCACCATCCAACCGACGCTTAAGAGATACACCTCCCAGTATTCGGAATAATTGAGTGCGAGTGGTGATATTGTGAGCGTTTAACTCGCGACGTATAAGACTGTCCTTTTGACAAAGTACTGAAATCACAAATCCAGTCACAACTTCTTCAGGCATCACGATCTTTGGAATTCGTTCGATCAAGTTCCACAGCCGAAGTGCAGATTCTGAAGCTGTTTCCTTGACTCCGATTTGGAATCGTAGAATGTCGTCAAAGTAGTCCTGAAGTAATTTAGGTTTAGAAAACTTTGCTATAAGAGACTGCTTGACCACGCTCCAGGTCATTTCTTGCAGGTTCAATTTGGTAATGCAAGATACAGCTCGTCCTTTCAAAGCACTCGTTAGAGCCATAAGTAAGTCTATTCCATCCAAACGCCTCTTCTGAACGATGGCTTCTGTTATATTGCACCAACCATCAACGTCAGCGTCAGCGTCATCTGGATTGAAGGGTAGTAGTTGCGTAGAATGAATAGTGTTCGGAGTTGGTATTTGCTGAACCGCCAGAACTCGAGATAAAAGCGTCTCCATGCTGTTAAGTAATTTTTCGGCATCCGTTTTGATCCTCTGGCCCTCAATTTGGGTCCCATCGGATCCCACTTCTGATGAAGAGCCAGGATGGCCTGAAGGTCCCTCACCAGAACTCATCTTCTTCTAATTATATGGGTAGGTGGGCGCGGAAATAGAAATAGATGTCTTCAGATCAAAATCAACGTATTTTAATCAGTATTCACAGAAATCACGATATAATTAAGTAATTTGCGATTACTACTGTGCAAAATCAATTTAATTTAATCTTAATATAACGTGATGGCGAAGACTCTGAGCGATTCGTCACAAGCGTGGTGCGCGGGCGCCGTCTCGTTCCAAAGTGAGCCCAAGATGGCCGCCCGCACTGCCATCGACAATGACGCTTCGCTAGGTTGACATTGACAGGCCTGTCAACCTGACGTTTGACGTAACCGCCGTCATATACAAGAACAGTTATTAAGAAAAAAAAAACAACATGAGCATATTTATGTACAAGCAACTGTTTTTTTTAATACTACTAGCCAGCTCGGCCAATATTTTAAAAGTGAGAGTTTATAAGGATGTGTGTTTGTAACTCTCGCAAAAGCTACTAAATGGATTTTGAAGAAAGTGTACAATATTATAGCTTACAGGTCAGAATAACACTATAGTGAAGTGTTCATCACTATCACTACATATCACTATCACTACATATTATGAAACTACGCAACGGATTTTGACGCGGTTTTTTTAATAGATAGCGTGATTCAAGAGGAAGGTTTATATGTATAATACATCCATAATATTGTAGAGAAACACTGAAAACTTTAGAGATTCATCATTGCACCCTTGCGAAGCCGGGCGGGTCGCTAGTAGAATATAATTAATAAACATGTAGTGTGAATAGCATATTTTTCTCTAACAGATTCTTTATTTACCGTTGCTAGTAACGGTAAATAACGCTAGTAACGGTCAACATCTTTTAAAAGTTTTAACAATTACAAAGGCTTTCATCGTCTAGAGTATATTGTGTAACTCACTTAACACGAGAACTAAATGACCGCTCGCTGAAATAAACGAAAAAAAGGCGACATCAAAGGAACGTGCCACGCTTGACTCTCGAAGTAGCGACAGCAAAAACAAAACGATTGCAAGAAAAATCATTCAAATGTATAAAAAAAAGATCGCACTTACTAAATCTTAATCCACGCAAATTATATAAAAAAAAATACAATAAAATTAATATCGAAATGCGTTATTTTATTTCGATACGCACACAATGCATTTTAAAATATTGTTTAATTGCAGGAAATTATTTCTTCACGGTTCTGATGTTTTTATTTTATTTAATTCACAACGTTTCAGACACTTTCCAGTGTCCGTGGTCGCGGGACGACTGGATGGCGGTTGTCGCTACAGGCTGCACTTTGCCACTCTAGCCAGACAATTTAGCACAGGATTTCTTATCAAGTTTTCCTTCCCTTGCAGCTAGGTTACCGGCCTTGTCATTTCCTTCTGTCGGCTCATACGACACCCTCGGGATGGTATGGAGTAAATAATAATAAATAAATATCCTTGGACATTTCACACAACGCCATCTCGTCCCAAGCTAAGCAACTTAATGCTTGTGTTATGGTAACGAGATGGATGATAAACTACATAAATACATTTTTTTTTGTAAATACATACATATTATAGATAGAAATGACACCCAGACTCCGAGCCAGTGCCTCTGGTTAGACAAAGACACTTGCCCGACCCCGGAATCGAACCCGGGACCCGTCGATCCAAAGGCGGCACATCTAACCACTAGACCAACGAGACACCACTAAATCCGGTCACAACACGGACTTTGGAGCTCTATACAAATACACACCATAGAGTGCCGCCAACGAAATAAAATTCAATTGGCGGCAGCACTTAAGTTAATTTGCTGTCGGTACACAAACCGCGAATCCACAGGTCCACGGCGAGCGTTGCCAAATTGATCCGCAGCAGTAAAATGTGAAGTGAAGTTTTTTTTTGCGGACCGTATTAGGGAAAGCTTACTAAACGTTTCGGCTGTTAAGTTTAAAACATTTCAAATGTACTGCGAATTAGAACACAATTAAAAGTCTAATAGATATGGTAATAAGTGTGGTGATTCCATACTGAGGGCGTCGTAAATTCAAATCATTTATTTTGTTTTGGTCACGATGGACACTTACAAATAGTCAACATATTATTCATAACATACTTCTCACTTCTTAGCCCTTAAATGACCCACTACTGAATCGAGCCTCCTCCAATTACACGGAGGATAACCAACTGTGCTACGCTGGCCAGACGGGTTGGCACAGGGTTTTGTTTCAAGATTTCCTTCTTTTTCGGCTAGGTTTTTGGCCTTGTCATTTCCTTTTGTCGGCTCTTACGGTACCGTCAGGCTGGAATGGGGTGGTGAAAATATGTATTTTAAATCCGTCACTACACGGATATCCTTATTCTTCTAATTCAGGGGTACTCTGCATATTGTTTAATCCGGACCTGCATTTCAGCCAAAAGACGTCCACTGCTGAACATAGGCCTCCCTCAAGGATCTCCACAAAGGCCGGTCCTGGGCCGCCCGCATCCATTGCTTTCCGGCGACCTTAACCATGTCGTCGGTCCACCGTGTGGGAGGCCTATCAGCACTGCGCCTTCCGGAACGCCGTCACCACTCGAGGACTTTTCTGCCCCATCGGGCGTCGGTCTTGCGAGCTATGTGCCGTGCCTACTTAGTTTGGCAATCCGGTGGGCTATGTCGGGGACCCTGGATTTCCTGCCTTTGAGCCTTCTGATGGACCCATTGTGAGCGACCAAATGATTACACCCATTTAAATCATCGGGCAAAACAATCCCCTAACATGCAGACCGTACCGTCAAAAACACACAACAAACGCCGTAAACAAACGCACTCCCTTCCAATTAATTAAAATTTCAAAAGTTCATTACGGTCAGCCCTAGTTCTAGGGTTGGCGCGGCCGGGGTGCCTCGCTAATTGGCGTGTTAATAATTCACGTGTCTCGGGGCATCTAGGTCACAGCTCTTTTACAGAGCGTGCGATTTGTTTGAGCTGTCCCTATTACGGTAGTAAGTCTCTTCAGGCACAACGCTAAAATCGCAGCATCAGAAAAATGTAAGCGGTCTTCGGCGTTATCCGTTATATCTTTTTTTAAGTGGGTATATTGGACTATTCACACTTGTAGGATGTGTGGGACTCGGATCCGCCATTCAACAATGGCCCTCGATCCCACTAGAAAAGAGCGAAGCACACATTTTAACAAAACATGGCTAGGTATCATCATGAAACCTAGCCATGTTTTGCCATTCCACTTATTAGTCCATTCGTTTAGGAGCTATGATGCCACAAACAGGTACACAGAAACCTCAAACTTAAAGCTTACAATAGATGGCTGATATGGGAGGAGACCCGACTCGACCGAGATGATGACAGTGAGGTGATAGTGATAGTCACTATCACTTCACTATCATTACTATCACTACATCACAATCATCACTACATATCATAAAACAAATGTCGCTGTCGTCTGCCCGTCCCTATGTATGCTTAAATCTTTAAAACTACGCAACGGACGAAAACAGCCGATGTGTCAACCCTACCCTCAGGGCTGCCTCGTAGGTGTAAGGGGCTGTCCATTAATCGCGTGAGGTTCGAATGGGGGAGGCCGGGTTCCGAAAATTTATATTTTCGTCAAACGCGTGATTTTTAAACAGAAAAGCGGCGTGTATTGTCGTTACCGTTGAGTATAAGATTATTTGTAGGTACTAAAAATACACGTGATTTTTATGGGGGGATGGGGGGTGATCTTAAACCTCACCACGTATCACCAAGGGGGAGGGATGGGTTAAAAATGATAAAAAAAACACATCACGTGATTAATGGGCAGCCCCTAACGTGAATAAATTAACGTTTGAATTATCCTCTCGTATCCAATTGTTCGCGTCTTCGTGCGCCAAGTTATACAGCTGGGTGCCTTTTGTGCACAATTCCCGTAATTATCATTGCAAAGCCCTTGTTAATTACTAAACATTTCAATTAATTGTATAGCGAACAGCTCTAAGCATTAATTAGTGAAGGAATAAGCTTCAACTGCTGACAGTGTTATAATATCAAAGGATTGTTATGCTAATGTTGGGCCAAGACAAAAGCAATACGTTCGCGTGTGTTGACGGATTTGACTATGACTCAAACTCAACAGGAACTTTACTTACGTAGGTTTTATCAAAAAAACTCTTATAAATCGTCATATTTAAAATTACCATTATCATCATCTTATGAACCCTGGCCCACGCTAGGTGGTAGTCTCCATACACACCTATCAGTCGCCATATCTACAGTCACACCTTTCATACACAATTACTCACTCCTACAATCCATCAAACTCTTTTGATCAACCACAACCGGTTCGGAATGCTGCTCTACAGGGAAGAGGCGGCAAGAAACGCCGTAGTTGCTTTTTTTTTTCAAATTATTGTTCAAACTCAAAAGGAACCACTATTTACGTAGGATTTATCACAAAGCTCTTATAAATCGTCATATTTATAACTAGCTTTAGCGCGCGGCTTCGCCCGCGTGGGCTTCGCCCGCGGGACTGGTGACCGTCCATATTTTTCGGTTATATGGACTAAACTATGATAGTTACATATCTGCTCTCGTGGACTTTTTTGTAGATCTTTATAAGACCTACAAACCCGTAGTACATCATTTGGTTCTATTGTCAATAATTTTTGCAGCGCACGCATAAATAGGTTTTCGATTTTACACCTTGGTTTACAAAATCGCAATTTTCATACGGATGCCTAATTCTTTTGAAAATAAAATATAGCCTATAACCTTCCTCGATAAATGGACTATCTAACACTGAAAGATTTTTTGAAATCGGACCAGTAGTTCCTGAGATTAGCGCGTTCAAACAAACAAACAAACAAACTCTGCAGCTTTATATATTAGTATAGATTACCATTATCGTATCACGGCCCTTTACCCACACTTCTTGTTTACAAAAAGCACTAAACAGCATAGTGAGAGCACGTTCGCCAGATGAGAGAAACATGCAACACGTTTACGCAATGAATGACGAATAGGCCTCGACAGGGCCAATCAAATGCAGATCCGCGAATAAATAGGTGTCCATTGCGTCATTGCTCACACTGCCTTGTAATAATTAATATCCTTGGACATTTCACACAATTTTTTTATTATTTCAGAAATGACAAAAGTAAATAAATGTAATTTCTTTTTCTCGTGTAGAGCGTGCGTTGGCAACAACCTATTTCGGTTTTTTTTTTGCACACATTTTTTTTCTTTGTTAGATATCTTACCCTTCCTAGGGCCCCACCAAGGCACGCTACGCCCCTGCCCATATATCTAGTGAAGGGAATTCGTCTAAAAAATACACACACATGATGCAAGGGACTGATGACAGTAAATATTTCAAACCCGTGACCAAGCAGCTGTATCGCAATTATTTGTCGTCAAGTTTTTATGTATTCACAAATTACCGAGCAACCCGGGCGTCGGTGAATTTTTCACGAGGCGGGAATTGAAACAAAGGCCCCGCGTTGAATGCCCCCTGCATTATTGAGAGACGGCCGATCCTGAAGATAACCTCATTGGTTTGTGGAGATGTGTTGTTGAAATTGCCCTGTTAATAATATATACTCAGCCAGAGAGGTGCCTAACCGCAAGAGAACGAAACTAATATTCAGCCCATACATTACCATCTGCTCAGTATGACCTCCTCCAATTGCATGAGGGGGAATTGGCCTACTGTGTCACGCTGGCCAGACGGGCTGGCACAGGGTTTCCTATCTATTGCGCGTGTTCGCTCTCACAAACCTGTCTTATACCGGCCTTTTATCGAAATATGACGATTTAAATAAAGCAACTACAGAGTTTCTTACCGGCTCTTCTCTGTAAAGCTGCATTCCCAACCGGCCGTAAATCGTATTTTCATATTTAAAAATGTTATTTTTTTGTTTGACTTGTCAAATGAGCTCTAATTAGCCAACTTGATTAAATGACTTAATACTGATTTTGACTACTTAACTTCTCTTTCCTACACGGTGGCCAGTCCAAGGTTTTTGTTCCTTTCTAACATGCGTCCATCGGGCTACGTGGCCTGCCCAATGCCTTTGAGCTATGCTATTTTTGAGTCTATAACGCAGTGTACGTTTTAAACAGTACAAAATCTAACACCTCGATACAAATTACCATCAACCACGAAAACACATGTAACATAATGTCAGATTGCGTCACTGACTTCGCAAATGCACGCGTTAAATCATTATTACCGAGACACGTGTCTCGATTCCAGCTAATTTGACAGCCGAAAAGCACCAACCACGTACGACAATATACCGTATATAGGTTAGAATAGGATTCATAATTAGTACGCACGGTAGACGTTGCGTTTTCGGAGAATCTCAGTGTACAAACCAATGTTTTGACGTTCACGAAGCTAGCTAGACGCGGGTGTGTAATAATTTACAATTTGATTTACTGTACCGATTGCGTATACAATAATGAACGTTATGTAGCGAGCAATAAGGTAGCTAACTTATGAAAAAAAACCTTTTTTAATAAGAATGATGAATGGGCGGCGCTGAGTAGTCTTAAGCTTAACATATGTCTTGCCGATATGCGTATGTTAAACCCTGTCAACCTTTTCTATACAGTACATAAATTATACAGATATATCGCTGAAAGTGTGTCAAAACAGTAATAAATAAATAAATAAATATCCTTGGACATTTCACACAACGCCATCTCGTCTCAAGCTAAGCAACTTAATGCTTGTGTTATGGTAACGAGATGGATGATAAACTACTTATATACATTTTATTTTTTTTGTAAATACATACATATTATAGATAGAAATGACACCCAGACTCCGAGCCAGTGCCTCTGGTTTAGACAAAGACACTTGCCCGACCCCGGAATCGAACCCGGGACCTGTTGATCCAAAGGCGGCACATCTTACCACTAGACCAACGAGGCAGTCGGGTAGGATTAGGATTTACTACTACTACCACTCAGCCTATAAATGACCCACTGCTGGGTCGGGCCTCCTCCCATCAAGGGGAGGACCTACTGCACCACGCTGGCCAGACGGGTTGGCACAGGGTTTCGTATCAAGTGTTTCTTCTCTTGCGGCTAGGTTTTCGGCCATGTCATTTCCTTTTGTCGGCTCTTGCGACACCCTCAGGATGGAATGATGTGGTGACACTGCGTATTCTAAATCCGTCATCACACGGATTTGTCGGCATATTATTACTACGACAATTTCTATCTTCAAAACATCATACATCTTCACGATTTCGAAACCAGAAATGGCAAGTGTCTTATCATACCGAGTGTGTCTTTATCATAATTGGATCAGCCGTTTCGTAAGGAAAGAAAGCAATAAATCGATCAGTCGGCTCAGACACACAATGCCGATCTTTGGCCCTTTGTGAGTAATGCTTGGTCTCACTCACAAAACAATGGCGATTTAAAAAAAGCAACTATACCTTGAAATTGAACACTTTTTAACGGATTTGTCGCGTGTTTGCGTGTGTCTCTATTCAACCCATAAATAACCTCCTCCAATTACATAGAGGGTTATTAGCCATCTGTGCCACACTGACCAGACGGGTTGGCACAGGGTTTCCTTTATTTTTTTCCTTCGCCTACGGCCAGGCCATCGGCTATGTGTGACACCTCCCTATGTCGGCTCTTACTACACCCTCAGTAAGCAATGGGGTGGTGACACTATGTATTGGACACCACACGGAGATATCGTCCACATAGAGCGAGAAATAAGAATTAAGTCCCCAAAAATATGTAGTTAATTTTCGACCTAAGGTATAACCGACTTAGGGTGAAAATGGCCAAACACTTTTTAAGTTTTAGTTAATTCTTCTTAAACAGAGACGACATCTCCTTACACAAATAAAATTACTTGGGTTAACATTACGTTTCTAGAAAGCAGTCTAGACAGCCGTTTTTCAAATTTCTAATGAGATTGAAACTCCATCAGGTGTCATCAATGACACATTTTCCCAACAATACTGAAAAATAGACTTTATGTTGAACACATTAAGGTTCAAAATTCCATCTACAATTCACAAGATGGCGAATTAAATAATATCAAATTGTAATCCGCTCACTTAGGCCTTTGTCTTTCGTTTACGAGTATCCTTAAATCGTCAAAAGACATTTAAACGGAACTTTCAGAAGTGCCCGATAAGTTTATAGGTACGAACACAGTAAGGGCCGAATAGCGATTTTGTTGAATGTCACTTTATGACCTATATGAACATTAGAATTTGTGAGGTCAATATTTATACTAGCTGACCCGGCAAACTTCATACCGCCTCAAAATCACTAAATAAAAAATCTGAATGATAAACCCGAAAGAATGTTCATTATTAAAATATTTGCAAAACTTAACTGGAACAAACATAATGCGTATTAATTTTTATTAATACGCATTATTTTTGTATTCATATGTTCTCACATTGTAAACCTTCCCTGGACGTCCAAGAATATTTCAAGACCAAAATTAGCCAAATTGGTCCACCTGTTCTCGAGTTTTGGCGAGAATAACGAACAGCAATTATTTTTTATTTATATAAATAGATAGATATACATATAAAAAATATATAAACATAATGTATTATATTCTTGGATAATAGTGACGGACAGTGTAGAGGATCTACTGATTCAAGCATACTATGTTTTGCCTATACACCAAATTTACTAATAGTCATTTCAGTAATATCCGCTCCGTTCTACAACTGTGTCCGCAACCTTATCCTCTTAATCCCTCATTATAAAGCCGATCTGAGGATGAAAGCTGAAAGTCATCGGGCGGTTATCTTGTTCCTTTGCTCATTGTTCGATAAATCGTTTTTTTGGGATTCATTCGAAATGTTGTATTAATAAAATAAACTGAGAAACATCCAGGAAAATGGTAAGTGACACCTGAGTGTGCGTATAATTGACTGCTTAGGGTTCGATTCCGGGGCTCGTGGAGATACAGTCAAGGCCCGCGGGACGGTACACCCCGGGTACGTTTAGTGAGTATGGCTCCGTCTCCTCACAGAGGGGGAGGGGACTCTCACACACCCCCTGCTGGCCATCCCCAGGTTGGCAAGGATAGTCCATAAAGGAGAATCCTTTATGGACTATCCTTGCCAGCCCGGGTCAAAAAAGAAACGGTTCGATTCCGGTGTCGAGCAAGTTCTTTGTGTAAACCAGAGGCACTTGCGATTCTGGGTGTCATTCGTGTTCGTGAATTTAATGTGTGTCAACTGCCTCCGCAATACAGGTTGGCAATACAATAGTTTAGGCGCAAAGGGATGATCATCCAGCCAGACGAGGTGTGATATCTGGCTAGGGGTCGCAGCGCCTATCCCCCCGATAGTTATAGTCGGGGATTTCTTAACTATGCGAATTGCTCTTGAAATTTCGCTATCGCGGTGTAGGACTTTCTGATAATTCTCGCAGATGTAGGCGATATTTCTTGATGCAATTAGTTCAGATTTGTCGGGTAAACTGTTTAAAGAATGTAGCATGTGGTCGCTACACATAGTGCAGGGGTTTCGTTTAAAAAACAGATTAAATCCATTAATAAAAAGTGTGGCAATAAAAATAGCTACTTTGCAAACGACTTCAAGTGTACCGATAAATGTTAACCAACTTCAAACAAAACGACAAAACAACCGTCGGATTTAATGTAAGTTGGCACCGACTTCAAATGGTTGTGAATTTTAGATTTTAGTGCCTATTTTACCGTATCAGGCCACTTGTCCGCTCTTTCAATACTTTTCGCATCCCCTGAGACTTTACAATTTTTATTTATCTCAGAACCAGGACTCCCGTCGGATCCCGGATGAATTACGGTCAGTTTATCTCGATGTGGGGAGAGACTTTACGATTTCTATTTTATTTTATGTGTGATGCACATACAATATTATATTATGTCTAACTGACCCGACAAACGTTGTTTTGCGGTAAATAAAGCTATTCAAAATAGGGGTTGATCCTAGAGGGGTGAACATTTAGGCTGCATCATAAAAAATAAAAACAATATTTTTTGTCTAAAAAATAAATAATAAAACTTAGGTGTGGACCCACCCTTAACATTTAGGGGGATGAAAATTAGATGTTGTCCGACCTGGTAGTATTGTTATAGAAATGATGTATCCGTTGACGATTTTGACCGCCATAATTGGTTTACACAATAAAGCATTTTTCTATTCTATTACATTTAGTCGTCACCCACAGTATCGAACTGTTTGTGGTGCAATATCGCCTAAACCAGTCACCATAAATAGAAAAATAAACCATTTAAACAGCGTGCATTATTCCAGTGTCCCCGGCAACTTTACCCCGCAAGTTAGTAAAACAAAACGATATAGCCCTGTGTAGCCATGTCGGTAATGGCCGCCGGAAGTGAGGTCAGCGGCGGGAGAGACCGCTTCCGGCGTAACTTCCTGTTTTAGTTCGCTTAGGCTGCTCGGGATATTGCGTTGTTTGCTTGTACGTCACTACCGGCGTGTGAGGAATCGTTAAACAAGAAATTCATCATCATCATCATTTCAGCTAAAAGACGTCCAATGCTGGACATAGAAAGGATCTCCACAAAGGCCGTTCCTGGGCCGCCCGCATCCATAATTTTCCGGCGACCTTAAGCAGGTCGTCGGTCCACCGTGTGGGAGGCATACCAGCAATAGCCCCTCATTACATATATGTATTAATCAATATAAAGTATTGTCCGTGTGGTGACGGCTTTAGAATAAATTGTGTCACCACCTATTATATACATACAGAAGGAAATGACAAGGCCAATAATCTAGGCCCAAGAGAAGGAAAACTTGATACGAAACCCTGTGCCAACCCGTCTAGGCAGCTTGGCACAGTAGGCTCCATTATACCCTCCATGAATTTGGAGGAGGCCCGACTCAGCAGTGGGTCAATAATAATAATAATAATAATAATAAAATATTTATTTGTACAAATTAAACAAGTAAAAATAACATAATACACTGAAATGTTGTCAAGTTGTACAGATTTGTCAGATATAGATGTAGACTCCTGCCTCCTAAACTAGGCCAGTGGCCTGTGTTTTAGGAGCCAAAGTTCTTACAAAAAAGTGGCGGACAACTGTTTTGGACTGACGTGCAAGTTATGTTAAGTAGTACAATTTAGTAAAATACAGTAAAATAAATTAATAATACAAAAGAAAAATAATTATATATTATACAAATTTAAATATTTAACAAATTTGTGGAATCATCTTACAGTATAATTAGAATTAAGATATAGTAGTAATAAGACTTTCGGTTTCTATATAAGTTAACTTCTGCAACCACTTTGAGAGTTTAATTTTAACGTCGTATTTAGTAAGGCAGTAGATAGAAAGAGTTTTATGAACCTTGTTGTACAATCTGGAGCTAGAAACTGCAAGCTGTCGACTGGCAAATGAGGAACGACACTGGACTGTTTCGCACACAGGTATTCCTTTACGTCTTTTTGCTTTATCAGGGTCCAAGAGTAAAGTTGAGTGTTTGAGCAGCACACTACGTAGTACAAAGAGTTGTCTCACTGTCAAGACACCAGTGTATGAGTACAGTTGCTTAGTAGGAAAGTCTCTTCGCTTGAAACACATGATCTTCAGGATTGCTCTTTGCGCTCTTTCTACTTTTAGTAAGGAGGATTTGTATGTTCCCCCCCAAACAGGAATGCAATACATAATTAAGGATTGACAGAGGCTTTGGTAAGCTAGTAATGCGGTGTCAGAATCAGCTGAGTGTCGAAGTTCTTTAAATATGTATATTAGTTTTCTAATACGGGAACACAGGGCTGCGATATGTGGTTGCCAAGTCAGTTTAGAATCAATGTGAACTCCGAGATATTTGATGTCCGAAACGAGGGACACAAGTGGGCAACTGCACTTAATTTCATCGCCTATGCAAGAATGTGCCTTGATTTGAATGGATTCCTGCAGAGGCGCAGGGGAGTTAGGAAAGGAAAATCTTATTATCTTACTCTTAGCTACGTTAAGGGTCAATAAGTGGCTCGAAAGCCATTCCATGATAACACGAAGCGAATATTCAGCGTTTATTCTTGCTGTATCCCAATCCTTGCCATATACCACTAACGCTGTGTCATCTGCATATGTAAACATGTCACAATTTGGGATTTGAGCCTGACACAGGTCATTGATGTAAAGCAGAAATAGAAGAGGCCCAAGGATACTGCCTTGTGGAACGCCGAAATCAATTGCTTCTTCGTCACTAACCGTGGAGTCAATCTTTACACACTGGGTACGGTTTGAAAGATAATCCTTAAATAAGTCTAGCGCAAGCCCACGAATCCCGACACAATCCAATTTGCAGATCAAGGATGGAATAAAGACTGTATCAAATGCCTTGGATAGGTCTAAGAAAATGCCATAACATTTCAAATTCCCATCCATTTTGTCGACTACGGATTTGATAAAGTCTGCTACTGCGTCTTCAGTTGAAATTCCAGACCTAAAACCATATTGATTGGAGGCAAGGATCTTATTTTTGGTGAGATAAGCAATAAGTCTATTATGAAGTATTCTTTCAAGGATCTTGGAAAGCGAACTTAAGACGGAGATTGGCCGATAATTGGTTATATTAGTTCTGTCCCCACTTTTGAAAACAGGATGAACCACGGCTTTTTTGAGGGCATTTGGAAAGATACCGGTCTCAATTGCTCGATTGCAGATATGCTTAATCGGAGGTGTTAAAATAGACTTGGACTGTTTTATTATTTTAGCTGAAATATTGTCGTAGCCAGTGGCGCAGTCAGTACGCAAAGAATTGATAATCCTTCCGATCTCAGATTCATCGACAGGCAATATGACTAGTGAGTGACAGGGTGGTGGGCGATGAGGTTTAATTACTCTAGGAGTAGTTCCATTGAGACGACAGACCTGCGAGGCGAGCTTCCGTCCTATATCGATGAAGAAGCTGTTGACCCGATTCACTGCATTTTTGGGATTTGCATCCAGTTCAAGAAGTTCATTAGGGGACTTTGATTGAGAGAAAGAGTTCGTTATAGCTCTGATAGCCTTCCATGTGGCTTTAGGATTATTTTTTGCCTTTTGAAGTTCATTCTTATCGTATGTTCGCTTAAGTTTCTTTAATAGAGTGGTAAGGAAATTGCGATACCGTTTGTATGTTAATTGGAGAATAAAATTATCAGGACTCCTTTTAAGTTTATAATGCATCCTGTCGCGGTTACGTATACATCTAACTAGACCCTGAGTCATCCAAGGCTTTATAACGCGAATTTTACTTTGAATACGTACTTGCAGGGAATGTGTTGCAATAACTTCTTTGATCTTAGTTATTAAGAGATCAGCAGCCAAGTTGGGATCAATCTCTTTCAAAATCGGACCGAAATCTGTACCATCTAGATCTCTTTGAATTGCAATGAAGTCATATCGTAAAGATGTATTAAAATTATTTTTGTTGTGTCGCGCACTATTGGTTTTTAGGGCCAGGATGACCGGCAGATGGTCAGTAATGTGGGTTTGAAGTATAACAGCACATGCAGTCTCTTTTGTATTCAATAAAACGTGGTCCAAACAATTCCCCGCTCTTGTAGGGAAAAGGTGGGCTGGGAGTAACCCTAGAGAGGCCGTGACTGTCAGATAATCATCTGAATTCCGGTCATGGTTATTTGCCTTGATGTCTACATTTATATCCCCGATAAGAGCAACGTTGCGGAAGTTTTTCAGAGTACAAACTAAACTCTTTAGACTACTGTAAAAAGTGTCTAGATTAGAGAATGATGGAGAGCGGTATATACAGATGATAGCAGTATTTCCTACATGACAGACCATGCAATTAGCATCCAAAAAGATTGGTTCGTAAACTTTGCATCTTAGGGAGTTTCTTGTATAAACCACTACGCCATCATTTTGTGTTCTGTTGTTTACAGTAGGGTGGCTTAAATATCCCTGCATAGTAGGGACAGATCCTGATACTTTAAGCCAACACTCGGTAAAAACAATAATATCAAAAATGGTGTTGGTGATGGCTAACATAGCGATAAATTGTTCGAAATTCTTTTGGATACTTCTAATATTAACATGAATTATTTTTAAGTAGTCATTCTGACGCGGAAAGTAGTCAGAGCATCTTTCCGGTGTACATTCATGTGAAGTAGCCAAGGAAATATTGTCAAGTTCGTTAGATAACGTGTTTATGTTAGCCATTAAAAATCAGAAAGGCAACAAAGTTTATTGCAAAAAGGAGGACTAGATAATGTAAGGTCTCCGGGTTGATCAAGGTCCAAGAGTCAATTTCTAATAGAAGCCAGGGGTTGAATGGTATAATTGCAAGAAGTTTGTGTTTTATTAAGTGGAAGATTTGGTTGCAGTTGTTAAACTCATTACTGAAGTTATATTGTTTGTATACTGTATGATCGTTAAAAAATCTAAAGCGAACATCATTATAATAAATAAACAGGATTTTTGGCCAATAAAAGTATAAATAGAAACTAGCATGCATGATTAATGTATTTAAAAAACAAACAAACAGAATATAAAATAGTCAATCCTTTTTAGCTAGCGAGAGCAGACATTTTTGAGACTTAATTTGAATAGGTTTCTCATTTGGATTACTAGGATTAATACGGAGAAAAATTCTACCATATGAATTCCAGCAAGCAAAGTTCTTGGTCTTTGCTAGTACCCGTGTGTCATAGAAGAGTTTCTTCTTGGATGGCATAAGGTGTTCATCAACGTAGATAGGCTTCTTTTCTCCTTCAAGTCCAATAGACTGCGTATTCAACTTATCGACTACTGGCCGTTCTTTGTTGTAGCTTCGAACTTTTGATAGAAACTCGTTTCTCTTCGTAACACAGTTGAACTCAGCTACAATTGGTCTGGGTGCTCCGCCTAACCCCGGTAGACGAAACACATCACGTAGGTAGTCATTACGAACTTCAACGTTTATTGTCTTTCCTACAGCTGTCACGAGAGAAAGAAGATCGACTGTGTTTTCCTTTGGTTTTAGTGGGATATTTCTGATCTCAATTGTTGATGGCCGAGATTCCAGCTGCAGATCTTGGATATTTTTTTCTAGCTGGTTTATTCGGTCAATATTTTCTTTATTCTGCGTTTCCAGGTCCGTCAGTTTAGCTTTCATCTCCTCATAGCTATCATTTGAGAATTTTAGACCTTGTTCCATGTCCAAGTGTGAATTTTGGATCTGAGCACATTGCGCTTTCAACTCGTTCATATCTCTAACTAACCCTGCTAATATAGCGTCCTGTTCGGCCTTCCATGACGTTAGGCGTGCATCATTGTCAGATTTCCACGACGCCAGCATCTGCATTATTTCTATTTTAAATTCATTAAACGTACGAGTAAATTGGTTAGATTCTGTGCCAGGCGAGTCCTCAATGCGCTGGCGCTTGTTTCTGACTGTAACATTTTGTTCCGAAGCACTCCCGGGTCCTGGGGCAGATGCTAAATCTGGTTCGGATACCGATTTCCCTTGTCGAAGTTTGGGATTCTCTGGTTTTGGCGGAGTACGTTGAGTACTCATTATTTCTTCTCTTTTCTTAGAGAGATGTAAATATTAATAAATATTATAATATATGTTTATTTAATTTCCCAAAATGTTATCAAGTGAAACATTCAAATATAACAATAAAAACAAGTGCAAAAAGAAATGGTCTCCGGTGGGGTTTGAACTCTGAGCTTTCTGCACGGCAGTCAACCACGCACAGTACTATGCCAATATGCACTCAGATGAAGTGTTAAAAATTGGTTTGTGTATATCTTTATAAGACAACTTTTTAAAGCTGCTAGTCACGACACGACGAGACAAAAACACGGGCACCCACAAATTACAAAAGTTAATTTAGTATTATTCGTGATTAAACGAATATTCTAATTAGATCACTAGATTTGTTATTCACACTTTTAAATAGGTTAATTATTACACATTTTAATATATAATTCACAGAACTTGAAAAGGTATTTACACGACTTTTTGATTTTATAAAAACAGAGGCGACACTATATGTCTGTCTTGCACGACAGTCGAATGCATACATGATATGATAATGGGCTGATTAGGAGTAGTAGGACCACTCGCTGACCACCATCGGTATTACGTCGGCTTGGACCACCCCACGACCTGTTTTAGGCTCCCAAGCAACCCTGAGGACAGAGGAGTCCCCGGAGCCAAAATCCACCACGACACCGCCGGCATGGGTAACCCTTCTTTTGCGGCGGATACAATACTTTGTGGACTATTCTATTCACACCGTCCTGGGGACTCTGGCCCGCCAATCAGTGATATGAACGTCTCATACCCACTATGAGGGGGTGTGAACGTCTCATACCCACTATGAGGGATGTTTAGTGGGTGTCCTCATACCCACTAAACATCCCCCCGGTGTACCATCCCGCGCCGCCTGCCTCCTAGGTCCCGACTGTGCCTCCACGGGAGCATGGGTAGACCCTGAACTGGTACGGCCCCAATTGATCATAAAAGCACGCACCACAAAATCAATTTGTTTGAAATAGAATTAGAAAAATGTTTAAATATCCAACATAATATGATAGTTAAACAAACATACAATTTGGAGAGTTTGAAATATGTTGTTTACGTCATTGGTCGGATTCCAAGCGAGACTGCGTTGGATTCGGGATTCAGACGCGTATGAGTCAACAATGTTGCCGCATCTCAAAAACTACGGAAATATTTTTTTGCATAGTCAAATTATACTGAAGTAATTATAAAATGAATGCTCGGAGTTTCCCTGCCAGATTGAGAGAACTAGCGTTATCGACAACTGAGTGGCCGTGGGCAGGGCATATAGCTCGCAGGACTGACGCCCGATGGGGCAGAAAAGGCCTCGAGTGGCGACCGCGTTACGGAAAGCGCAGTGCTGGTACCGACGATCGACGGTCGCCAGAATACGATTTATGCGAACGGCTCAGGTCCGGCCTTTTTGTCCAGCATATGAAGCCCTGTGTCAACTAGTTGAAGGAGGCGCGATTCTGCTGTTACTTATGATGAGTCGAAATGATGAGTTAAATGAAATATTGTCCTACGAGTTTCTTTTTCAGAATCAAGGAGAAATTAATTGGTTTCAGGTTTAATTGAATGCGATGCAAGAAACATGACAGCGGTAGCAAATTTTAAAAGCAACACGACATTGACCAATGTTGATCCTTCTGCAAAGTGAGAATTTTTTTTTTTAAATAAAATTGGCAGGCAAACGAGTTAATATGTCACCTGACAGTATATTATCATCGACGCCCATGTACACTAGCAACACCAGAGGACACTAGCAATAACGCTCTTGCGATGACGGCTTTAAAAAATAAAAACGCTTGCGGCATCATGCTTCACCTGGTGGAGGAAGACAACACTAGCCAAGGCTGGGACACTTCTTTCCTAGTCAGACAGCTCCAGTTCAAGGGATTCTCGGATATATACCTCTCTTAAATAAGAGAGGAATTGGAATTCTCTTACTATTATGTTCGTTCTTTTTTATATTTCGAACACGGGTAACCCCGGATGACTCAGGGGGCGACTGTCGTTTAGATGACGGAGTCCAGCGGCGCGTGCGCTCCCGTCTATTCGCGGCGCGTCATCGGGCGTTTATTTCCGTCGCTGTACGCGCGATGACGGACATATCGTAGGGTTGGTACGCGTACAAACCACTTAAAACAAGCAAAATAAAAAAAAACATTAATCTGTCAAAACTACCAAAGAGGTAATGTACCGGTTGAAAAAGTTTACGGTGCCATGCCAATTTTGTAGATGAAAAGACTTGAGAAACATGTCAGTCAGAAAGTTGCCACCTTTTATGACCCTTATTTTGACTATATTTACTCTGCGTTACTATCATAAACAAGTGTGTACTGCACTTGTTAACTACTACTATTTAGCCCATAAATGACCCAGAGCCTCCTCCCATTGCAGGGAGGGTGATTAGCCTACTGTGCCACGCTGGCCAGATGGGTTTGCACAAGGTTTCGTTTCATGTTTTCCTAGTTTAGGTTTTCGGCCTTGTCATTTCCTTTTGTCAGCTCATACGACACCCTCAGGGTAGAATGGGGACCCAACTTGATTAACTGAATTTCGATTTGATTTTGGTCGACTCCTACGACACCCGTGGAATGGTATGGCGACACACTGAATTCTAAATCCGTCACCGCACAGTAAGCCCCACAATTCAACACGTCAAACTTAGAACACTTTTGCATTCAAAATTTAATACAACCGCTGACAGCCCTAAGTATAATCCCGGTGCGTGGACGCGTGTTCTTATTATAGAAATTGTTGGCAAACCAATAAAATATTTCGCTATGTATTTAGTTGTTCAACGTGTCGTCATCAACTTGTGTATTTTTTTTCCCATCATCATCGTCTTGATTGGAAAAGGGGAGGAGGACAGGGCGGAACGCAGGTCTACAGGTTAAGCAACGTGTGCTTCGTGTCTATCATTCGTAATAGAATAGAATAGAAAATGCTTTACTGTATAAACCAATTATGACGTTCAATTTTTATAACACTACTACCTGGTCGGATCGCAGCACCAACCGAGAAGACGTGGCGGAAGAAATTCGATGGGCTTGTCTTTGTTTTTAAACACCATATTACAATTACTGTTTACATATAACTAACTAGTTTCTTTGGTTCCGAAAGGCCCCCAACTGAAAAAATAATTTCATAAATAAAAATATTACTGACTCCAGTCTCTCCCGCGATCACGACTGCTGTAAAGCATTCGAAACGTCGGGAATTAAATAATGTAATATACACGCGATAAATCAGTTAAAACGTGTTTAATTTCAAAACATTATTGTTAGAATGGTGGGTTTATCATATATCAAATATCTTTGTGAGCTGCAATAAAATTATTTTCTCTTTTTTCTTTCCTTCTTTATGAAAATGGCCAGTAAACAAAATTGAATATAGTAGCATTGGAACAAGTGTGCAGCCGCTTCCAGGTAGCGATATCCATAACTATCAAAATCAAAATCAAAATGTTTTTTATTCGAATAAATTCTTACGAATGCTTTCAAATAGTCAAAAAAAAAAAATACTCTAAATAAAATTTAAAAAAAAAATATAAGAATAATTTATCGTTTAGTCTTTACCACCGGTTCGGAATGCCATTCCACAGAGAAGAGCCGGCAAGAAACTCCATGGTTGCTCTTTTAAATAAAAGGGTTACAATGATGGTGGTACAAACAAGTCTGACAGATTAGTGAAAGCAATAACACGCATAAACATGTGGCATATTAAAAAAATTAGAAAATAAAAATAAAAATTAGTGAAATTACACAAATTACATGGTGCGTGCTGACTATCACTACTAATCTCATGATCTCTTTTCAGTAGAGAAGCCTTCCGAACCTGTGGTATTTTCCCACTCGACGATTCGACAAGCATTTGTATATGTACAACCTAATTTTAACAACTCTATGGAAATTAATGAAACCATATCACAGACTGCCTCGTTGGTCTAGTGGTTAGATGTGCCGCCTTTGGATCAACGGGTCCCGGGTTCGATTCCGGGGTCGGGCAAGTGTCTTTGTCTAAACCAGAGGCACTGGCTCGGAGTCTGGGTGTCATTTCTATCTATAATATGTATGTATTTACAAAAAAAAATGTATATAAGTAGTTTATCATCCATCTCGTTACCATAACACAAGCATTAAGTTGCTTGGCTTGGGACGAGATGGCGTTGTGTGAAATGTCCAAGGATATTTATTTATTTATTTATTTTATCTGCGTATGCATTACCCTTCATGTAACTAGAGGAGGCCCGACTGTCTATGGGCTGAATGCTTGGTTGTAGGATCGAATGGTCCGCCCGGCTAGCTACTACCCACACATCTAAGTCGCCGCGCGAATCAGTTTTACTGTGTTCCGTCGTGAGTATGTGAGAGCCGGTGCCTTGAATTGCCTGCTCCATCTTAACCCTGGCGTTGCTTTCCATCATGCAAGCCTAAGGTCAAAGGTATTCAAGTAATTGGATATCAAAATCAACAAGTTATATATTAGAGCAAAAAGTTTATTTATACTTGATTTGATACAACCTAGCACAAGTTAATCCGCTTAAAGAGAGGCTCAAAACGTCGCACGATCGGCCGCCGATAGATTACAGGTCCCCAGTTCAGTCTAGATTTTTCTATTAGCGCCCGGGGCAATTTGTCCGGGCGAACAGTCTTCGGGATAAAAAGCCGGATCAGTTAATAGGGATTAAGCGTGATTGAGCGGGGAATAAAATGTGGAAACAAATGAAAACTTTTGCTCGCTACACAAATAAAATAGAAATAAGATTTTGTTGCTTATAAACATTATCCTACTTACAGGGTGTTACAAAATGCCAGTAGCCATCCGAAATTTGACCGCCTCGTTGGTGTAGCGGTTAGATGTGCCGCCTTTGGATCAACGGATTCCGAATTCGATTCCGGGGTCGGGCAAGTGTCTTATTCTAAACCAGAGGCACTTGCTCTGAGTCTGGGTGTTGTTGTGTTGTGTTCGTGAATTACATGTTTGTAAACTGCAACAATCCTTGGGGGAGGCCTATGTCCAGCAGTGGACGTCCTTTGGCTGAAATGATGATGATGATGATGATGAAACTGCAACTGCACGATAGCGTTCCCCATGCTGTAGTAGCAGTTTCAAGACACACTGAGAACTGCACATACTACACAGTCAACAACAACGACGCTATTGGAAGATTTATAAAGCAAGCCTGGCTGCAGACGACCACACCATCCAGGCATACAACATGAAAATGGCAATAAAGGCCAGGAACAACAAGGCGATCGAAAACCTTGATCAGCAGAAAATATCACGGACACGGAATATAATTTAAATATCAAGACCAAACAGCTATTACCAAACATAAGCTAAGGAAGCACCTACTGAGAGTAGGTTAAATGAAACACCAATGTCCCAGGTGCCAAGGCGCTGGGTACGACAGACAAAAGGAAAAAAAAGAAGAACAAATAATTACCATTAATTGCTAAAAAGAACACGGACTACAAGTCTGTGGTGTTGTAACAAAATTAAAAAAAAAAAAAAAACTGCCCCCGCTATACAGGGTACACGTAGTGTAGGGGTTTCGTTTAAAAAAAGAGGAAACTGACAACAAACCTTAAATAAATGTGTTTAAAATGGTTTGTTATCTTCAAGTATGAGAGAGAGGAGTAGAGCTAACTAATATCGATCCGAGCTTATAGATGACCCACTGCTGAGCCAGACCTCCTCCAACTACATGGAGGGTAATTAGCCTACTGTGCCACGCTGGCCAGACGGGTTGGCATAGGGTTTCGTTTCAGGTTTTTCATTCTCAGGGTGTCGTATGAGCCGACAAAAGTAAATAACAAGGAAACTTAGCCTTATGAGAAGGAAAACTTGATACGAAACCCTATGCCAACCCGTCTGGCCAGCGTGGCACAGTAGGCTAATTAACCACCATGTAGTTGGAGGAGGTGTGACTCAGCAGTGGGTATTTTATGGGCTGAGAAGTAAGTAAGATTATACTCTCACCCATAATTAAAAAATAAATGCTTATGATCGCCTGAAATTTCGCACACGGTATCATTGTCAGTGGTACTATCGACCCTATCGTTATGTCTATAGGGTTTATATTGCACCCTGTACAGATCGCAGCACGTGCCAACCTTTAAGACCAGCGTGCCACAATAGGATAGTTTCCCGCCATGCAATTGGGCGAGGTTCGACCGAGCGGCTTACTTTTATATGCCACGATGATTATTTATGGCCGCGGCTCGCAATATGTTTACTTCTAAAGGATAAATAAATAAATATCCTTGGACATTTCACACAACGCCATCTCGTCCCAAGTTAAGCAACTTAATGCTTGTGTTATGGTAACGAGATGGATGATAAACTACTTATATACATTTTTTTTTGTTAATACATACATATGACACCCAGACTCCGAGCCAGTGCCTCTGGTTTAGACAAAGACACTTGCCCGACCCCGGAATCGAACCCGGGAACCGTTGATCCAAAGGCGGCACATCTAACCACTAGACCAACGAGGCAGTCAAATATTGGACAGAACGCTGAGGTCTAAGCCGTGTTTCAAATGCTCAAAGCCTTCCGCCCGAGCTATCCGTTTCGCCTGGCTCTTGTGTAGAATTTTTTATGGCGCCATCCTGCCATGCGGGGATTAGGTATGTACTTTAGTGGAGTCGCCAAACGTTCGCTTCAATATGAGACTAGTCTCAGTTCCTTTTTCAATTATCAGAGGTACTACCAATACTATTTATTACTCAGCCCATATATTTTTTTATTTATTCACAGCAAATACATAGGTTCGTTACATTGAGTGGAATAGCGCAACATAAACTCATTCGAGCTTTTCTGTTCGCTAGTATCGTCGTATATACATAGATCATCTCACTAAGTCACAAAATAGTTTTCATATATTATGAAGGTACTTATAAAAAACGAACTCTAAACAGAATTAAAATGAGCCACTGCTGAGTCGGTCCTCCTCTAATTACGTGGAGTGTAAATTAATCTACTGTAGCTAGCCTAGACGCAGGCCAGAGAGGTCAATTTTCCTTTTTGCGGTTAGATTCTCGGCCTTGTCGTTTCCTTTTGTCGGCTCTTACGACACCCTCCGAATGGAATGGGGTGGTTACACTATGTAGGTATACTAAATCCGTCACCACACGGACAGTCTCCCCCCATACCATGGAGGGTAATTAGCCTACTGTGCCACGCTGGCCAGACGCGTCAAGTTTTCCTTCCTTTGCGGCGAGGTTTTCGGCCTAGTCATTTCCTTTTGTCGACGACTTACGACACCCTCAAAATAGAATGGGATGGTGACACTATGTATTCTAAGTTAATCACCACGCGGACGACTAATGGGACTGTTTCCACTAATTTCCATCAGGTCTGGACACCCTACACGCACCAACAGCAGACGGTGATTAGATCCGCTTCGGACACGAGTCCGGCGGGTGCACACGAGCGGTTTAATTAATTAAGCTCCCTTTAAAACGGCAACTTTAGTAGTGTTCGACGATACTCCATCAACATCGGGCTCTCGTAAATCCGTGCGACTTTTGTGCGCACTAATCGCGGCCACTTTTAATGGCATGCTGTAATTGGATTAGGGTAAATTAGATTTTTCTGGGAACGGTGTAAGAATATCTCTATTCCCTATCTTCTCGTGGAATGTCACATTCTGTTCTAGTCTAAAATACATCTTTATTTATTTATTGTTAGGACAACGAAACAGGTAACAACAAATGATTTGATAGGTTTCCGCCATTATTACATTTATACATACATATAATCACACCTATTTCCCGTAGGGGTAGGCAGAGACCACTTCTTCCTATTTGCTACGATCCTTACATACTTGTTTCGCTTCGTCCACTTTTATTATTCCCTTCATACATGCTCTTGGGTTTAGGGTACTCTGGACCTGGCCTTTTTTCAAGACGTCCCTGATTTGGTCTTGAGACGATTATTACGCATTGAAATTAAACACTTTTTAACGGGTTTATAGCGTGTTTTACAAAATTAAATTATAGGCGGTAGATTTTATCTGTTCTTTGTACTTTTAAGACAACTGTTATCTAGTTTCTCCCGCGACCCCGACTGCTGCAAAGCATTCACACAAACGTCGAGAATTAAATAATGTAATATGTATCTCTAGATAGATAGATATTATCTGTCTATGTAGAGGTGTGACACCTAGAGGTGAATGGGGTGGTGACACTGTGTATTCTAAATCCGTCACCGCAAGAACTAACTATAACATCCTACTTGTTAAAAAACTTTATTCCCCATCTGTTTCATAATAGCATGTTTTTTTTCAGAATGTATAACTTTATAATTTTAAAAATATACATACGTTAAGTAAAAAATAAATGATATTTCACCTTTAATCTATTCTACTAGTCAGGTCCCTAAACAGTGTTGGCAACCTACTAATACTAAAGTGTCAGAACGGGACATGTTGCACACGTTTTTGAAACAAGAGCTTCCGAGCTTAGCAGATTGGTGATGCGGGCATTTACATCGCATCGGATCGGATGTACACTGAAATAGAAAATAGCAGGCCTAGTTTAATCTTTAACATCGGTGCCCACAGATCCCCAGAGAGTACGGTCCAAACATTGCTTAATATTTAATATCTCTATGTCAGCGATACCTTCCAAAACCTCTCGGCGGGTTATTTATGCCAGAGTCAAAATTCTGACGGGCCAAACCGAGGCGTCGACACCGTCAGTCAAACAAGAACGAGAGAGATTTATTAATTAACTAGCGACCCGCCCCGGCTTCGCACGGGAGGACAATATTATGGATGTATTATACATATAAACCATCCTCTTGAATCAATGTACGTATTAAAAAATCCGTTGCGCTTCAAAATCCGTTGCGTAGTTTTGAAGATTTAAGCATACATAGGGACGGACAGACGACAGCGACTTTTTTTATAATATGTAGTGATAGCGACCCGTCCCGGCTTCGCATGGGTGGACATTATTTTGTATATATTTATATATAAAAAATATATAATAATATTATATTTTTATAGCAATTAAAATAGCCTATATTATTCAGTGATAATGTAGCATTCAAATGGTGACAGAATTTTTAAAATCTGTCTAGTTATTTTTGAGCCAATTCGTTACAAACATACTTACATACAAATCTTTCCTCTTTATAATATTATTAGTACTTATAGATGATTCGCACTTGACACCTCCATGTAGTTGGAGGAGGCCTGTCTCAGCAGTGGTTAATTAATGGGCTGAGAAGTATAAACTTGCCCAAAGATATATCTGAAGCCACGCCGCATGCATGACTTATCGAAAATATATTATGGGTATACATATCGATGTATCGATAACATTAATCGAGTTCCTATCGGCTCGTATCGATCGGACGAATATCAAAGGGCCACCGTGTACCGTACAGGAATAGTTCACAATTAAAGTGCGTCTAATTTTAATCGCGACAAGAAGCAGACTTCGGGTATGTGTGGTCCAAAGCACAGAAAACCGCGGGCTGTTTTCACAAAATGTCTCAGAATTTAATCTTTTACGAGCACTATTTCGGTACTATTTGTCGAGTACTATTTGTATCGCGGTTACTTTACAAACATGTGTTTCACGATCACAAATACAAAGCACGTTTATCTGACATACACAAAGGCCCTTCCCGGACGCTGAAATAGAACCGTTCCATTCTGAGAATGTCGTAAGAGCCGACAGAAAGTAATGAAAAGGCCGAAAACCTAACTGCAATAGAAAGAAAACTTGATACAAAACCCTGTGCCAATCCGTCTGGCCAGCGTGGCAGAGTAAGCTAATTACCCTCCGTAATTGGAGGAGGCCCGACTCAACAGTGGGTCATATACATTGATTTGAAAAAAAGCTACCACAGAATTTCTTGCCGGCTCTTTTCTGTAGAGCAGCATTCCGAACCGGTGGTAGTTTGAGCATGAATGTGGGTGGACGTAAGGGTTGTGGAAGATCAAGAGAGATGGATGGATTGTAAGCATTGTATGAAAGGTGTGACTGTAGATATGACGACTGATAGGTGTGTATGGAGACTACCACCTAGCGTGGGACAGGGTCGTAAGATGATGATAATGGTAACTGTAAATATGACGATTTATAAGAGTTTTGTGATAAAACCTACGTAAATAAAGTTCATTTTGATTGTGAATTTATAGGCTGAGTAGTAGTACTAAAATAGAACCCCGGCACGGCTGCCTATGGTCACTCACGTCACGTGATAACACACAAAAAGACTTGAACAAATTAAAGAGAGAATGGATGGACTGCTTTTGATTTAGATTTTTCGCTGCAGTATGAGCAAGGTTGGAGTAAGCAGTTGGTCATACACATGCTTACAAGTTTACAACTTGCACCACACACTAAAGTATTTAAACTCTTTAGATTCTTGTGCCGAGACAAACACGTTTGAAAACCATTACAAAATCCAAAACACGAGCACCGTATCATAATATGAATAAAGATCACAATCGAATGACTACGTGCATAATCGAGTGATTTGATCGGTAGCCGCCTTCCACTGTCTTCTGTATGAAGGTGCATTACTTCAACCTATACACGACCTACTACTGATTTTAAATTAAAGAAGGGTTTAATAACAGATTTCCCTGTGTTGACGGAGTTACAAATGTCACCAAACCATCCTGAGGCGGTTATAAAAATTAAATTAAAAATTTAAATAAACCCCCGACACAATAACCTTTAAAAAGTAAAAAATAAAAATAAATAATTCGCGTTGGGGGACCACTCCCACTTATTTATTACCTGACCCCTGGTCCCCCAACGCGAAGTACTTATTTTTATTTTTTACTTTTTAAAGGTTATTGTGTCGGGGGTTTATTTAAATTTTTAATTTAATTTTTATTTTATACGTTTTATAGGTACATACTTATTATAATGTAGATTTTGTTAAATTGCACGTGATGCGCTTTCATTTGAGACCCCACTCGATTATATTTGCAGACATTCGGTTATTCTTCCCCACTTTCACCCCTCATAACTTTTAAACGGCTCACCCGATTTTCATCAAACATGTCTAAGAACACTCGCCCGTAACTCACCTTTCATAAAAAAAAAACTTTATTGAAATCGCTTCATCCGTTCGAGAGCTACGGTGCCGCAGACAGACAGACAGTCAGACAGACCGACAGACAGACAGACAGACACGTGAAACTTATAACCACCCCTCTTTTTGCGTCGGGGGTTAAAAAGACTGCTAAGCTGTCGATTAAGCCAACTAAAAAGCTTTTTGTATTCCAATGTAATTGAATTAAGTTAATTTTGAAGAAATCGAGCTTCATTTTATGTTAGAAGTCAAATTAAAATTCTTTGTCTTTCTCAGGTCGCGATGGACCCTTCGGGGTCACCATATTATTGGTAAGATTTTTTAAAACACAACATTTAGAGTACCTACAGACAGTTTACTACGAGTTCCGAACGCCACTACTGCTGAGAAGAACTGGCATGAATTTTGGAGAGCCGGACCTTAAATTGTTACTTTATAACCATGTTTTAGGTTTTTATTCAAGTACAAGAAAGTGCTAGGTAAAAAACGAAGTATTTTAAAAAGACACTGAACTGTCAATTACATAATCAGCACGGTAATGAGCTTTTAGTAAAGCTTTGTGTTGACCATATTTTTAAAGGCATTGCGACGCAGTTCTCTACAGGCAGTTTGTTATAAAAGCGTATACACCCATGAAAGATTTACTTATTTATTTATTTACTCTTTATGTACAAACACGGTACACAAGGCGGGCTTAATGCCATGCAGCATTCTCTACCAGTCAACCTTCGGGTTAAAAGGAGAGAGCACATGGGGTACAACAAGGAATATATCATCATCACTATCACTACATAGTATAAAACAAAGTCGATGTCGTCTGTCCGTCCCTATGTATGCTTAAATCATTAAAACTACGCAACGGATTTTGAAGCGGTTTTTTTAATAGATAGAGTGATTCATGAGTAAGGTTTATATGTATAATACATGTATACATTTAGATGTTCATCATTGCACCCGTGCTTAGCCGGGGCGGGTCGCTAGTATATAATATATACCTAGATACAAGTATAATGAATACATACTATAATATTAATACACATATAAACATTTACAATATATATACCGTATATAAAAATACAAACTATGATACATATTTAAATACAATGATAACAAGACGAAGATTATTCATGTCTGAGGCAGTTTTAGCAAATAGTGTTGCTTAACTTAACGCTAAATTGTAAATTTATTCTGTGAATACTAGTACATACCCAAGATTTATTATTATTTTGTCTACCTACATCAATATCCCCATTTAGCATTCCGACCTGCCTAAAACAATGGTGTAATAGTTTTAGTGGGGCATCTCTGGGCGCTATGAAAGTGAGCCCCTGACTTTCCGATAAATTATATGACCCTTCGGACCCTCGGTAGTACCGCTAGATTAATACATTAGCATTCACCCTATGCGGATTGGTGGCCAAGGATAAGGGTTGTTGACTGAATATTTCAGAATCCAGGATGCTAAACCTACCGATGAGGTACCACTGCCGGTATCCTAACATACGAATACTTAATAACAACCCGGTGATTTGCAGGGTAATCCTAATATTGTAACTAACTAGCTTTGGCGCGCGGTTTCGCCCGCGTGGGCTTCGAGCCCGAACTTATCTCTATGCATATTTTTTATGAACATAAAATCGGTTATTGTGACTAAACTATGATAGTTAGATATGTGCTCTCGCGGACTTTTTTGTAGATCTTTATAAGACCTACAAACCACTACGTTATTTTGTTCTATTGTCAATAGTTTTTGCAGCGCACGCATAAATATGTTTTCGATTTTACACCTTGGTTTACAAAATCGCAATTTTCATACGGATCCCTATTTTTTTTTAAATAAAGTATAGCTTATAACCTTCCTCGATAAATGGACTATCTAACACTGAAAGATTTTTTGAAATCGGTCCAGTAGTTCCTGAGATTAGCGCGTTCAAACAAACAAACAAACAAACTCTGCAGCTTTATTTAACAGTATAGATATGATAAAAGTATGGATAAATGGATGGATGTTTGTCAGTCTTTCACGTAAAAACACCAGATTGGATTTTAATGACACTTAACAATAACGGGTGCAATGATGAACCTCTAAATTTATCAGTGTTTCTCTACAATATTATGTATTTATTCTACATATAAACGTTCGTCTTGAATGAATGTAGTTTTAAAGATTTAAGCATACATAGGGACGGACAGACGACAAAGACTTTGTTTTATACTATGTAGTGATACATCAGAATAACACCTAAGCTACAATTTATAAAGATAGGCTGAGAATAGTCCAAAATAAAACACTAAGTGTCAAGTAAGTAGAAAAAAAAAGCTGTCGAAAAATTAAATTCCGTCTATCATGACTATCGACCCACCCCGCTTTGCACGGGTAGAGGATTTATAGAACAATCTGTATCTGTCACTAGTATACTTAAAAATGAATTTGACAATAATGAAGCACAATCATTTGTGTGTTCTTTTTAATATATGTTTTGAATTAAATGGCCTATAATAATTAATTTTATTTGTTTGGACCCAAATATAAGGCTTTCCGTGTGTTAAAGGATTTAGAATACATGGTGTCACCACCCCTTTCTATCCTGAGGGTGTCGTAAGAGCCGACAGGAGGAAATGACAAAGCCGAAAGAGCTGCTGAAAGAGAAGGGAAAACTTGAAATTAAACTTAGGCTAATTACCCTCCATGTTATTGGAAGAGGCCCGACTCAGAAGTTGGTCATGTATGGGCTGGGTAGTAGTAGATAAGGCTAAAAAGACACCTTTGCATTGCTTTAATGATTTTTTTTCGAATCGGTTGGTGACTGTACTGAGAAGCGGCCAAGAAATGCAGTTGCTTCTTCCAATGAACATAATTAGAAAAAAATACTGGGTAACTAATAAAATAGTAAAACACTTTTAATTATTTTTATATATTGTTTTAGAGAAAACTGAACCCCTGCTCTCGTTATTATAACCAGTATCGCGCGGACATCTTTAAAGCATGTAATTCACGAACACAAATGACACTCATACTCAGAGCAAGTGCCTCTTGTTAAGACAAAGACGCTCGCCTGGGGAATCGAACTCGGGACCCGTTGATCCAAAAGCAGCACGTCCAAACTCTAGACCAACGAGGCAGGCAATTTCAACGCACGGCAACTAGAAAATAGTTTATTAGTTTAGTAGCTAAGATGCTTCAGATAATCTCACTTATAACATACATCTTTTTCCTCTTTTTCCTCAGCGGTTAAAAAGACTAATTAGAAAAAACCGAGAGAAACGGATTAAGGTTTCCTCTAATTTCAACCCGACTCATTAAGTTGACCCCACTGCAAAATTAAACAACCACAATTTCATCAACAACAAAAAAACGCTTTAAGGTCTGGGCAAACAGCGGACGGGGCGGGACGGCGACGCGACGCTGGCGGGACGTGAAGAGTTGTAATGTATTAGTTAATGTAGAATAGGTCACATAGAGCCGTCGCGCTCGGCGCGAGAGTAGCGGTCGCGTCGCGTCGGCTCTGTGTGACATATTCTACATTAACTAATACATTTGTTTGCCCAGACCTTTAAACACACGACATCAAGTTGTTCCTAACTTAAATGTCGTATCACCAAATAATCAGTATACAGAAGTCAAGGTTTTTTGTACCTCACTTTTATTATCTACGCTCTCGGTCTCACTGCTCTAGTGCGTACCAGTCGCAGTATCAATTCTGGCTTAAGCGAAAAAATATCATTGTCTTAGTATTTCGCGATTATTACACATTGAAATCAAATACTTTTCAATGGATTTATTCCAAGAGTGATCCCCGAGGCTATAGATAAAAAAAACAATTTCCATAGAGACCATCTGCTTGGGATCCTAATCAATAAACGCGTGTATTTAAATTATTTCATTCCCGACATCAGACGACAGACACCCAGAGAGACAGACGAAATCGCCGTAAATCGTTTAAAGGTGTTTTATTTAAAAAATATCGTTGTCTGTTTGATTGTCGAGAACAAAACATCCTTATGCCGAACAGATACAAAAACTCTGTTTTTGTTGCTCTTTGAAAAAACAAATATATTTCAAGACACGTGTCCGAAATGGATGACAAGCGCCCGCGCTGTTCCCTACTGTTCCGATATATCATGTCCGTGAGTAATTGCGTTGCTCGAGCGCGCGATGTGTGTATCCGACTTCTGTACACCGATTATTTCGTGGTAATATCGTATCGTATCGTGTAAGCCCGCCAAGTCCCGCACACCGATTGCATTTGAATAAAAGATTCGCTTGTTACGTTTCGATTCGCTCCACTCCGCGCATGCAACTAATCCTGGTTGCAAATAAAGACTAGCTGCTACAATGTGTTGTTCTTTTATTAACTCACTAGTTTTTGTTCGCCCGCATACACGTCAATACTCCGCCGGTTTGGTTTTTTAATCATCGTCATTATTACAGCCCTAAAATGACCTACCACTGAGCCTACGTGTGGTAACGGATTTAGAGTACATAGTGTCACCATTCCTTTCTATCCTGAGGGTGTGGTGGGAGCCGACAAAGGGAATTGACGGCTGATAACCTAGCCGCAACAGAAGGAAAACTAGATACGAAAACCCAGTGCCAATCTGTCTGGCCAGCGTGGGCAGTAGGGCAATTACCCTCCATGTAACTGGAGGAGTCCTGACTTAGCAGTGGGCTGATTAGTAGTAGTAGAGCTTCCTTCAGTTGCCAGCGTGGCACAGTAGGCTCATTTCTATCTATATAGTCTTCACCACTCCGAAACAACCACTAGTAAGAATACCCAAATTTGCCTGTCTACTACACCAATTTGGGACCACTTCGAATGCAACACCCATCGAATAATGAAAATAACAACGGACTTAGCAACACACATGCAAAAAACGTATTGACGAATTGAGAACCTCATACCCAAAGGGCCTCGTCCACGATAGATTAAAATTACGGAGAGCTAATCTACGAATTAGCGAGACTACGCTAGCTAGAGTATCACACACAACAGTCTATGTATACAGGCTCGGCTACTCTCGGAAGGCGTCGTGGACGCAGGTACGAGAGCGAGACAAGCGATACGAATGGAGAGCTCTCGAATTATCTATTCGTATCGTATTTTTATCAGACGTAGTCAACTGACTACTGTTTATAGATGAATATCTAGTCTACGAGTAGTGAAGTTCACGCAGGCCAAAATGTCACTATGATAGAGCCACCCTACGATAGGGCCAAAAACCGCATACACTTATAACTAACCCGCAATAGGGCGCTCTATTGATCTCTACGTGTACGTAGAAATAAGAGTTAAGATAAGATTAGTCTTTAAGCTGTCTAGCTCTATTCTCTCTCCGTGGACGACGCGCTTAATAATTTCCGATTTTCTAGGTTTCCGCGATTAGTAAACATTGAAATTATACACTTTTTAACGGATTTATCGCGTGTTCAATTAATAAATTCCCTACGATTCCAATGCTTTGCAGAAGCCGTGTTCACGGGAGACACAAGATGACAGATGCCATCTAAAGTACAAAGAAGTTAACCACCCCATGATCACGACTGCTGCAAAGCATAAATTCGCTAAAACTTGTTTACTTCCAAGCTCATTCCATTTTGAAGTCGGCTAAAACTGCGAACAAAGCCTTCCGATATTTCGGTCGTATCGTATCTTATAAAGCGCTCATTCTGCGTAGTACGTTTAAATAATAGAACGAAGCTTTGGTTTGATTCGTCGGCGCCGCCGCCGGACGAATGCGAGCTCTAATAATGTACATACTTAATTCAGTAGAGAATCGTTGTTTTGTTCATACAGAAAGGTTGCTTTCTTGTAATGGAGGAATATTATAGTGTTTCGTGTTTATTTGTAAACTTATGTATACACCCTAATGAAATGTATTTTGCATAATACTATCTATATCAGAAGATAGTACTTTCGCACCTTTCCAGGTTTTTGTAACACACAGGGTGTTAATTACACTGTGTCATTTTCCATTTCATTATCATCATCATCTTCAGCCAATAGACGTCCACTGCTGGACATAGGTCTCCCCCAAGAATCTCCACAAAGGACCGGCCGCCCGCATCCATCGTTTTCCGGCGACCTTAAGCAGGTCGTCGGTCCACTGTATGGGAGGCCTACCAGCACTGCGCCTTCCGGAAGGCGGTCGCCACTCGATGACTTTTCTGCCCCATCGGGCGTCGGTCCTGCTAGTTTGGCAATCCTGTGAGCTATGTCGTTGACCCTAGTTTGATTGCGTATCCCCTCATTTCTGATTCGATCTCGCAAGAAAGGTCTCTCCGTTGCCCTTTGGGTGACTTTGAGACTTCTAATGGAGCCTATAGTGGGCGACCACGTCTTTGTTCCATATGTCATCAATGGAAACAGACATTGGTCGAGGACTTTCGTCTTCAGACAATTAACAAGTGTCAAATAGTTAAAAATTGAAAGTTAAAAAACACGACCCATGAAGTAAACAATAAAAAACTAAAAAAGACTAATATAAAACTAAATAATCACTCGCCGGCTATTCTCTGTGAAGAGTAATGCAGATTCGGAGATTGCAATCATAATTAAAAACGTTTCATGAGTGCTCCACAATAAAATTCTCATCTTAATTACGTTGCTAATATTTAAACAGAGATATCATTAAACCAATACTTGTTTTCACAATCGCACTAAACAATTCCACAAATACAAGGTCATCATCATCATCATTTCAGCCTATAAATAACCCACTACCGAGTCCGGCCTCCTCCAAGTTCCTTGAGGGAAATTAGTCTACAGTGCCACGCTGGCAAGACGGGTTCGTACCAAGTTTTCCTTCTCTTGCGGCTAGGTTATCGACCTTGTCATTTCCTTTTGTCGGCTCTTACGACACCCTCAGGCTGGAATGGGGAGGTGACACTATGTATTCTAATTGCGTCACCACACGGAAAACAAATACAAGATACCTACGTGGTGTTACTCAGATTACTTCGTGGAAATTCTTTATTCGTTGCAAATATATACGTTGCACTTTTGTGTGGAAAACACAATAAAATACCAATCTTCGTTTGTATCCAGTGACACACTCTCGAGCCTTTTGGGAGCGGAGTGCAGCGGCGTCTTAGACACTGGTGCGGCCCAATTCTTACACGAAAGCGGTACTAATACTCGGCCCACAGATGATCCACTGTTTAGTCGGGCCTCCTCCAATTACATGGAAGCCTTTTTTAATAGTTTAGAACTAGAATTCGCAACATCCTGAAACATAACTGTAAGCTACTTTCATTAACTATAACTTTTATTATGTTTTACAATGATATTATGTCAATACCTTTCTGAATTTGATGAAAACTAAACTGTTAGCTAGGAAGCTTTTACTTTAATTAACTTTAACTTTTATTATGTTTTATAATGATGTGTCAATGCCTTTTGGAATTTAATCTAGCCCATGCACCCACATGTTCATATTATATTATTTTTCTGATTATTTTCTGTTACATTGTCCAAATAAATAAATAGTGGGGGAAACCTTTCATAGCTCCCCCTTCCGTATGGCGGTATAAAATAGATTATAAATATAATTAAAAACTTATCGGGACTTATCGCGCACAGAATTAATACCTGTTTTTGCTCGACGTTTCGACCATGTTACAATGGCCGTGGTCGCGAGCTGACTGCAGACCGCAAGTTTTTTCGGTGGGAAGTGAGGGTACTTTGGTCTCCTACCCTCACTTGGTTTTGCACACACGTAGGGTTGTCACTACGGCACACCACACTGACTGTATCGGTTGAAAACTTAGTACCTATACCGCGAACTATACATTTGCTTATAACGGGGTTCCACGATGCCGCCAACTTGAATCCATCTTCTCGGTTGAAATTACGATGTTTTCTGATTTCCACCGCTTCACGAACCGTTCTCGCATAGTAATGCCGTTCAGTGGAGAGGACTTTCGGATCGTGGAGCTCGATCCAGTGATCAGACCCCGCCTCAAGCAAATGCTCAGCAATAGCAGACTTCTGTATCTGGTGATTTTTGACAGCTGCGATGTGTTCTTTTATCCTTTCCGCAATAGTACGCTTCGTTTGACCGATGTAGGAACTACCGCAGCTGCAATCCACCTTGTATACACCGGGAGTCTGGAACGGAATGACATCCTTCGGCGTCCTCACATGCCTGGTTAACTTGGATAAGGGGGTATATCCCGTGCGCGATAAGTCCCGATAAGTTTTTAATTATGTGTTCAAATCGCGAAAGTTTAAAGATTATAAATACTCAATTTTAAAAGCACCATCATCATCTTTCGATTCTTGTAACGTTTATTATTACGTTTTACGGATTACGTCCATCCACATTCACACCCAAACAACCACCGGTTCAGAATGCTACTATACATAGAAGAGTGGGCATGAAACTCTGTAGTTGCTTATTCAAAACGAGTTCTTTTTTCAAAAAGATATCCAACAAATGAAAAACATCCTCATGGATATTCGGCCGTTAGGTACTGGGCGGGTTATGTGGAACTCCGGGGCGCAATAAAAATGGTAAATTGCACCTCGACCTCCCCACTAAAACCGACAGCGAAACTCGGCTGCCCGGACCAGGGCCCCGGATTTCACTACCCAATGAGGAGCATGCTCCGCGATCCTCCCGACCACGTGCCTGTGCCGCGGCCGTTTAAGGGTCTTGAGGCAACTCTGAGGACAGAAGAGTCCCCGGAGACAAAAACCACCACGCCTCTGTGTGCCGCTCTTCATCTGGCCTCTCGCCTGGGCCGGTGCGGCCCCAAATGCTCCATAACCCGTAACGTAGACCAACAAGGCATGCCACAATGTCGCTGCAGTTGATACCTTGGGCCACGCACCTATCTAAGCCGCGCATTTATGCCGCCCCGAGACAGCGTAAGAATGGGATTTCCAGATTCACGCCGCGGCCCGTCTGCAGCTTCGGACGCCTTGATATGCAGTCGACTGCAGTTTATATGCAGCCCCACACAATACGTGCACTGACACACAACACAATATCGTTTACAGACATTTCTATCCTTACTCGGCCGTGTGGTGACGGATTTAGAATACATAGTGTCACCATCCCATACCATCCTGCGGGTGTCGTAAGAGCCGACAAAAAGAAATGACGGCTGATAACCTAGCCGCAAGAGAAGGAAAACTTGATACGAAACCCTGTGCCAACCCGTCAGGCCAGCGTGGCACAGTTGGTTAATTACCCATGATGTCACTGGAGGACGCCCGACTCAACAGTGGGTCATATATGGGCTGATTAGTCTATCGTTACTAGTTAGCGCCGGCGGCTGTTACCGCGAGTAATTTTTTCTTTTTTTTTAACGAAATCCCGGCTCAATTACAACATGTATCGCGGCGGCTGTTTCCAAACATTTAATTCACATACACAAATGACGCCCAGACTCAAAGCAAGAGCCTCTGGTTTACACAAAGACATTAGCCCGACCCCGGAATCCAACCTAGACCAACAAGGCAGTCAATTTTGAACACGTGCGTAAGCCAACTTTGTTTTTCCACTGGTCTGGTGCTACTTTTTTTTTTATCAGTGACTTGAATGCCTTTGACCCTTTGGCTTGCGTGATGGAAAGCTACGCCAGGGTCTAAGATGGAGCAGGCAGTTCGAGGAATTGCCCTGTCGGGCACCGGCTCTCACATACACACGACGGAACACAGTAAAACTGCTTGGCGTCGGACTTAAATGTGAGGGTGGTAGCCAGCCGGGCGGACCGTTCGGTCCTACCACCAAGCGTGCTGGGTTTTGTTGACTTTTACAACACGCGTTATTTCCCAGCGTGCGGTGGGGAAGTTTTATATTCTGACCCACTACTGAGTAGGGCCTCCTCCAAATTCATGGATTTAGTCACCTCTTACGACACCCTCAATAGGGTAACGGTCGGTGACATGGTGTATTGTAAATTTATCAGCACACGAGCTACACGTTTTGTAATTCTTTAAAATGTATACAATACGCGTAGGTCCTGAACCATGGAACTTTGAAATCTCCTTACAACTTTAAAAGTTACTTTCCAGCTTATATGTACGCCTAACTCCGTAGTCAAAGATCACAAGCAGATCAAATGCAGACTTAATACAACTTATCTTCAACTTACACAAACACGCTCGTATCGTAAGTAGCGTGTTGTCCAAGTTCCTTTGTCACTTAAAGTGATTTCCAAGGAGCTCTTCAAGTATAGGTACGCGAACTCCACAGAGCGTAAAACTGCAAGACTTCAAAGTAAGAGACCAATCCTTTAAATAAACAGCGAACAATAGATAATCATTTGCAGTCGGTGTTCAAGCCATCATCATCATTTCGGCCAAACGACATCCATAGGCCTCTCCCAAGGATTTCCACGAGATTTCCACGATTTCCAGAGCCACCCATCCTGAGCTTTCCGGCGACCTTAACCAGGTCGTCGGTCCACCGTGCGGGAGGCCTACCAATCTATACTAATTCTATATCTATACTTTATCATCACTACATAGTATAAAACAAAGTCGCTGTCGTCTGTCCGTCCCTATGTATGCTTAAATCTTTAAAACTACGCAACGGATTATGAAGCGGTTTTTTTAAATAGATAGAGTGATTCAAGACGAAGGTTTATATGTATAATACATGCATAATTACACACGTGCGAAGCCGGGGCGGGTCGCTAGTTATTAAAAAAATTGGGGTCATCATCATCATCATCAGAGTCCCGTTTGTTCCGGCTAATCTCTGGAACGGCTGGACCGATTTTGACTGGACTTTCACTGATAGGTAGCTGATGATATAAGGAGTAACTTAGGCTACTTTTTTTCGACTAGCTTCGCCCCGCAGTGTCAGCCGCGGTACGACAATAACCGCGGGTAACAAACATCGCACCCGTGCGTAGCCGGGACGGGCCGCTAGTAAAAAATAATTGGCTCTTCCAATCCCGACCCAGCAGTGGGTTGTGCGTGGGCTAAGTAGCAATAACGTAGGTGTCCATTTTTTTTTTCGAATCGGTTTACAGATGTCGTAGATTAAAAACCTCTTTCAGCTTCAGTGGGTCATTCATAAGATAAGACTGCTTATATGAACCCACAGTCCACATATGATGGTTCAGTTCAGTGTGACGGGTGGCGAGCTTCGCTATATTTTACGAGACATACTTCACGGTTATATGACCATTATTGGCATCGTAATAGCACCTATTATGGCTCGTATAATTCAGTTCCCGAAATAAAGTATCAAATGAATTTTATTGACTAGTTTATTGCGTCGATTAAATCTACCCCTTAAAGGTGTAGGTACCATCTCCGAACGGTGCAGTTTTTTTAAATATAATCTACCGCCGAATAGCAGTGCTACTTGCGACTGAACTGCTATTGCGATAAACAAAGTGTAATCATTTTAGATAGTTAGATATATTCACACGGTCTTTACAATAAGGTGTTTAAAAAAAAAAAAGCCCACTGAGATTCTTCCGCCAGGTCTTCTCGGTTGACACCGCGTTCGGACCTGTTAGTAGTGTGAAACAAATTATATATCCATTGACACCGGTGAACGCCATAATTGGTTTATAGACCCCAGACCCGAGTCCGTGAACCCCAGACCTACGGTATTTTATAAAAGCTGAAAGTTTGTCAGCGCATGCTCCCAACACGGGTAAGAACGATGGACCATTTATGAAGTTTGGGTTACAGTGGCTTTGGCAGGTACACCTCACTAAAGGTGTGTAAAATACCGATCTAATTACGTCAAATAATAAAGTGCGATTTTTTGGTATTACCTTTAGATTATTATAAAAAATCATGTTATTCATAGTCAGACACTTAACATCGTGGAAACCCCTTGCCAGACACCCTTAACGTTCATGGCAGTATGCATATGGGTGGGTGCGAATGAGACAGGGAGCTAAATCTACCGCGGTTCACGGGCTCTTGCTCTATTATACAATAAAGCATTTTTTATTCTAGTAAGTATAATAAAAGTTGAACAGTTGAAGGTATTCTATAAAGAATACAAAATATGTGCATGTAACTCTCACTTTCCTCAATCCTATTACAGTGAAGAGAATGACCCGCCTCACGTCATCACCACCGCCACGTGTCAGACACGCTACAGAAGAAGAACATCGTAAGCTTATTTTAAATAAAAATTCAAGTAAAATTCTCGACCTATCTTAATCCACACAAAAGCGTCTATTTGTTATCGTTTTCAAAACTTAAACCAACCCAGGATAAGGCACGGAGCTCCCGGTGGATCCGACTAATCCGCCAACTGACGTTATCCGCTGCGTTCGCAAGTCACGCACTATCATTACCGACGACACAGCAGATATGATATATGAAGCAGTAACATTGCAGATCAGGCCGCAATGCCGTAAACCTAGCGGCAAGAGAAGGAAAACATGAAACGACACTCTGAAAGACACAATTATGTGTGAACCACTTTATTTTTACTCTTAGCCCCTGTACGCACTAGCGGTTGAACCGCCTAGGCGGCTAGCCGCGCGGCCTACTAAACCTCCACAAAATTTCCACCGCCAGTGCGTACAGACATAAGCAGTTGCATATTAAAAAAGAGAAGCGGCGGCCAGCCGCTAGTGCGTACAGGAGCTTAACCAATTTGTAAAAATTAAAAGCTACATATCTTACATGTTTGTAAAGACGACTCAATGTGCCTTGATACTTTTGTGTTATGTACCTACGCCATAAATATAATGTGTATTTGATAAAGTTAGCTGTTAGAGGATAAAAGACAGGAAACAATCGTTGCCATCGAAGGTATGCCTTCAAGTGGTCATAGTGAACGTGACTTTCTAATTTGGAAAGATTTTATTGGCTGCATGGCATTGTATTCTTAACGCGAACGAGGTATACCTTGTAACCTTGCATCGTAAGCCCTTTACATACACATAATTCACGTACTCAGACACCGAGCAAGTATCTATACAAAGACCCCGGAATAGACCACAGACCCTGCGCGTAACTTATAAGTGACAAAGACATGGTTGAGCTACTGCTAAACTGTACATTGACTGTGGCAGATCCAGACTGAGCTTCGTCTAGTCACTCCATACGAATTAGATACGTGCTGTGCAAACTGTTACAATCGCCTGGTTTCAAATAGAACATTTATTTTTAGGGGTAATGTATAATGGATATGGTAGGTAACAGCCGTTACGTGGGTTTATCATACCCGAAAGAGAGGAGATGCAGGTGCAGCCACATATAACCCTACAAGATGATGAATGGTTATCCATTATAAAACATCTGAGGTAGTCCGGCTTCGGAGGGCACACTCCTCAACGGCCTCCGTCCGCGGCTCGGGTGAGCCAGAGCCCCCTTCTTTCTGACACACCCCGCCGCCCCCGTCTGCGACATAACGGCCTTTCGCAGAAACAAGCCACGCCCGCCCTTGCCTTAGATAGCAACCAGGTTTACCGCCAGCCCGAGGACACTGGTACACCGCAGCGGTTTAGAGCAACTCTGAGGACAGAGGAGTCCCCGGAGCTCAAACCGCGACACCGCTTGCCTCTCTTCGTCTGGCTTGTCCCTGTGGGCACGCCGGATCTTGATGGCACACAAGCCACCACGGTATCAGGCAAATACACCAATAAAACACTCCAACCACTTAAAGGAATTAGCATCTGTAAAACGTGGAAACGCTTTTGATATTTTTTTCTAATTAAAATCTTTTCACGGCAGTACAACGGACACGATTACCATTCGCAATGAAAGTGTTAATAAAAAATGAGGACTCTTCCAGGAAAACGCCACCGAGTTGCAATTGGAAACGTTTGAGAAATTTAATACGTCCCTGATTTGTATATCACTCCATAATATAAAAAAGTCGCTGTCGTCCGTCCGCTATGTATGCTTAAATCTTTAAAACTACGCAACGGATTTTGAAGCGGTTTTTTAATAGATAGAGTGATTCAAGAGAAACGTTTATATGCATAATACATGCATAATTGCAACCGTGCGAAGCCGGACCGGGGCGCTAGTAACTGTATATAGCTATATTTACGGAATATTTTAGCCACAAAGAGTTGGGAACATGACCTTGCGATTGTTTTGTCTCATTGATGGACCAGGGAGGTATAATCCACGCGATTAGTAGATGACATGCGCAAACTTTGCTCCGCCGCTTTGCATAAATAATATAATAAATATCCTTAGACATTTCACACAACGCCATCTCGTCCCAAGCTAAGCAACTTAATGCTTGTGTTATGGTATCGAGATGGATGATAAACTACTTATATACTTTTTTTTTGTAAATACATACGTATTATAGATAGAAAACACCCAGAACCGGAACAAATACTTGTAGGTCGTACAAATATTTCTTATAAAATAAAACCTGTTGACCCTTACCTTAATATTATAAATTGATAACGTTACAATTATTATTCACTTGGCAAACAAAAATACTGGCAGCTAAGAAATCGTGCTACAGGCTTGTGACAGCGCTTTTTTCTAATATATTAAAAACTAGCTTTTGCGCGCGGCTTCGCCCGCGTGGGCTTCGAACCCGTGCATATTTTTTATGAACACAAAATCGGTTATTGTGACTAAACTATGATAGTTAGATAGTTTTTGCAGCGCACGCATAAATAGGTTTTCGATTTTACACCTTGGGTTACAAAATCGCAGTTTTCATACGAATCACTAATTCCTTTGAAAATAAAATATAGCCTATAACCTTCCTCGATAAATGGACTATCTAACACTGAAAGATTTTTTGAAATCGGACCAGTAGTTCCTGAGATTAGCGCGTTCAAACAAACAAACAAACAAACAAACTCTGCAGCTTTATATATTAGTATAGAGTATAGATATAGATATTGACGACTTGTCAGAGAAAAATGTTGTATTTTTTTTCATATAATAAAATAGTATTTTAAACACTGCGCAGAGTCATTCATTTATATATATCAAGGGCTCCAACAGTGTTTTGGCGACCCTAACAGGACAAGAACCTGCAGTCTTCGGATACGAATCCGAAGAAGAATAAAATATGTAATAAGGTTGTATATTTTATTAAATATTCTTAAAAAAACCCAGACATAATTATGGAAATCCCGTCGCCAATGTGGTCGATGATCTAAACTACCGATTTTTCAGGACCCCAGAGAGAGGAACCTTCTCACATGGACTGTGAGAAGGTCAAAGCATAGTGGATGGATGTCAATGCATAGTGTTTCTTATTCTGCCAACACCAAAAGCCCCATAGTAATACCGAGATTTTTTTTACTATAATCAAATCATTTCAGTTCCCTCCAAAGACGCGATTTACATTAATAATGAAGGCATTAATAACAAATGAAAAATATTCATCGGGAAAACGCGATCGGAAAATTGGCGAGATATTGGAAAACCGAAAGGAATGATAAATTTTATAATAGATACCCGACAGAGGTTATTTGCTTCTAGTACTCAGCCCCAAGATGGCCTACTGGTGAGTTAGGCCTCCTCCCTTATTTAATATAATATTTAATTAGCTTACTGTGCTACTCTGGCCAGACAGGTTGGCACAGTGTTAGTATATAGCTTTTCTTCTCTTGCGGCTAGGTTAACGGCCTTTTCATTTCCTTTTGTCGGTTCTTACGACACCCTCAGAATGAAATGGGGTGGCGACGCTATGTATTCTAAATCCGTCACCACACGGAATACTCAATATCTAGTCAGTTTAATTTCCATCATATTGGGCTTGAGGCTTAGTGCGTATATCGATATTACTTATAGCTCACCCTGTAGTCTCAGTATAGACTACAGAGTTTCTTGCCGGCTCTTCTCTGTAGAGCAGCATTCCGAACCGGTGGTAGTTTCAGCATGAATTCGGGTGGACGCAATGGTTGTTCGCGATCAACAGAGATGGATGGATTGTAAGAATGAGGAATTGCGTATGAAAGGTGTGAATGTAGATTTGATATGTGTATAGTCTGCCCCACGCTCGGTGGTAGTGATTTTGAATATGACGATTTATAAGAGTTATGTGATAAAACCTTAGTAAATAAAGTTCCATTTGCGTTTCAGTGCAGTATTAGAGCACTGCTTACGCACACTTGCGCATGGTAAATCTGTCAGCGTGTGCACTGCAATCGGCGGCGTGAATAGACCTCGCGACATTTAACCACTTGCCTGTCACTGCTAATGGGCTGTGCACACTGCCGGGTTATTGATGAGATGTCCAGTGCAGCGATGAAGATATTACGCATCAAGTATCATTGTCTAACGCACGGCCTAATGTCATTTATTTAGAGGGTAAGATTGCATTGTCTCTGAAAGATTTTGGAGGAACAAAATCACCGACATACCAAAGGAAAGAGCTTAGCACGATTGGTGTGGTGCCGGATTTATATTAGAACTCATATATATTTATACAACAAGCGACCCGCCCCGTCTTCGCACGGGTGCAATGATGAACATCTAAATTTATTAGTGTTTCTCTACAATAATATGCATGTATTATACGTATAAACCTTCCTCTTGAATCACTCTATCTAAAAAAAAACTCTTCAATATCCGTTGCGTAGTTTTAAAGATTTAAGCATACATTGGGACGGACAGGCGACAGCGACTTTGTTTTATACTATGTAGTGATAGTGATAATGATGTCGCCACCCCATTCCAACCTGAGGCTGTCGTAAGAGCCGACGAAACGAAATGTCAAGGCCATTAACCTATCCGTAAAAAAGGGATACTTGATACGAGACCCTATACAAACCCGCCTGGCCAGCGTGGCAAAGTAGGCTAATTGCCCTCCATGTAGTTGGAGGACGCCCGACGCATCCGTGGGTAAATTATGGGCTTTTTAGTAGCAGCAGTATGCCTTTGCAAAGCCTGAGAAAACCTTAGTTTTCTCATCAAGAAAATAAAAATAGTGGCAATTGTAACTGAGTGCAGTACTCCATGAATGCTAGATGAAGCGACGATCTACGAAAGGTTGCGGGCAGCAGCTGGACGCGTCAAGCTGAACACAGGGCGCTATGGCGCTCTTTCGGGGAGGCCTATGTCCTGCAGTGGACTAATAGCCCACGTTGATGATGAGATGATGATGATGATGATGACTCCATGAATAGCACTGCTTTAGCAGACAAAGGCGAGAGGTCGTTCGAACCAAATGCGATTCATTAATCACGATGAGATCTCCACTCGAGACGCCCCTTAATCGATATGTGAGATCGTATTAAGGCACACAGACCATAGACTGTTGCTAGATAGACCTTCATTACCGTCTCGTAACCCTCTAGGGGTGTTACAAGTTGGACATATTTGTGGCAGCGTGTGGTGACGGATTCAGAATCTATTGTGTCACCTCCATTTTTGCTTTTTTTTTAAACTTAACCCCTGCGTCGCGAGGGCAGTTTACAAACAGGAAATTCACGAACACAATGACACCCAGACTCAGAGCAAGTCTAATGGTCCGCCCGGCTACCTACCACCCTCACGTCTTAGTCCGGCGCCAAGCAGGGTTCACCCATATCACCTGGAAACGATAACGTCCAGCACGGTACGCTTCCAGCGATCATTCTTACCACGCACGTGCAGACTCTGGAATGAACTACCTGCGACGGTGTTTTCCGAGCGCTACGACATGTCCTCCTTTAAACGAGGTTTAAAGAGAGCATTAACTTCACGGTAGGCAACGGCTTGGCTGTCCCCCTGGCACTGCCAAAGTCCATGGGCAGCGGTTACCACTTACCATCAGGTGGGCCGCTAGCTCGTTTGCCACCAATGGCAATAAAAAGAAAAACAAAAGCAGTTTTACTGTGTATGCGAGAGCCGGTGCCCGACAGGGTATTTCCTTGAATTGCCTGCTCCATCTTACATCCTGGTGTTGCTGGTGTTGATGGAAAGCAATTCAAGTCAAAGGAATTCAAGTCGATGATAAAAAAAACAAACATTTTTAATATTAGATCAATGAAACCGACTGAGATGTAGCCATAAGTCAGACCGTGGTCTGGTCTGTCTAGAGGGGAGGGGTAACTCTAGTCCATTCATCAATCAAGGGTGTAGGGGTGTGATTATCAGCACTCTCTGGAGACGAGACCGCCCCATTCCGAGATAGATTAGACACTACACCGATAGAGAACTGTTTATTGCTATTTCGCGATTGACGTTGACGCAGTGGTTGTGTGATCGACTGCTGCGCAGCATGTCGCGGGTTTGATCCCCGTACGGAAGAAATATTTGTACGACCTACAAGTCTGTGGTCTAGTGGTTAGATGTGCCGCCTTTGGATCAACGGGTCCCGGGTTCGATTCCGGGGTCGGGCAAGTGTCTTTGTCTAAACCAGAGGCACTGGCTCGGAGTCTGGGTGTCATTTCTATCTATAATATGTATGTATTTACAAAAAAAAATGTATATAAGTAGTTTATCATCCATCTCGTTACCATAACACAAGCATTAAGTTGCTTAGCTTGGGACGAGATGGCATTGTGTGAAATGTCCAAGGATATTTATTTATATGTTCCGGCTGTTACGGGCCTCCTCCGACTAAAGGAGGGAAACTGGCCTACTGTGCCACGCTGGCCAGACGAATTGGCATAGAGTTTCCTGTTAAGTTTTCCTTCACTAGCGGCTAGTTTTACGGCCTTGTCACTTCCTTTTATCGGCTCTTACGAAACTCTAAGGTGGAATGGAGTGGTGACACTAAGTATTCTAAATCGATTACCACACAGATTTTTACTTATAATTCTATAAATGATTATTTGTTTAATTCTTTGTATAGTCCATTTCAAAAACTTTTGTTGACAGGTTGGCGCAGTGGTTGAGCGATCGACTGCTGCGCAGCATGTCGCGGGTTCGATTCCCCGCACGGAAGAAATATTTGTACGACCTACAAGTATTTGTTCCGGGTCTGGGTGTTTTCTATCTATAATATGTATGTATTTACAAAAAAAAAGTAGTTTATCATCCATCTCGTTACCATAACACAAGCATTAAGCTGCTTAGCTTGGGACGAGATGGTGTTGAGTGAACTGACCAAGGATAAAAAAAAAACTTAAGAGATTGAGTAAACTGAACGAGTGGTGACGGAGTTAGAATACATAGTGCCATCACCCCATTCCATCCTGAGGGTGTCGTAAGAGCCGAAAAGAGGCAATGATACGGCCGATAACCAAGCCACAAGAGACTGAAATCTTTAAACGAAACCCTGTTCCGAACCGTCTGGGCAGCGTGGTACAGTAGGCTAGTTACCCTCCATGTAACGGGAGGAGACTCGGGAGGTTGGCATATTGTTTTATATCAAGTTTTCCTTCTCTTGTGGCTAGGTTATCGGCCTTTTCATTTCCTTTTGTCGACTGTTACGACACCCTCAAGATGGAATGGGGTCTCCACATGGGTCTATGCATACAAATAAATAAAATTGGAGTTTGATTTATTACAAATCAAACTCCAATTTTACTAGTAGATTAGTATCACGACCATGGAACCCTAATGCGGTGCTATATTGAGAAAACGTTTCTCGCACAAACGGGGTGTGATTAATTATCTGTTAATGTAAGCGATGAGGGGGTGAGGGAGCAATTTGAATAAACGATTGAGAAAAAATGTTCGTATAGACGAAACTTTCGGAAGATGATCTCATTTTGTAAATTGTACCAAGCCTTTCTTACAGGGTCTGTATCTAGTTTTCATTATCTTGCGGGTAGGTTATCAAAATCAAAACTCATTTAATCAAGATGGCTCAATAGAGCTGCTCTTATGACAAGTCCTAGTCCTAGATTTCCCTGTGTTCGACCTACGCTCTGTATGTGTACATAAATTGTGAAATAAATAAATAAAATGTGCCACTTAAAATTTTAAATTTATTATTTACCATCTACCACCGGTTCGGCATGCAGCTCTACAAGGAAGAGCCGGCAAGAAACTCTGTAGTTGATCTTTTTTTGTCTAAACCAGAGGCACTGGCTCGGAGTCTGGGTGTCATTTCTATCTATAATATGTATGTATTTACAACAAAAAAATGTATGTAAGTAGTTTATCATCCATCTCGTTAAAATAACACAAGCATTAAGTTGCTTAGCATGAGACGAGATGGCGTTGTGTGTAAAAAAAAAAAAAAAAAAATAGTAACCTTATAATGCCCGTGCCAACCGACCCCCAGTATCTGCCTCTTGAGTTCTTTTGGTCGCCTCTTACGCCTTTAGTCGCCTTGGTATGGTATGGTTTGGTGACATTTTGTATTGTAAATCTAATCCTAAAATAGCTCAGCTTCAGAATTAAAACTAACAGAACTAATCCACTCAGCATTAGTCAGGTCTCTCATAAAGCTAGGGTCGCGCACGACTGAGAGCGATGCGCCTTTAGTAGCAAATAATCAAAATTGTAATCACTTCGCTCCTCTACCCACATTTTTGGCTATGCCCACATTTTTGGCGGTTCGTTGGGATTGCAAGCAGTGCCTTCGGATCACGGGTCCCTAGTTCGATTTCCAGAACGGTCAATGGACTTTGTATTCTTAAAATATGTAACCAAGACCAGGTTACAACTTAATGGGGCAGTAGTCTATGAAAAACTACTTGATCTAATTGGGTATACAGATAACATATGTTGTATGTTTGCCATGTTGTCGCAAACATACTAGAACAGGTATTATTACAATAAGAAATTTAAAACAAACCGTCGTAGCAGATAAACTACATAAAACAGATTTATCCATTCATGACATACGATGTCACAACTCAAATGCATATAAAAACTCACCACCACATCAAACTTCCAGCACCTTTCTTTTTCGTTATCAATTGAAATAAAATTATCAAGCCAAATGTATAGTAGCTTCAAATTATCTTGAGCCAAAAGCACCGTAGAATGAAGAAGTTCGTGCATGTCATCAACCAATAGTTGGCTTTCTCCTCTTATCCGCCAGTAGCAACCAATCAGTACCAAAAATCAACTATTGCTCAGGATAGATTTTGGCTGAAAAGGTTTGTAAGGAACTATAATTCTATAACAGACCTCGCGGGCGCGTAATTGACAGTGCTGTTCTCGCCGCTCACAATGGGACCACGCCCTAGCCCAGCACTTATTCACCCACAACGCGGTGCGAGGTGAAACAATGCAAAGTGTGCTCTATAACAATTAACCAAGTTCCAGTATCGTGAGAGAGACAGATGTGCATCTCGAAATAACAAGCTGATGCAAATTTAATTAGAAACTTAAGAGATTGAGTATCATTCCTTTGCATTTCAGGAAGGCAGGTATTGGGATAATAGTACAAAAAATTAAATTGATGTGGTATAATGATTTCTTAGATTTTCGCGATTACAACTATAATAACTTATTATCGAATTTATCGCGTGTATATTACATTATTTAATTCCCGACGTTTCGAATGCTTTGCATCAGTCGTGTTCGTGGGAGAGACCAGGAGTCTCTAAAATAAATCCGTTAAAAAGTGTTTAATTTTGATGTGGTATATTAATTGATGCTTGTTAAGCACGTAATTGTGTATAAGAATTACACCTTAAGTGACGGCTGAGCTACTGAAAAGAGGCAGTATGGCGTTGATAGTGGTATAGCGTGGGACAAGGGTCAAAAGATGATGATAGTACTTTTAAAAATGACGATTTATAAGAGATCCCTATCATCACTACATATAATAAAACAAGTCGCTGTAGTCTGTCCGTCCCTATGTATGCTTAAATCTTTAAAACTAAGCAACGGATTTTGTTTCGGTTTTTTAATACATAGAGTGATTAAAGAGGAAGTTTTATATGTATAACACATACATACGTGTTGTAGAGAAACACTGATAAATTTAGATGTTCATCACTTCACACGTGCGAAGCCGGGGCGGATAGCTAGTTTGTGATAAAAAGTACACGAGTCCTTTGGAATTTGCATTTGGAGAAACAGACATATTCCTGAACCACAATTTTTTGTTTATAATGTACTAGGGACCCGCCCCGGCTTCGCACGGGTACAATGATGAATCTCTATAAACCTTCCTCTTGAATCACAATATCTATTAAAAAAAACCGCTTCGAAATCCGCTGCGTAGTTTTAAAGATTTAAGCATACGGACGGACAGACGACAGCAACTTTGTTTTATATTATGTAGTGATAGTGATTTCCCATTGTGAATAATAGTTATCACGACAATTATCTCATATGCATATCAATACTGCCTTATTTGTCAAGGGGTTGTATGTGCCGCCTTTGAATCACGGATCCCCAATTCGTTTCCGGGCTCGGGCAAGTATCTTATTGTAAACCAGAGGCCCTTTCTCTGAGTCTGAGTGTCATTTGAGTTCGTGAAATACATGTTTGTCAACAGCCCCCGCGATACAGATTACAAAAGGGGCGGGAGTATCGTTAAAAAAAATGGCCCATTTTACTTTACATGTACTGGTGCTGCCTCAATTTCTATGTTTTGTAATATTTTGTGAAATAATAAACTTTTATTTATTTATTATTTACTTTACATGTTCTTTTTGTTGCGAATTTTCCCGGATTACTCATCTTAAAAACACTGCTTTTCAAGCTTACGTTAAATTTTATCATCGTCTATGATGGCAAATGATGATGGATAGCCGGTTCGAAACCACGTGATTCTACTTAGTGATTCAAGCTCTTTGATTAATGACTTCTTAACAGTAGAACCTGTTTAATATACAACTACTAAACCGGCTCTTCGTGTAATCCAACGACTATAGCGCTTATCTTCATTTCCCTTTGAAACTTGCGGCTCATTTCGTGGCAACTCGTTGTTCTGAGGATTTCACATAACAGGATCTTATGGAAATGGGTTAACTAGTGCCTTGTTTACACACTAGCAGACCGAATTCGGGCAACGACCCTCATAGCAAACATTAAAAACATTTGACTTGAGCATTTGCTACGTCAGTAATTAAATTTAAATTAAATCCCCGTGACAAATTCCTTAAAAACTGTTTAATTTCTAAGAGAAATTATTGCACAATGTATGTACGATGTAAATTTGAGTTTATAGAATATAACATTAAGTATACTTTAAAAAAAATTGGAACGCGATTTATTTCACGCTATGTTCATGCACCGAGCAAGATTGATAGTTTTTTATTTGTTGTTTGGTTTTTTAGAAAAGTAAATGTGAAATCTCAGTAGTAATATCACAAAAAAAATCCTGGCTTTTATACAGCCTTCGTTGTAAGAACGGTAGCTGGGCCCGACAATGTCACGTATAGCCGTCTGTATCACGGATACGGTCAGATAATAATATGATGGCCACATGGCATAACGCTAAGGCTGAAGAAAAAAATATGCTTAAACAAAGAATACTACTAATATTCTTAGGTTATTCATTGGTAACCATTAGTCATTACTGAAGTCGTTTAAACATTATCGTGTAAACGGTACATAGAATGCGTAATTATAATAGTTTATTAATGGATATTAGTAGGAAGATACGAGTATTATGATACGCTGGAAGTCGGAATAAATCTTTCACGTAACACATTATTGCGAGGAATTTATAGTAAACATTTGCAAGTAGCCTTTGTACGTAGTGGATCAAATTTAATATAATTATTTATTTATTTATACTTCTTTGCACACATATTATTACACAAAATACCAGACGTAATTATAGAAAAAAAAACCATACAATGTACTTAATATATAGTAGACATACTAAATTACATAGTAGGTAGTATGGCCAGAAATATAAAAAAAGCTACTCACTAACAATTTAACAGCAAACGCAAAGCCACATTTGTTTATTTTGTCCATAAAATTAATCTCGGAAATGCGACTGAAACAATTGGAACGGGACGACAGGTAAGAAAAGTTTTTTTTAATGATATATAGTAAGCGGACGAATTTCTGTTAAATCCTTTAAACAAGAAATATTTCATTGTAGGCGGCGACGTGACGTAACCAGCGTTTAAATTTGCGCGCGTGTTAAATCTTGCCGCCAAATGTTAAATAATTGTGTCTTGTGTTTAAAAATCGTTTAAATACTTACACACAACTTCGATTGGCGACTCCATTCCTTTTAACTAAGTATAACAATTCTACGTACCTGAAAAAATAAAATGAATTGTTAGTACATCAATCATCAATCAATTTTCACTTATTATATTATCAGTTGGATTTGATATGAAATTATGATGTTGATATTATTACATAATAATTCATACAATTTTATTTATTTACTTTAAAAATTGTGTTGTTTATTACACTAACGGTCCCAAACTAGGCAATCCTATGTCTTGGTTAATGGGAAAGTGTCTGTAGAAATCCTTGGGGGGGCCTATGTGGACTTTTTTTGGCTGAAATAATGATGATGCGATACAGGTTATTACATAAAGTGCAGTGTTTCGTTTTTTTGTTCAAATTCTTAACATTGTTAATGAGCGATTAATTATTTCTGTTATATTATTCATGTCAAGACCCCATTCCATCTTGAGGGTGGCATAATAATAAAGGCAATGACAATGTTGAATACCTAGCCACAAGAGAAGAAAAACTTGATACGAAACCCCGTGCCAACCCGTCTGGCTAGCTTGGCACAGTAGGCTAATTTCCCTCCATGAATTTGGAGGGGGCCCAACTCAGTAGTGGGTCATTAGTGGGCTGAAACGACACACGGCCGATTACAAATTGGAAATAAAAAAAGTTGCATTTAATTACATTGAAAATGACACGATACTAAATTGAGATGATTTAACAAACAAGATCCAGAATAATATTAAAATTCACGTGAGCTGTAACTGTCCGTATCATTCCTCATGAGTTCCAAATACCCATTTACATGAGAGAAAAGCGGCGCATGTGCACCGTAATCGGATCTGCAATCGGGAAGCTCCGGAAACGGGGAAGGCTTTGTGTACGCCTATGTACTATTGTGCACGCTCGTGTATCCCGATTGCGGGAAGCTCTTTGTTCCAGCCGGACTCAGGACCACGAGTGACACTGAACAGTCTTAGTAACAAGCAAAATCTCGGAAGACGCAAATTGGAATTTAATATAGACATCGGAAAATAGCACATTTGGAAATAAATAAAATAATATGCTACTTCCGATACTTTTATGTTATGACGCATTTAATATGTTATAAGTTTAATGACGATTTTGGAATACTACCAGTAACAGAAAACGGACTTCGTAAAGCCGAACGCTACTATGACCAACAGGGGATACCTATTTCCAGCCATGCAAATCAGTGGCAGAAAACAGAAAACTTGCAACCAATTTAAAGTCAGCATTATCAGCTAGCAAGCCCCTAGCTGATAATGCTGGCTTTAAATTGGTTGCAAGTTATCGCTTATATCTTGCAACATCACCAACACGTATCGCCTGTAGCAATAATTAAACGTCAGCGTTTCACGCACCCGCGGCCATATTGTTTCGCGTTCCGGTCCCTGACATAACCGTTTTGTGTTATTAATTAACTGTCACACGTTATTAGTGATGTATGGTAACTACGCAAGCAGTTTCCGATGGACTACAACTTAAAATTTTAAAAGAAAGTTAATTGTCACTATAAACAATAATAATATGTATCTCCAAACAAACCTCCCCGTATGCACCTGACAACAATCAGTGTTTCCGGAGATAATATTATGAAGTTTAAATAGCCATTTAAATAATTCTATTATTTTACTTTCTTTCTTACTAACTTTATGTAATCCAACACTTAAATTTTGTAATCCAACACTTAAATCTTACTAGCTTTATGTAATCCAACACTTTAAGTCCCATGTTGGGCGCCAACATTTTTCATAAAAACAAATAGTACCGGACGTATTAATATTTCCAGTTACATGCAACGAATATGATATTAAAAGCCAACGCGCGTTTGCCACTACACTGATTTATATCGATATTACAAGTTCCATTGCATTGTAGCTGCACCACATGCTCCGGAGTTATTGAAAGCTATCTCGTACAATATCGCAGGCGGTAGAAGTTTTCTCTTTGTGTCAGTTATTTAATAAAGTTTCTTTTCGATTTTTGCTGTTTTACTCTGCTAAAACAAGTTTATTAAACGTACGTTCAAACGATTTGTTGGGTTGAGGTTTTGTGACCGTTAGTATATTTTTGTCAAAGTAATTTTGTCGGTTTTCTTACCCTAGGATGCTAATGTAATTTTCTTATTTTATGGTTCATAACATGATGCAGCGGAACTTTTTGGAGCGATACTATGAATAAATAAGTCACTTTTCAAGCTGCAAAGAATGAGGAGTTTCTCAATTCAGTTCGCCATTTGTAAATATATTAGAAAAAGATGGTCTTAGATTGTTCCAATATAAATTTTGGTCTAAGTCTATAAATTAAGGTCTAGTTCAGCAAAAACTTGAAATAAACAAAGATTTGACAAACAAAGATTTGTATAAAGATAAAATCTTTAGTTCTATTTTGACGATTGTTGTTATTCGAGTCTTTCATAGAGATACCATGTTTAGTTTTCGCTTTACGGCGCCTATTTTGTCGGTGTACGTCTATTGTTAAAAAGGTTTTTTTGAAGATAAAAATTGGTATTTAACACGAGCGCTTCTATCGTTCGCGTTAAGTTAATAAAGGTGTATTAAAAGCCGTGTAAAATTAAAAAAAAATCGTCACGACCGTTGCGTTCGAAAGTTTGTCTTCAACTGGTTATTGTGAACGTGACATTCTAATTTAGAACGATTTGATTGGTTACGGGGCATAGCTTAGCTGACAGACAATGATAGCTCACTGCATTGTTAACGCGACCGAGATATAGATGATTTATTTTGAGAATATGAAAGAATTTTATTTTATTTTATTTATTTATTTTATTTTATTACTATTCGGGAATCTTACAGCTAGTACATATTTAAATACAACTGTACAGTAATAAAACTGTGGTGTAATTTATTATGCTTCCTTAATGTACACATGTAGTTATTATCTCCGGTTAATATCCAAACAATCAATCGACGGCAGAAAAAAATACAACCGTGCCCCATATTGGGCGCCAACATCCGAATGTGATGGCGCCCAGTGCTATCAATATTTCCCAGTTGCTTGCAATGCATATTAAAAGCCGATACCCATTCGTTTGCCGCGATTCTGATTTATATTGCTATTACATGTTGCATTGCAAGTAGTCGGAAATTATTGGAAACGATGTCGGATGGCTACTGTATAAGCAACTTCTAAGTTGATGTTAAACGGATCGAATTTGAGTCAGCTTTTTTAAAGGTTCGTTATTCGAGTGTTTTTGTTAATAAAGGGTTATGAGCTAACTACCCTAGTCGGGGGGAGTGAACCATGGGATTAAAAGTGTAGGCCAGGATCACAACTACTACCTTCTGGCGCCCCAGAGTCCTACATAACCTTACCAGTCTCCAACCACCAACGAGGATATCTCACGAAAAATTAAATTAAAAATTTAAATTAACCCCCGACACAATGACCTAAGTAACCTATAAAAAGTAAAAAATAAAAAAATACATCGCGTTGGGGGACCGCTCCTATTTAATTATTACCTGAAACCCTGGTCCCCCAACGCGATGTATTTTTTACTTTTTATAGGTTACTTAGGTCATTGTGTCGGGGGTTTATTTAAATTTTTAATTTTATTTTTATTTTCTGCTTTTTATAGGTACACGCTTATTATGATGTTTGTAATGTGCACGTGATGCGCTTTCATTTGAGACCCCACTCGATTATATTTGCAGGCTTTCGGTTATTCTTCCCCACTTTCAACCCCCATAACTTTTAAACGACTCAACCGATTTTCATCATACATATCTAAGAACACTCGCCCGTAACTCACCTGTCATCATACTGTATTGAAAAAAAAAACTGTATTGAAATCGCTTCATCCGTTCGCGAGCTACGGTACCACAGACAGACAGACAGACAGACACATCAAACTTATAACACCCCTCGTTTTGCGTCGGGGGTTACAAAAAGGTTTCGTGTCATGACGAGTTTAGAATAAACAATGTCATCACTCCACACCATCGTAAGCCTAATGTGGTTTTTCTAAGATGTTAGTCCTTCCCCAGCCGGACAACTCCAATTTGAGAGGCGGTAGGCATAATCAACTCCCTATCATTATTCAAAGCACAAAATGTACGACATGTTTATCAATACCAGTCACGTACAAATGTCACGCGACGTGTCAGCGAGGATCATAGGTCGAACGTGACGTCACTGCTGTATTTTTTTCCCACTTTTTATTCTACCACGTTTCCGTGTGGCGTATTGAGTTACGTAGCTTTTATTAGAAGATTTCGTGGGATGGAGGATGATAGCGCTACACACATTCTTATTAACCATAGAGAGGTAGGGCATAGCAGATAAGAATTCGTACTTAGCGGCTCACTGGAGCTATCTGCCCTTTCGGAATACTTCAGCCTAATATCACTCATAATGATATCTTAAGTTTTCTCGATCTTTGCCCATTGCATGAAACAATTTCTTGATGGTTCGGATCGTGATCGTGATAATTTTATTTAATTCCCAACGTTTCAGACACTTTTCAGTGTCAATCTAGTGTATCAACCGAGCACGTTATACATCCGCGAGGTGGATAACCTACTACATATATTTTTTGTTGGCGCCGGGTAAATGCTTTATGCACAGGTTTCCAGTTTTCACGCTACTAAATTCGCGTAACGACTGCCATAGATGTTAGGATAAACGGGACCAACGGACCAGCTGAACCAGACGTTGCTAAACTTGCAGCCTCGTCCTTATCACATTTTTAAGCAATATCAAAAATCAAGGATGTCAAGACAGGAGCCCCCGTCGCGGAGATGACGTGGCACAACTCTGTTGACGCGCCTAGTGACGTAACACGACACTAATGCGCCGAGTGTTTGCCGTGTCGATTACGTGACGTCATTGTGAGCATATACGTCACAAATCTGTTGTGACGGCCCGTGAGTAATGGCCCTTTTTGTTTGGGTGATGCTTCGATCAAGAGTACACGAAATAGCATCACAAAGAAAAAACTTCGAGAAAACGGTCGAAATTCGACCATAATTAATTTCAATTAGTTCTTTAAATATAGTTCTATTCTCCCTTTGACCACAGACTTTAACTCCCTAATAGGCTAAAAATGATGATGAATTAACTCATACTTAATAAAGTAACTTGTGCTTAATATTAACTCATACCTAATAAATTAACTTGTCACCACATAGTATAAAACAAAGTCGAGTGGTTCACGAGGAAGGTTTATCTGTATAAAACATGCATTATTGCACCCGTGCGACGCCGGGGCGGGTCGCTAGTACTTAATAAATTAACTCATACTTAATAAAGTAACTTGTGCTTATTAAGTTTAATTCTTTATATGTATGTATATATATGTTTTTTTGTTATAATCTTTATAATTATATCATATATACCCATATTGGTTTCTTGTTCCAGCAAAGTCCATCCATCGGTTGTCTGGAAGATATTTGTACTGTACAATGTTCGAGTTTAAGTTTCTCTTTTTTTTCTGTGGTGTACATGTACAATAAAGAATATCTATCTAAAGGTATACGATCGATATTCCTACCTTAAAAATCGAATTGCAATTCAGATGAGAACCAATAAATCTTGAGCTTAGCACTAAGCGTGTGCACTAGCAGCGAGTGGTCCGCCGTAATCCAATGGCGCGACCCATTTGAATTTCGATCGGATTCCCAGTTCTAAATTTAAATCTCAGAACGTCGGAGTACCGTATAAGGATTTCTACAGTTGAAACTATACTTACTTACTTCTCAACCCACTGCTGTGTCGGACCTCCTCTAATAAATAGCCTATTGTACCACACTGGCCAAACGGGTAGGCACAGGATTTTATTACAAGTTTTCTACCAAGTAATTTTATCTTTAGTCAGCATGGCATGATGGAATGGTGACATTATTTAAACTAAATCCACTATATTTTGTACCTATTTCTTCTTGTTCAATATTTACACGCAGCAATTACTGTCTATTCTCCGCGACCCATCTTATTTACAGGCTTAGGCATTGTAATTCCAATTAAAACATCCCAAACACATGATAACTACATTTCCATCAACGGAGTGAACTAACACACACTGCTTTCAAAACCACCTAAAATGTATGCTATGCAGTGAAACTGACATAATATAAATCCGTGTGGTAACAGAACACCACCCCATTCCATCTTGAGGGTATCATATGAGCTAACTAAAGGAAATGACAGGACAAAGAAGGAGAGTTTAATTCGAAACTCGGTGTCAATTGTGTCCAAAACTGATGGATGGATTGTGTGAAGAGATGACGACCATAGGATATTGTATGATGAGACCACTACCTAGCGTGGGACAAAGGCCTAAACATGATAATGGTAGTTTTTCCAACATCATCTTTAGGCTGCCTCGTTGTTCTAGGGGTTAGATGTGCCGCCAATGCATCAACAGGTCCCGGGTTCGATTCCGCTGTCGAGCAAGTGTCTTTGTCTAAACCAGAGGCACTTGCTCAGAGTCTGTGTATCATTTGTGTTCGTGAATTTCATGTGTGTAAACTGTCCCCGCGATGCCGAAAAATATAAATACGACAAGTTTTCCGATAAATCCAACTTAAATAAAATGTGAGATTAAATTTTATTAGTTTGGACCGTGATTTCTCGCTAAGCGCATCTTTACCGTGCTGAACAAGTTTAAACAACTATCCATACACAAACTGAAAGTGGTCTTAGCGGTTTTTCCGGCGCCGGCGTCAGTTCAAACTACTTTTGCTAATCCGTTCGCCAAAGTTGGGGCGGGTTAAAAATTAAGTTGCCGTAGCATTATGGCCATCCGTATGGTGACGGATTTAGAATACATAGTGTCACCACCCCATTACCACCCTGAGGGTGTCGTAAGATGCGACTTAGGGAAATAGCAAGGCTGAATACCTAGCCGAAAGAGAAGGAAAAATTGATAGGAAACCCTGTGCCAACCCGTTTGGCTAGCGTGGCACAATAGGTATAACCTGTATCGCGGGGGCAGTTTACAAACATGTAATTCACGAGCACAAATGACTCCCAGACTCCGAGCAAGTGCCTCTGGTTTAAACAAATACACTTGCCCGACCCAGGAATCGAACCCGGGACCCCGTGACCCAAAGGCAGCACATCTAACTTCTAGACCAACGAGGCGGTAATGGGAGGAGGCCCAAAACAAGAGTGGGTCATCTATGGGTTGAGTAGTAGTAGTCATTTCAGCATTATTAACAGTAGGAATGTGAAATTGTGTATCGAAATATTTCAGTAATCATCAATATGAGGAATATGAGTGAATTTTGAATGTACATATACTTTCAACAACCATACCATCCTGAGGGTGTCGTAAGTCTACTAAACGGATATTACAAGGCAGAAGAAAACCGTGACATGAAAAAAATTCGTTTTTACATGGAGCTTCATCATTTTTAAAGGTATATTAATCCAGTGTACTTGACTGACTACATCTATATTATTATTATGACGAGAAAATATTTGTATGTTTGTACGAAATAAACTCAACAACTACTGATCCTATTTCAATTTTTTTTACACCTACACAATGCTAAACGATCCCAGAGTAACTTAAACGCGATAGCACCGTGATAAGCACAGGCTTAGATCAAGGCGGGTAAAGCCACGCGCTAAAGCTAGTCTGAAACGAATTCACAGCCGCGTCAAGATTTCTACTTTCATCGAGAGAGCGCCATTTATTACCTATTTATAAATGTAGGCTTTACCAACAACCACCTTCAAAACTTTTACCACTTTAATTTTACCATACAAATCCCAGAACAGATTAGTTGACTTAGCAGTCGAGGCTGGAAAGGGATAACGGCGCAACCGCAAAACTTCACAAATGTCCGGATAAATAAAACTTGAGGGCGAATCCGGGCGAGCGAGGATTAAAAGTAGTTTACTTTGAATTAATGCAAGTTGGTTTTAGTGTGACTGAGCGTTTGTTTAAAGTTGTATTTAATAAGGTATTAAATGGAAGGGATCCGTGTGGTGACGGATTAAGAATACACAGAGTCACAACCCCATTCCATCCTGAGAGTATCGTAAGAGTCTACAAAAGGAAAAGACAAGGCCGAAAACGTAGCCGCAAGAGAAGGAAATTTTGAAACGAAACCCTGTGCCATCCCGTCAGGCCGGCGTAGCACAGTAGGCTAAATACCCTCCCTATGATGGGAGGAGGCCCGACTCAGAAATGGATATATTTATGGGCTGAGTAGTAAATGGAAGGGAGTTGGTATATTTACGGTAGCGCTCATACAAACGAACGGCATGTTGCCAACGACGGCACAGACAACTGCAGCCGTCGACTGTCGTCGTCTGTCGTTCGGCGAGTGCCATACGCGTCGACGGCTGCCGCCGACCCGCGTCAATGGCTACAGTTATCTGTGCTGTTGGGAACATGCCGTTCATGTGTATGAGCGCTTAATGTTGTTACACACAATCGCGTCACTCACGTAGTAATTAATGTACCTGTTCCCAATATCGTTGGGATCGGCACCTGTAACTACCCGTAATTACACAGAGTACTTGCCGTCGGACCTCCGCAAGTGCCTTGCTTTCAAGAACTACGATGGTATAAACAGGTCGAAATTGAACTTACATTTTTCGTAGGGGCTTAAACAGATATTAAAACATTTTAAGCTCTCAACTACAAGGCTTTTAATTTTTAATTAAACTAGCAGACCCGGTCAAGCGTTGCTTTGGCTTAAGTTTTTGTTATATTACATTTAACATTAACATACAACTTTTGACATAGCGCCATCTATTGAATACTTACTCAATCCCGTCAACGGATATCGCCATCTCGGAATCGTTTGGTAGCTCCAACATATAATTGTCATAATTAATAGGCTACGGTGAATATTAACAGAAAAGTCATCACAGTACCGACTCATCAATAATCATATATGATAGTTTCTTTTACTCCAAAAATAATCAACCGAAACGCAAGCTGTTGCAGTATTCAAAAACCGAATGAAAGTTTCTTTGCAATCATCCAAGATTCAGTCGTAAAAACTCAGTGGCACATTTCAAGTAACTTTGTTTCATCAGCGGCTGTGCACGAGCGCAATTTTAAAGTCAAATTAGGATGTTCTTATCCTCTAGTCGATCATTATAACAAATTTTCTAGTTATATCACAGTCTCTAGTTACAAGTTAACGAGAACCTAAAATTTTTAATACAAACAACACAATCCGTATGGTCTCACAAATTGATAAAAATAATATATTAACTGTCCAATTACAAGGAGACTCCTAATACAACTACAACTACTTCTCAGCCCCTTTTGACGGCTCTTACGACACCCTCAGGACGAAATGGGGTGGTGACACTGTATTCTAATTCCGTCGCCATACGGAATAATTTTTGCACATTGCAGGAAATGATTTCTTGACGGTTCTGATCGCGCGACCACGGACACTGCAAAGTGTCTGAAACGTTGGGATTTAAATGTATTTATTTTTATTTAGGACAATCAGTAGTTGTTACATTTACATAAAAACCTAATACATATTGTCAAATATGCACTTAAAAATGATAAGTAACACTATGAAATAAAATAACACGAACATAGCCATCAATAAATCATTTCCTGCATATCAGATCAGATCAGAAAATATCTATGACATCACTATAGAAATGTATTACACACCGTATGTAAGTCATCGAAGTATTATATTAATCATTCGGCATACACATAATGTCAATAACCCAAAAGCAACCCTTTATAGAGTAACTTCAGACATCAAAATAGATGCCGCAACTCTTGGGGCGTCCGCAGCAAGTTTCGCTCCATAATCGCACGAATCCGGTCGCAAACGTGAGGGGCTCAAGAGTTGAAAACTTTCAGTTACGCCACTCTTGCGAGCGGGCGTGCGCGACCGGCCGACTGCCAAAGTTTTGTGGTAAAGTGACGGTTGCATTTTCTGTTAATTAATGTATGAGCAAGAAATAGGCTTTATGTGAAAGCCTACTTCTTGCCCTATTCTTTCAGTTGCTGGTTTTTATATTTTCTTAAATGTTTCTATAAAATAATTTTGAATGTTCCAGTAGATGTGTATGGTAGTAGTAAATATTGCTACACTGTATATCCGCCTCCAACAAAATTGGACAAAGTTCGATTTCACACAAATGGTGGAATGTTCATTGTCCAAAACCTATTGTCCAATGTTCACGTAATGAAGGATCGATGTTACAATTTCCGGCGTTCAGGTGGCGCTGAGCATTGTCGAGCATTTCTTTTCTCCGACCGGAAACTGTTTGGAATCCATGATGGATTTGAATAGGAAATGGAAGACGTGACCACTTGGGGTATATACGAGTGTGGGGATGTTCAAACAAGCATGTGTATGTCATCAACATCATCCTCAGCCCTATAAATACCAGCTGTTGATACGGATACGAGGAGGGACATTAGCCTACAGTGCGACGCTGACCAGCCGAGTTGGCACAGAGTTTCATATGTTCTTGGGGTCACAGAGGAGCAGAGGAGGTCTGGAGAGAGCACGGAGCACCGTGAGTTTTAGAGTGGAAGTCGGAGGACAATTTTCCATCTCGCACCTCAGAGATTAGCATGACCCGGCTAGTCATGAACTATGAGGATTGCTTAAATAAAAAAAGGGAATCATATCTTACTACTATTACTTCTCAGCCCAGAAATGACCCACAGCTGAGTCAGACCGCCTCCAGTTACATGGAGGGTGCTCTCACAAATCTGTACAATAACGTGGACTTGTACCTAAAGATGGCGATCTAAAAAGAGCAAATACACAGTTTTAAATTTTTACCGGCTCTTTGTAGAGATGCATTTCGAATCGGTGGTAAATTTTATTTTATTGCTGGACTTGTCAAAAGAGCTCTATTGAGCCAATTTAATTAAATGAGGGTTTATTTTGATTTTGGTAACTAGACTATAGTGCCCAGCTGGCCAGATAGGTTGGCACAGGGTTTCATATCAAGCTTTCCTTCTCTTGCGGCCTCTAGTCTACCCTATACAATTTTGATATCTCTTGGAAACACCGAATGCAAATGAACCTGGACGCAGATTTTACATTAAAAAAAGTTTTAAGCTCGTAGTTTAAGTCCTTAGCGCCAACAAATCGGCTAAGACTACTTGGAAACAATAATGACCGCAAGCTGCCGGAAACTCGATAAACTCTAGTTAGTGGACAGACCCACAAGTCCAACTTTGCAAACCAAAAAGCGCAAAGTTGGGGTCCTGGCACTCTGGACACAGGAATATATCCAAATCACTGGATAATTGTTCAGTTTGTTCGTCAATTTAAGCACAGAATTAAAGTTGTTGTTTATTGGCCACTAGCGGAAATTTGTTCAGAGTTGTGCTAATGCACAACACTTTGCTGAAGAACATCACATGAACAAAAACACAGCATGCTACATACTTTATACAATTTACCCGAACTGAAAATTCGAACATCAAGAAATATCGCCTGCAAATGCGAGAATTACTAAAAGGCCTACACCACGAAGATTCAAGAGCAATTCGCACAGTTAGGAAATGCTCGACTACAGTTATCGAGGGATAGGCGCTGCGACCCCTTGTCAGACATACCACCTCGTCTAGCTGGATGATCATCCTTTACGCCTAAAAATGCATAGTTTACGATTCTATAAAGGACATACAGACAAACATTCATTTTTATATTTATGAAGAAAAAGATTATCCATTTTTGAATCAGTAGAAATACCGAAAAGTCGGTAGGTCTTGAATTGGTTGGTTAGAGATCTTAACATAAATTGTCATACAAGGACTTTTCTACCACTACCAAACACGGACACAGATATAAATCATCATCACCTTAGCCCATAAAATACCCACTGCTGAGTCGGACCTCCTCCAATTACTTGGTGGGATATTAGCCTACTGTACCACATTTTCAATAATTTATTTATTTTATTTTATTTGGAGGGCTTTCGGCTGACAATAATGCTTGGCATAGAGTTTTGTTTTCTGCCTCGTCATTAATTTCCTTTAGGCACATATTACGACACCCTCAGGAAGAATTGGAATGGTGATACTATGTATTGTAAACCTATCATGGTGACGGGACGCAGAAGCAATAATAAATTTTAGAAACAAACGGTAATCTAATTTCGCGCCATGAAATTGGAGAAGGTATGTCCCAACATTTGATGACACCGATGACAAACTTTATTTTTCACTACTTCTAAGTCTCAACCTATAAAATACCCACTGCTGTTACGGGCCTCCTCCGACTAAAGGAGGGAAACTGGCCTACTGTGCCACGCTGGCCAGACGAGTTGGCATAGAGTTTCCTGTTAAGTTTTCCTTCACTAGCGGCTAGTTTTACGGCCTTGTCACTTCCTTTTATCGGCTCTTACGAAACTCTAAGGTGGAATGGAGTGGTGACACTAAGTATTCTAAATCGATTACCACACAGATTTTTACTTATAATTCTATAAATGATTATTTGTTTAATTCTTTGTAAAGTCCATTTCAAAAACTTTTGTTGACAGGTTGGCGCAGTGGTTGAGCGATCGACTGCTGCGCAGCATGTCGCGGGTTCGATTCCCCGCACGGAAGAAATATGTGTACGACCTACAAGTATTTGTTCAGGGTCTGGGTGTTTTCTATCTATAATATGTATGTACATATTTACAAAATAAAAGTATATAAGTAGTTTATCATCCATCTCGTTACCATAACACAAGCATTAAGTTGCTTAGCTTGGGACGAGATGGCGCTGTGTGAAATGTCCAAGGATATTTATTTATTTATTAGAATAATAATTAAAAACATTCTCTCAAAGACTAAGAGAAACGAAAAATGAAACAGCCAAAAACCTAGACTCAGTCCGAGTGGGCGTAGTCTTTGATCTTGAGTCTTTGACAGAAAAAAAGGACCATTTGTGGAAACACGATGTAAAAATAAAAAAGTTTTTTTTTTCTCAACCTTCAGGCGTTAAGGCCGCCTTTGTTCATGACTTGTGCAAAAGTGTAAATAAATAATGGCGCCGTAGGTACTTTTGTACCGCAGGGCATCTTTAAGTTATTACGGAACACAAGGGACACGTAAACTAAGGGCAAAGGTTTTTTTTAAAAATTTTTACTACTATTCTTCACTCGCTATTACAGTCATGGTGACATATTGAATATTATCATCCTTTATGATGTAATGCTATAGATCACTATGTGTACACTACTACATAGACTACTCTACTCCTAGTGTGTACACTACTCCTAGATAGAGATTGAAGAAGAGTTTCTTCAATCTCTATCGTCGTCCTAAATCGGAAACACGATATGAAGATTTTGCCTTTTATTTTCGAAAATACAGCCTAGAAATAAAAAATTCTAAGATTACCCTCAGTGTATATGGGGGAGGGCCGACTCAGCAGTGGGTCATCCATGGGCTGCATTTTACTTTTCAAAATAGCTCTGATGTGCCTACATACTGCATTAAATGGATTTCGATGTGATTTTAATGAATTGCCATTTGGACTGCCGACAAAAGTTTCGCTAATAAATATCAAAAGCATATAAATCAGAAGAGTTACAGCAATTAGTTGTAAAACGCCACCCTCCTTGTTGGAAAGTGGGTAATAAATCAGTGAATAATAGTGATGGGACATAATAGTGTTATAATTTTGTTATATCTACAGGAATTAATCTATCCAATCTTGTCGGTTCCCACGATCGTGGGAAAGGACCAACTTTACATGACTAAAGCGAACATGTTAAGTAACCCTTACTATACCTGCAAAGGGGCTGTCCATTAATCACGTGAGGTTCGAAAGGAGGGAGAGGGGTTCGGCAAAAACCACGAAATATCACGAGGGGGAGTATATTAAGATATCACATGTATTTATTTTCATCAAACGCGTGATTTCTAAGCCGAAAAGCGGCGTGTAGTGTAACCTTAGAGTGTAAGATTTTGCAGGTACAAAAAAATACACGTGATTTTTAATGGTGGGGTGGGCGTTAGTCTTAAACCTCACCACGTATCAACAAAGGGAAGAGATGGGTTAAAAATGTTAAAAAAACATCACGTGATTAATGGACAGACCCTTAGAAGAAAGGAAGAAAAAAAACTAAGTTTTACATCTAAGAGCAACGATGCACAAACGCATGGAACTCACAACACCCCTTTAATTGTCGGGCGTCATAAATAACAGGATGCTTATGATGATTGCTCCTGACGAATGAGCACGAAATTAAAATCAATTTTAGGCGAGATAAAATCGTCGCAATTATGTACTTGTAAACAATAATAAATTTGAGTTACCGAAACTCAGTTGCGCCCCCCAATTTTGCATTTAAACGGTCAAAGTTCAATTTATTTGCCAAGTTGCTACGATGTCATTTTAAACAAATTATGAAGCTCTCGGAGTTTGCTTGTTGCGAGAGATTCGGTTTAAAAAGGTCTCTTTTTACTTATTTACAATAACGTAAATATTTTTTTTCCTAACCAATTATAACTAAAAATTCTATTGGATCCGGAAGGCTTCAACTGAAACCTGAATATCAAAACAGTACAAAATAAATTTGAATAATAATAACGTGTAATAATAATGTAAACTTAAAAAAAAAAGAAAATTGGGTAGTAACCCGGTTTCCGTGTGGTGACGAATTTAGAATACATAGTGCCACCACCCCATTCCATCATGGGGGTGTCGTAAGAGCCGACAAAAGAAAATTACTAGGCCGATAACCTAGCTGTAAGAGAGGGAAAACTTCATACGAAACCCTATGCCAACCCGTCTGGCCAGCATGGCACAGTAGACCTTCCCTGTGATGGGAGGAGGACCGACTCGGCAGTGGGTCATTTATGGGCTGAGTAGTAGTTTTAGAAGATTACCATACAAAATCAAATTAACATTCATTTAATCAAGTTGGCTTACTAAAACTCTTTTGGCAAGTCAAAAAATAAAACAATATTGAAAATCCAAATCTGGTTGGTACACTGGTACCGACCCCAATAAAATTGGGGAAACGGCGAGGAAGAAGAGTAAAACCGTTTCTTACGTCAAAACGTTGTACACTCAATGTGACACTTCAAAAAATAACGTAATACTTCGTCACATCAATTTCCAAATTCAAAAAACGAGCGACCAAGTCGTTCCGCCCAAACTTTTCCGCCAATTGAAAATTACGTCGATTTATTCGAGTAACTTCAGTCCCATCACTATTAAGGGAAGAAACCGAGGGCCGGAGAGTGACAATTCAAAACAATTATGGCAAAATGGGCGTATTATTAAATAACTAGCTTCTGCGACTATAACAAATATATTTATAAATTATACCATACTAGCGACCCGCCCCGGCATCGCACGGGTGCAATGATGAACATCTTAATTTATCAGTGTTTCTCTACAATATGATGCATGTATGTATACATTCACAAAAAAAACCCGCTTCAAATTCCGTCGCGTAGTTTTAACGATTAAAACATACATACGGACTGATGACAGCGGCTTTGTTTTATACTATGTAATGATGATAATGATGTGGTATTCAGATAATTCAAATCCATACAAAAATAAATACAACCCCAATTTTCACCACTCTACGATCAACCCCTGTTTTTATAGCGATATAATTGGCAAAACAACGTTTGCGGGGTCAGCTGGTAAATTATTATATATTATTAATTATTAATTAATATATATTAGGTAATCGGCGCAATTTTCGTAAAAAGGGGTAAAAAGTTTTAGCTACAGGTATTAGTATATTTTTTCGGTAAATCATCATCATCGTTGACCTATCTCTCTGGTTGCCCTTAAAATATCTACTGCTCAGTCGGGCCTCCATCATTTGAATGCAGAGGAATTAGCCTACCGTACGCTGGCGAGACGGTTTAGTCAAGAGTATCAATTTCTCTTGCATCGTCATCATTTAGTCGCCTCTTACGACACCTTCAGATTGACACGGACTGGTGACACTTGTTTTGTAAATCCGTCACCACGCGGCCAACTGAATGTTACGTACCTTAGTAAGAGGCATTTTAACCAAAACACGAACAGTGCACTGAGTTATTATGACTAGACACTTTTCGTTCTGCCGATACAAGTGAGGTGAAGGTCGTTTGTTGTTTATCTAGACGACTGACAGCGGCTCTCAAACTTTTGTGAGATTTACCCCACTGGTATTATTATCATAACAATTTATGAGTTGGTTCGCCTACATGATCATGGAGGAATATTAGGCTACCGTGTGACGCTGGCTAGTGATATTACCGATCACAATTAAATCGTTGACGTCACGTATCAATAATTATTATCAGAGATTTACGAAGATCTTATTAGTAAAAAATGCTTGGCTTGGTAGACGTTTGATGATAACATTTTGGAGAAATATGTTATTATTGGGCTCAAATTAGTATTGTTTAAAACCACAAATCAATGGATAAAAACGTAATAACCCTATAATTGTTTAAGTAATCAAGTTTGACTATTTTGGAAAAAAAGGGTTTTTTTAAATCGCTGCAATTATTTTCTTCAATATCAGCTTCCACACTTCGCCGTACTGAACGGCGTAATCGTTGTTAAGTATATCCTGAATATATTATATTATTACCTCATCATTATGGAATGCTTCTATTTCATTTCTTAACATTTCTACACATACGTGTCACGTGATATCCCATGACATCACATGTGTCACGTGATATCCCATGACCACTATTACTGTAAAAAATCTAATATGTACCATACGTAACAAAACAAATGCTAAACGTAAATAATTGTCCGATTATATTCCGTTTAAATTACGTATCGATTAAATAAACACCGATTGGCTCGATGACGGAACTTTGAGTACCACGAAGGTATACTATCATCAGGTGTAAAGTACAAAACCTGTTCGTCTCGCTACTTATGCAGTATTGTATCAGCAACAGACCACGTCAGTCTCGACCAGTCCACCGTGCGGTGCTGTCGTGTCCAAACAGAATGGACTTTACCGGGAAAACTGTTATCGTGACCGGTGCGAGTTCGGGCATAGGTGCAGCCACTGCCAGACTTTTATCGACGTACGGCGCAACACTAGCTCTTGTCGGAAGAAACCAAACGCGACTCAGAGACGTTGCAGAGACCTGTGAGAACGCTAGGGGTGTGCGCCCACTGCCTTTGCTCCTGGACTTAACGGTAGATAAAAACTGCGAAGAAGTCGTGAAGCAGACGGTGTCAAAGTTTAAGAGGATCGATGTGTTGGTCAACTGCGCTGGAAAGGCGGCGCTCACATCCCTATTCGACAACAACATGGAAATTTACGATGATCTAATGGCACTGAATCTACGCGTACCGTACAAGCTAACGCAGGGTTGCCTTCCATACCTAAAGAAGACAAAGGGAAATATCGTCAATGTCTTCGGCAATCCCGCTCGTGTTCGACCTGGCTTCTTACCGTTCGCGATGATAAGAGACGCGTTGGAGAGGTTCACTAAAGCTGGCGCTTTGGAGTTGGTAGCTGAAGGAGTGAGGATGAACGCTGTGCGTCCAGGTTTGACTAGAACCAACATATTGACCAATCTAAACGTGGAAGATGAGTGCATGGACCAGACGTTCGACAGGATAGCTCAAGCCTCCGTACCTAATAACGTCATCATTCAGCCAGAGGAGATAGCTAGGATGATCGTTTTCGTGGCCAGTGATGCGTGCCCGAACTTAAATGGTGCCAACCTGGTAGTAGATAATGCTGCGTCGTCGTACTAAGTGATAGAAAACTTTATTTAATTGCAAATAGAACATATTTTTCATTCCAACATTTTAATTTCCTGGACGGGATATCACAGTGAAGTCTGTGAGATTCTTTATAACTTCCCGAACTAGTTTAGCTGCAAAACTAATACCAATTCATTAAGGTGGATGCTCCAGGGTAGCCCGCGAAATGCAAATTTTCTTACGTTTTTTGTAATTTGCAGGGCAGTGCTAGGTTGTATGATGATGAACATTTGATTAGCGGCTGTAAGACGTATGTAGTTACAGATTTATAATCATCAAACTCATCAATACAACCCTCCAAGCTCATAAAGGTGCAAGAATGAGTTTTACGTTGATAAAGTTTTTCTTTTAATAAACATTTTTATCAACATACTACCTAGCACTGACCTGCAAATTGGAAAAAACGTAAGAAAATTTGAATTTCGCGGGCTACCCTGGATCATCCACCTTAAGCACGCCAGTACGGACAAATAGAAGGAAGAAAAGTTATGCATGAACAGATTTTATATCATTCTCAAGTCATTCAGTGTGGTGACAGATTTAGAATACAAAGTGTCACCCCCCGGTCCATGCCGAGGGTGTCGTAAGAGCCAACAAAGGGAACAACACGGACCAACCCTCTTCTTGTTACATGGAGGGTTTATCTTCTTTTACCACTACGTTATCGGCATTTCCTTTTGTCGGCTCTCACGACACCTTCAGGACCGAATGGGGTGGTGACACCCTGGATTCCCAAATGCGTCACCTTACGGTATGACTTAGCCCCTGTACGCACTAGCGGTTGACCCGCCTAGGCGGCTAGCCGCGCGGGCTGCCGCTTTTCCAGTTTAATATGCAACCGCGATAAAACCGCGTTAGGCTGTTGGACCGCGGTTGCATTTTAAACTTGAAAAGCGGCAGGCCTACCTGCGTACAGAGGCTAAAAACTCAGGTCATTACGCGAGTTATTTATAGATCGAGGAAAATCGCCCGATGACTGCATCCGCATTCAATAAACACGCGTTTGTTGAATTTGCGAGTATTTGCTCAATTCCATTCGACTAGCTATGGCGCGGGTAAACAGTTCGTTTGGTGACGGATTAAGAACACATAGTGTCACCATCCCATGCCATCCCGAGGGCGTCGTAAGAGACGACAAAAGAAAATGACGGCTGATAACCTAGGCGCCAGAGAAGGAAAACTTGATACGAAACCCTGTGCCAACCCGTCTGGCCATCTTGGCACAGTAGCCCAATAACCCTCCATGTAACTGGAGGAGGCCCGCATCAGCAGTGGGCCATACATGGGCTGAGAAGATGTAGTAGTAAGCAGTTCATTGCCAGACATTCTTTTTTATTTAACGAGACCCCTTCAGTATGTTAACCTTTGTCGCGGGAGAAGTTTACAAACATGAAATTCACGAACACAAATGACACCCAGACTCGGAGCAAGAGTTGCGCGACCCCGATATCGTACCCGGGACCCCGTGATCCAAAGGCGTCACATCCAACCTCTAGGCCAACGAGGCAGGCGATAATCACTGAACTTTTTTTTAATATACACTGTTTACTGATTTAATTCCCGACGATTCGAATGCTTTGCAGCAATCGTTGTCACGGGAGAGAATAGATGACAGTTGTCTTCAAAAGTACAAAGCGACAGGGGTTCAGTGGTTTAGCACATTTGTTTTATTTGTAAATATTATTATTATTTTCAAATTAAATTTATACTTATTAATTAGATTTAGAGTTATTTTATGTTACATATATTTATTTTTTTATTTATTGTGCAATATACGGGATCTTACAAAATAACTTAATATGAACAGTATATCATAAACCATGATTGGTTTTTCCGTTATAAACTTGTTATACATATTAGTAAAATCTGATTCAGTAAATCTTCCTAATATCACAAACTATTTTTCGTACACTACTCCTGAGCCCATAAAAGTCCCACCACTGAGTCGGGCCTCCTCCAATTATATGGAGGGTAATTAACCTACTGAGCCGCGCAAAATTCGTATATTTGCATAGAAAACCCTGAAATGGCAACTCGCTTCCTTAATCGGGCACAGGGAACTATTTTCCCACCCTCCCAATCTAGCTAAATTCCCGAATATTTTTGAATTGGCAACCATTTATGTAATATTTTTTACACAAACACAATTTTAGATAATGACAGAATTATTTTACTGGCAACCCCACCCTTTTAAGTGTCAAGTGTCAAAGTCAGAATCAAATAAATGTCACCTTCGAAAAATTCGCGCGATTTTCACGTATGGGCGACATAAATGTACATAGTTTCTTAAAAAAAGATTCTGGTAACTAGATATTTGGTTCAATATGTATTAATTTATTATATTCTGTGTAACTTGGTAATGATATTCAATGCAAAAACCTTGTGTTTGTGTGGTTTTGATTTATTTGAAATATATTCTTGCAAGTGGGAAAATAGTTCCCTATGTCCGTTCCTGAACTCCATTTTGCGTCACTATATATAAAAAGTGGGGATTTCTTTTTGTCAACTTTTTAATTTTGTCAATTTATTTAGTTTAATTTTTAAAATGTTGGTTTCAATTGTTTTAGATAATGTCCTAAAAAAGGAGCAAAATTAATTATATTTTTTTTTAATATATCGGACATCGATACTGATGATAACGATATTATGGCGATTGCCTGATAAGTCCAACGGATTCATTTTACCATACAATCATGTGCTCAATAAGCAAAGTGACATTAAGTCCGCAAAATTGCTTTTAAACAATTTCATTTGTCTGAAAATTTTCTTAAATAAATATCTTTAAAAACATTTTTTTTTTATAATGTTTTTATTGTTTATTGGTTTCTTTATTGGCACACTGACACTCCACCTAACTTCTTGTAAATAATTCTGTGCACATTTAATGAGGAAAATAAATTCAAAAGTAGAGCCAGGGTAAATAACTAGTCTATCTAAATTCATAGACGTAATCGGGCAAAGGGAAATAATTTCCCACTTTGGCTGTCCATGAACAGGCAAAGGGAAATAATTTCCCACCCGTAAAACGTCATTATTTTCAGGTTTCAGTAATATATAATACGATTTTATGTACACCGATATCCAACATGAGCCTAGAACATTTACATATGCCATGAAAAACATGTTTTTTGGTTCTACCCGATTAAGGGTTAACAACTCACCAAATGGTGCAAAAAGTAGACCCTATAATTAAAATTTGGACAAACAAAATATGTATAAGTCTTTCGGCTTGCTAGCTGCAACAATAAAATGAAAGAAATCCCTCTTACGGCCGTACCGCAAAAACGAAGACCCAGATATGGGGGCGCGCGTTTCGGCTAAAATAACGAAACTGCCTTGCGAGAACGAACGAATGCGCTGATGAGAATCTTTTGTCAGATACTAACAACGAGTGAGCACGTTTCCGCTGGAACTCACGCGTGTAACATCAAAATAGATGGCGCAGTGAAGTAGATATTCCAAATGAATAGACCACCTGTTTGTGTGATGATAGATTTAAAAAAAACTATTTGACTAAGCCTCTGTACGCACTAGCGGCTGGCCGCGCGGCCTACTAAACCGCCACAAAATTCAACCGCCAGTGCGTACAGACATAAGCGGTTGCATATTAAATTAGAAAAGCGGCAGGCCGCGCGGCTAGCCGCCTAGGCGGTTCAACCGCTAGTGCGTACAGGGGCTAACATAGGAACGTAAGAGGCGGACAAACAAGCCGTGTGAGAAGCAAATTGATACAAACCCAAAATTAAACAGTGCGGCCCGCGTTACATAGCATGTTTTTCTTTTAATTTTCTATCATGAAATTGAAAGATCCCGGACTCAGTAGTGGGTCATTTATAGACTGAGGTATGGTTATAATTAATTGAAAAAATACTAGAGTAATATCATCAGCATCATCAGCCCACATTAGTCCAGTGCTGGACATAGGCCTCCCCTAAAGAGCGCCATAGCGCCCTGTATTCTGCTTGACGTATCCAGCTGCTGCCCGCAACCTTTCGCAGATCGTCGCTCCATCTAGCAGACGGCCGTCCCACGCTACGCTTGCCAATTCGCGGTCTCCATTACTTATATACTTACATTAAATACAAATTCACGAAGACAAACGCACTCAGACCCAAAGTACTACCAACAAAGTCTTATGACTTCTTACTGTATCCGTGATTAATTGACAGCGATATATTCAAGCACATCATCCGATAAAATGTGCCAAAATTTTTTATTACCAAATGTGCACAATAAGTAATTAACATGTACTCGCAAATCTATAAACACAAATAAACAATTATCTACAAGGCTACGGAGATAACGGCACCAGCCCACGAATCTTGACTAGTCATAACACTGACAGCTATCACATCGGTGATAAAAACCAAATCCACCTTATCAGTAACAGTTGCGCTCGCGTAGTGAATAGACCAAATTTGAAACTTACGGTAAATGAAGTAATCAAGAAGTAAAAAGCAAATCGAGGAAAGCCAACATCAGTTCAAAACGGTGCAGTAGAAAACACTATGGATGAAATAGACCTATCGGGTAAAGTCGCAATAATAACCGGCGCCAGTTCTGGTATAGGAGCAGAAACCGCCGTCGCCCTAGCGAGCTACGGCGCAAAACTCACGCTGGTTGGAAGAAACGAAGAGAGACTACTAAAGACGGCAAATGAATGCGGCAAGAGGAACAACTTGGTGCCTCTGTGGCTGTTGCTGGACCTGACACAAGCAGGAAGCTGTGAAATAGTTATAAATAAAACTGTAGAGATGTACGGCAGACTCGACATACTAGTGAACTGTGCTGGAAAAGCATCTCTTTCCTCGCTTTTCGACGAAGCAATGGAGATATTTGATGAACTGATAAAGATAAACATTCGGGTGCCGTATTTTTTGTCCCAATTGGCGATACCACATCTGGTCAAGACGAAGGGTAACATAATAAACATAGGCTCAACGGCAACGAAGAGATATAAGCCTGGACTTTTGATTTACACGGTGACCAAGTCGGCGTTGCAGATGTTCACGAAATACGCTGCACCGGAGCTGGTGTGTAAAGGGGTTCGTATAAACACTATCTGCCTGGGTCCTACACGGACTAATATCCTCCAGAATTTCGATATAGATGACGTTGATGACCAGGAGTCCATGTATCAAGAACTCGCCAAATCTATGCCTCACGGAAGAATTATAAATCCAAAGGAAGTGGCTACGTTGATTTGTTTGGTAGCAAGCAATGTTGTGCCCAATTTGAACGGGTCAGAAATACTTCTGGACGGTGCGTCGAGCAAAGTGTAAATTTAGCGATAACCGAGTGAATTTAATTGTCAGTATTTACAAAGTTATAAATATACGAAAGTGTTTTTTGTTCGTAGCATTTCATTATATGTAAGTTGATTCCTAGCTGTTATACTATATATCTTTTTAACCAACTAAAGAAATCAATTCTCTCATTTACAATTACAATTCCAAAAAAGGGCTTGTTGTTGAATTAATTGAGTTGAATTTTTAAATGTGGCCAAACTCGAAAACTATAGAGAAAGAATATCGAAAAACGTTCAAGTGTGTCTCGATTTTGATAACCACTAAAATAACATTATTATTATTATTTTTGAAAAATCTGTATCCCTAGTCAGCAATCGAACTAGAATTGTTTTTTATCGACATTAATTCTGGGAAATAATGTCGATAAAAAATCTCCTTTAATGAATACAATATTGTAGTAGTAATCAACTAAATGCTTTTTTTATATTTCCGTTCCAATTCCTGGCTGTAAATAATTATGTTTCAAAATTCTAATAAAACATCGATCTCGGAACGCATTTCAGCGTTTTTAAGAGGTACTCATAATTTAAATGTTGCCCATCTAACCATAAAGGTTTCCAATATAAAAAAATGACCTCGAGAATTCACAACTTTTAAAAATAACACAAGTTTCCACCGACTGAAAACTGTCACTCAAACACATTGTAGCCGAATCGACAAAGTAAAATACACAAAGCTTATTTATATGACACAAACGACTAGCGTTGCTCCCTAATTCGAGGGCAATAAGGGCCATAATCGTTTGTTAGCCGCGACAGATTTAAAGCTTAGCACAATGTAGGCAAGGCCAGGGTTGCACAAAATTAGATGTTTAACTTCTTCATTAAATATACCTTAGAGTATTAACTCTTAGAATGTCAATTTCACCCAAACATATTTTTTTGAGTCGAATGCTTAAAAAAAAGAAAAAAAAAATAGTAGTAGACAAACAGTTGTCCATGTGGTGACGGGTTACAATTACAGTGTCACCACCCCATTCCACACCGAGGGTGTCGAAAGAGTCGACAGAAGTAAATTTCAAGGCCAAAACCCTAGCCGCAAGAAAAGGAAAACTTGATACGAACCCAAGTTCCAACCCATCATACCAGCGTGGCACAGTAGGCTAATTACGCAGCAGTGGGTCATTTACGGGCTGAATAGTAGTAATAAAGTTTGAACGAGAGTTTGTGTCCTTAGCCCCTGTACGCACTAGCGGTTGACCCGCCTAGGCGGCTAGCCGCGCGGCCTGCCGCTTTTCTAATTTAATATGCAACCGCTTATGTCTGTACGGACTGGCGGTTGAAATTTTGTGGCGGTTTAGTAGGGCGAGCGGCGAGCCGCCTAAGCGGTTCAACCGCTAGTGCGTACAGGGGCTTAGGGATAACAAAACGATCAAAAGTGGCAAAGTAAGCGAAGTTGAGTCTTCTGAACTTATTACTTCTATGCAATTAACCATAAACTTGTGTGTATTTATTGATACACGATTTGTTGGTATAAATGTATGTGTGCGAGGATTAAGTATATGGGCAATTAAATTTTATGAGCCGACGGGATCGGTTCATTACACACAGTAGCGAATATGTTTATATTATGTAAACAACGTATCGGGAACGTATTTTTAACCGACTTCAAAAAGAGGAGGCTTTCAAATCGTATTGTTTTTTAAATGTGTACCTACTACTGCATACCTCTGTCATTTATGAACCGATTTGGAATATTTTACATATTATTTCGATTTTTGCCCATAAAACATATTTTAGGCGCAAAGGGATGATCATCCGGTCAGACGAGGTGGTATGTCTGGCAGGAGGCCGCAGCGCCTATGCCCCTGTAACTGTAGTCGGGGATTTCTTAACTGTGCGATTTACTCTGGAGACTTCGATATCGCGGTGTAGGACTTTTTGGTCATTCTCGCTTTTGTGTAATTTGATAGTTCAGATTTTTCAGGTAAATTGCGTACAGTGCTGGTCGCTACAACCTAACTTAGCTATAAAACTAGTTAGAAGCTTAGATGGAGGGAAATAAGCCTATTGAGCCACGCTGGCATGACGGGTGGGCACAGGGTCTGTCTCAAGTCTTTAATCTCTTGTAGTGGCCCGTTATAGGGTACTTATAGGGTTGTCCGTTATAGGGTACTTAAAAATCATTTTATAAAATAAAACTAACTTGATAAAATGTGTGTGCCGATAAAACTTAAATGGATTTATGTAGTGTGATAGCCCTTTACCCCCCCTCGAACAAGAAAATTCCCGTTTTAACCTAAAGAGCGTGTTTTTAAATATATAAGGGCTTTTCCAACCCTTCAATTTGGAAATTAAGTGTAGTGGCGCTATCGTCGAGTATTTGAACTTCATTCAGAACAACGATTATTGCTTATTGGGTGCGAAGCCGGGACGGGCCGCTAGTAGTTCATAAATATCACAAAAACACTATCACGAGACCCCGCAGCCACTTTCCATCAAAGTAAGGTGAGAGCAGACCATTCATCCATAGTAACACTAAGGTTCAACACAGCGTTGAAAATGTAAAAGAAATTCACGCTGTGAAATCTTATGATTTATGACACTTTGTCTGGGCACAATGCAGGTAACTTGCAGAAACTCAAGTCCAATAAATTTTAACTGCTGACGATATGGAGTGTTTTAATTTTGACTTCTCTATCTACGGACATAGCTCCCAAACAAATAATTTGTTTTTAACTTTTTAAATGATCTAATAATAATCTTTAGTTATATTGTAATAAGAAATCAGATCGCCGTTCGGGATCGATTCCGGGGTCGACAAGTGTATTTGTGTACACCAGAGGCACTTGGTGAGAGTCTGGGAGTCATTTGTGTTCGTGAATGACATGTTTGTAAACTGCCCCATCGATACAGGTTATACTTTCGTATTTTTTAATAAAATAAAATAAATAAAATAATAAAAAAAGTCTAAAATTTGTCCCACATCCAGAGATAACTGCTCTGGGTTTGGTTATCTGTGAGTTCGTGAATGATATGCCTGTTAAAGAGTCCCTACGATACAAGATTAGGTAAAATATATCGGATACAAAGTTGGACTTCTGAAACGTATCTATCAGTGTCCTGAAGACGCCTAGACTCCAGGGAGACTAATACAGCGCACAACTTGCATATTTCGGCGCCGCAACGACCCGTCGCCGCGTCGTTTTCTTACCTGAAACAAGCAGATAAAAGTGGAATTTTAATAAAATACTCGTTAATCATCTAGCTAATGGAAGAGGAACCTTTTTGGAGCAATGAGCAACCCCGATTACGATTTCAGTAATGGATCGCGGATTAAATTAATTCAAATTTATGATGAGACTAGTGGCCCGTCCCGGCTTCGCCCGTGCAAGGCGTGGGTGGGTTATACTTAAAAACCTTCCTCTTGAATCACTCTACCTATTAAAAAACCGCTTCAAAATCCGTTGCGTAGTTTTGAAGATTTAAGCATACATAGGGACGGACAGACGACAGCGACTTTGTTTTATACTATGTTGTGATTAAGGTGTGATGACTGTGGAAGACCCCATTCCATCCTGAGGGTGTAGACTGTACCATGAGGCGACAATAGGAAACTACAAGGCCGAAAACCTAGCCGCAACCGACTTGATACGAAACTCTGTGCCATTAGCAAGATGGAGGCCACTTCTCAGCCTTCCAGAATCTACTACTACGCTCATACATGACCCACTGCTGAGTTGCAAGTTTTTACTTGCGTCTAGATTGTCCGCCTTATCACTTACTTTTGTTGGCTCTTACGACACCCACAAGGATGGAATGAGGTGGTGACACTATGTGTTCTAAATCCGTGATAACACGTACATGAGACTAATTTTGCAACAAAGAACATCTTATTATGCTGAACTGGTAAAATTTCCTTGACGAGCCCCAGCCTTTGACATTGCCCAAAAATGCTGTGTCATGCTGTACAGACCATTCACAGAATGCAGCAGGTAGGTGACATTGCGTATATTAAGTCCGTCACCAGCCCATTGCAATGGCAGGGTGCCTATTCTGAAGAGCGTCGTCAAAAGCTCTACGAGCCGTGTCCACAGGCTGTCAGATGAGAGGAGAATTCTTGGCGCACGACCAAACGGAGGGTTCGACGGATGCTCTATATTTATGATTCATCCGTACATCACTTGCGACAGCCATGACTGCCGGGACACAAAAGAAATTAAATAAAATTATGAATGGGCCGGGTCGCAGTGCTAGCGGAAATCCGCTATTATAGCTGTTTGACATTTTTATTTATATAAATAACACACGACATCTGCCGTCACCGATATCAACATAAAGAAAGCGTTTTTCTTCTTCTTCTTTTAACTATGACTTCCATCATGGGTTTGATGATTTTGCCAAAAACGGAGTTTGTTTTGACACATGGGCGGTGACAAAATATAAACAAGTTAAAAGAGTAGAAACAAGAGAAACTATGTACGGTAGAGTTATTAAAAAGAAAACGTTATTTTTAAACAACATACAGGGGCCATCATAATGAAGGGCATAATATAATATTTTAATTAAAATATACGATATCACTAAATAAATATCCTTGGACATTTCACACAACGCCATATCGTCCCAAGCTAAGCAACTTAATGCTTGTGTTATGGTAACGAGATGGATGATATACTACTTATATACATTTTTTTTTAAAATACATACCTACATATTATACATAGAAATGACACCCAGACTCCGAGCCAGTGCCTCTGGTTTAGACAAAGACACTTGCCCGACCCCGGAATCGAACCCGGGACCCGTTGATCCAAAGGCGGCACATCTAACCACTAGACCAACGAGGCACTGAGATATTGTGTAGTCATTCCATCTTGAAAGTGTCGTAAGAAGCGACCAAAGGCAGACAACTTAGCCACAGAAGGGAATACTATAGTTTCACTGTAAGTTTTCAGTTTTCGTGGAAGTATTTCGGAGTCACACATCATCATCATCATCATCATTTCAGCCAAAAGACGTCCACTGCTGGACATAGGCCTCCCCCAAGGATCTCCACAAAGGCCGGTCCTGGGCCGCCCGCATCCACTGCTTTCCGGCGACCTTAACGAGGTCGTCGGTCCACCGTGTGGGAGTCCTACCAGCACTGAGTCACACAGTATATTTTAACTTTTCACTGCGATCATGGTAATCCTGTGGGCTGTGACGGTAACTCCTCATTTCTGATTCGATCTCGCAGGGAAACTCCGAGCATAACCCGCTCCATTGCCTTTTCAGTGACTTTGAGCCTTCTGATGGAGCCCATAGTGAGCGATCACGACTCTGTACCATTTGCCATCACTCCCCACACATTGGTCAAAGACTTTACCTTAAGCCAATATCGATGAGGATGGTCGCTTTCATCTGTATATTGGTTGCTGCGAACACTATGACATAGTACGCGGCCTAGAGATCCGAAAATATCACTTATATTAGAACAGTTTTCAGCCACTAGGCTGCCAAGTACTTGGTGTCCCAAAAATAGCACGCCACAGCGACACTGGAAGTAGGCAAGTCCTAGGACTATTCCACCAAAAAACAAATGGCTGAATAAAACTCTCATGGATTACGAGATATTAGAATTTTAAGATTTTTTTGAAAATTCGCCATTTTTTTCGTTCTATGTAACAAAATCGTCACAAATACCAACTTAATGTTTATTTTTTTATTCTAAACTCATTACTGATAGTTTTTGGAGTAAAGTAAACTAATCATTGTTCGGTAATTGCTGTAAAATACAAAAAATAGTCACTTCGGTCTTTGACTCAATCAAGTGAATAAACAGGAAGTCCAAATTAAATGTGCAATCAACCCGCTAGCTGCTCGCAGTGCGACCACCAGCGGTACATTCTGATCCGTTTCACTTGGCAGCGTCGAAATAATCGACACTAAATAAAGCAAACTATTATTCTAAGGAAATTTATTGTGACGACTCACTCTAT